>CM062818.1:1001849575-1002449575 GCA_031772625.1 Pinus tabuliformis
ACATCATCAATGTTGTACATATGGATCATATAACTCAACCAGAATAAACCCCGAAAATCAAAATATATATATAAGTTGTTTATCGTTCATACATAATGTTCTGTAACCAAGACAAAATCGGTCGCATGACCCAAAAACTCAAAAATGCTAGGGGGCACCCTAGTCTAGTGATGCTCATGATAGCACGTCACGGCCTGTGCAATCATGCGCAAGGGACGAGTCCATCGTCTAGGCACACCAGTAGTATGCTGCTGCAACTGCAAAGGTAACTCGTCAATCCTCACATCGGGAATGCCGAGAGTAAGGCTCTCAACCTGCTCCTGCACAACTGTAAGGGTCTCGGCCACATCAAGGTCACGAAGAATAACCCTCCCAGCAGTCTCCCCTGCTGGGGCAGCGACTGGCGCTCTCGGGCGAACTGCTGGACGAACAGGACCAACATCTGCATGCACACATGAGTTTGATTAAAGTCTTGATACAATAAAGCACAAGGACATTATAAATAAGAACAGTAAACAGTAATATGGTCGAAGATTTTACCAATAGCGCCCCACTGTTCGCCATCCGGCAGTACCAATTCCGGATCACCTCGGAAATCCATACCAACATATGGATACTCGGAATAGACCATCTCCTGACGCTCGAACCACCTAAAGAAGGTATCAGTGAAAGAAATCTGAGATTGACCAGCATGCCTAGACATGTGATCAACCCATCTCTGCATGCGTGGCTCGGTAGGAGAAGGCAAGTCGAGTGCGATATACTGAGGCTGCATCAGTGGTATTTTCTCCAAGGCAAAGGCAGTCAGAATAGAACCATATCCAAAGTTCTTCAGCTTCCCATCCTTTACCTTGTTCAACTGACTTTTCATCTGAAGAAGTACTGCATCACACCAGTTGAATATTTTCGGTTGGAGACACTCCAAGGCGTGCTGCACATAGGATCTGTTGGCAACATGAAGAGATGCACTACCGGCCATCCTACCGATAGTATACAGAATGGACCTGAGAGACCTGTCAGTAATCTCACGAATAACAACCTTGTCGTCTCTACTCGGCTGGGATCCTTCCCTGCAATACTGACGGACATAATCTCTCACGGAGTCATTCCCTCGGGCCGAACCTGACAAAGATATGGGGGCACCTCGCCTCGACAAACCAGTCAAGAAGTAAATGTCTACCACGGTCAAAGGGATGGATTTGCTCCTGATCTGAAATACTTGGTTGATAGGATCCCAAGCATCAAGCATATACTACAGTAAGGAGATCTGTGCTCTCATGCTAGAGATATGGAAGAACTTCAGCAGGCCACAGTTCCGCAGCGCGTTCACCGTGACAGGGTCATGGAGGGCAATCATGTCCTCTTCTTCATGTTCTTGTTCTCGCCATGTAAGGGTCATTTTGCTCAAAAGTCCCTGCAAAACAAACAAGAGAAAGAGTAAGATCCTGGATTTGATGAGAAACTGGAAAAATTTTCATCGGAAACTGTGCAACAGAACTGTTTTTCTATGCCCAACGCAACTGGATAGTGTTCCACCTGCGTTGAAGGTCAAACTGCCTTCATGTAGCTTGACATTCAACGCAGGTTTCGAATGGACTACCTGCGCTGATGGCAGAGCGCCCTAGCAAAACCCCAGGGGCTCAGGGGAACAGGAAAACAGGCACAGAATGAAAAAGGAAACCATGAAAAGAAGGAGCTAGGGTTTAGCTCCTACCTGGTCCAGACGGCGCCGAAAATCGTCCGCAGAATCTCCCGGAATCAGCTGATGAAAATCAAGGGGGAAGAAGCACCTCCAAAGCTCCAACAAACCAAGTTCAAATGAAATGGTAAAATGAGAGGTAAAAACACCTTTTAATGGCTTTTTACGTAGTTCAAAGCAAAATATTAGGATTCTAATCTCATTTTCAAGCAAATGTTATTCATTTCTAACTAGTTTGATGCAGCAATTGAGGATACAGTACTATCTTTGAAAAGGGCAAAGCTAGTCATGGTAAAAATAAAAAATTTGACCATATAATATCGAGCAGTTTTAGTACACAGTTCATGCTCGTTAAAAAATAAACGCAAGATCCGAGCAGTTTTAGCGCATAGTTCATGCTCGTTAAAAAATAAACATAAGATTGAGCAAATGTTTCCACCCGTGTTTAAGCTCGTTAAAAAATGAACTATCCCGGTAAATAACCACAGTGAATGTAATATCATCAGCCATTAAAGCCTTGGTTGTGTTTGCACCGTCACCTCCACTTTTCATTTGGCTGATCGTTCACCTCCATATGATTGTTTACCCATTTTGAGGAACAGCTGCGAAGAGTGATTTCACCTAGCCATCCTTGTGACACTGCCGTGATTGGAAAATTCTAACCTGTACCTGGAATCAGCTGCTAATCCTGTTTATCACTCGTTCCTCAAAAGACGAGTCTTCTTTAAGCTCTTTTCAACTGACTCGTAAAATATGAAAAGATTGCCGAGTCCTTGGCCTTCCAGCTCGTTAAAGGGACAGGAAGAGCTATCCCTCCTCTAGATTTTAATCTTTTTGGACCTGAGGGATTATTGCACAAAAAGATCGAGCGCTTGTTTTGTTCGGCTCGTTAAAACTATCAAAAACTCATCTCTTCTGTATTGTTTTATACTTTTTCGGACTTAAGGGATTAGATGACGAAAAAGGACTTTTGGAGTTAACTTTATGTACCTTTTCAGACTCTCTAAAAATGAAAAGTACCGAGTTATCCTTGTCATTAGACTCGTTAAAATCATTAAATAGCGACAAACTTGTCTTTAGACGAGAACGAGTTTCACTATCGCTAGGCTCGTTAAAACATAGCGATGGGCTTGCCCGAAGGGCAGGTTATAGAACAAGCATATGTTATCCTCCTCAAGCTTGACAAAAATAAAGAGGTACTGGTCAGCAATGACTGGGGAAAAATTGGGAGAAACTCAAGAAAACTTTGATGGTAGCAAGTCGCTCTTGAACATGACACTTTTCCTCCGTACCACAATCGGGTTGGGTTGTTTCATTCACCGGTCACATCCATGGTCTCGCCATACCATCCATATTTGGGGTAATGCTACCAATCCATCGCATCAGTGTCGCCATATGTTCAAGAGAAGTCGTTCAGAAAATTCAACCGTGTCCCATCCACTGCCATACATTATCCTTCATCATTTCATGACCGCCACCCTGAATCATATGTCACAGATCGTTTTCACCTCCATTAAAATCATTAGCTCCGTTTCGTGTCACTGATGTGGGATTCATTAAGGCCCTCCTTTGACGGATCGCTTCTTGTCGACATCAGCTCATTATCCAAGAAGTTGATCTAGGAACAACCCCTTCAGTACTTTGAAGCTTGCATGCCTCAATGGCAAGTTTCTCACTTCCGGCGACAGGTATACATCAATGACCTTCGACCGAAAGATTTTGCGTGGTGTTCGATGCCAAGTCCTTTATTCACACCACGTGAATTGTACTGCAGTACCTTGAGGGTCATTATCATTATCGGTGATTCCTCTCGCGCTTGTTAACGGTTTACATCATTGACCAGTAATCAAGCGATGTCTTTCCATGTTCGACTTCAGAACATTTCTCACATGGATCGACTTGTACTTAAAGTGAAGATCGAACGAGTTTGAAGACCCCAGATCTAGTTTCATCCATCCGGACTGCAATATATATTCAGGAAAAATAAAGACATTGACATGTACATCATTGCAGCAGATAATCATCCTACTCAAAAGATGATAATTTCATCAAAATTATCAGTCTACCATCAGACGATTGTCTGTTCTATGTACAGAAAAATGAATTTATAAAGCTGAGCATGGGAATGCCTGCCTCAGCTAGATCATGAAAGCCGTATGAAAAATAATGTATTGTATTGTATCTTATTACAGGTCTCCTCCCAGCATTGGATGAACTTCGGATCCCCCTGATAAAGCATTTCACCCGATAAACGGCCTCATACTTTAGGGGGCAACTGTTATAGACATTTTTGTGCCTTACAGCATTGAGCATGAAATTTCCATAATCTAAGGGATCCAAAGTCCCTAAACATGTTGTTCCTACCCCTAGAGGAACAAGGCTAACGAACCACAGCAATTCACAGAAGTTCTCCACCAGAAACTGCTCAAAAACAAGTCAATTCAGGATCATTTCAGTGGCTACACTAGCTGTTTGCGCTAAATGTCAAGGCCAACACTGGCTACCTGCGCTGAACGAGAGTGGACATGTGGCAAGCTCATTTCTCAAGGTGTCACAACCCAGGAAGCTTCCAAAATGACACTTGCCTCAGGGAATTCAACTGGTGATGAGTAAGAGGTTCCAAATCTCCAAGTGGAAGCAAGAACCTCCAAGTGGAATCAAGAACTGACAGAGGGAGAGGACACTAGTCAGATCTCAAGCTGACTCATCCTCTCTCCAAACATCTATATATGGATCTCTCCTCCATGAGATCTAGAGGCTGGAATTTTGTTATTGCAAAGAATTGCTGTTGGTTTGAGATTGGAATCATTGGGTGCTTAATGCTTTGAAGGGGGTGAAGATAGGAATTCCATTTGCTGGGAAGGAGATGCTGGATTGGAGCCTTCTGGGTTGTATCTCTTCCTGAACCTTGTTATTCATCAATAAAGCTATCTTGGTTTCTCCTATATACTGATGTGTCTTTGATGTATGATTGCATTAGTGTATTTGGTTTATTTCTAATCCTAAACTAGTTATGAATGTGAATATCTGTCTTTGTGTAGTGTTCTTCTCTTGTCGCAAGTAGTTGTTCTCTTGTGATCTTGCAGGAACCCATTGAAGCTGGACAAGCAAGAAGGCAAGTAGCTGTTCTCTTGTGATCTTGCTTGAACCTGTTGAAGCTGGGCGAGTGAGAAGGCAAGTAGCTGTGAACTCCCAAAGAGAAGAGAGACCGGATCGAGGGACAAACGGAAGACACCGGTAAGTCTGTTTATCTCTCTTCTTTCACATTTCATAAAGGAAGAAACCAGAATAGTTGTCCTTGTTTGTTGCTAAGGTACTGTCACACCTTAGGTGGATAGGATCGTCCTGCATAGGCATTTTTCCCCACAACATATCTCCTCGTCCTCCATCCTTTGGTCCCCCTGATCCTCTAGATTGTGATGTGTTGTGTTCACCTGTTTCAGATCTCCCTTTTGATGTTAACGAGGATAAATTTTTGGATGGAGTTGGTGTTGAACAACCAACCTGCGATATCATTTTCGATGAGTATGTGTGGGAGTCTGAACAAGACTCTGCGGTGAAGGATGACCTCCTTCTGTTCACAACTCTTCCGCATTATCCCAACATTTTCAACAATTTTGTCATTCCTGTTCAATCTTATGAAAATTCAATTTTTGATGTTAGTACTTTCGATCATTCTCAGAACACGTGGAATGCTAGTTTTTCATTTGAATGTGGAGAGGAAAAATATTTTCTACCTGATCCTCCCAATCTCTCATCTTATCTTTCTAGGAACATAGAGGGTGAAATTTCTCGTTGTCTATCATCCACTCATTACGATTCATCAGATCATGAGGATGCCTTTGTTTGTGATCTTGAACTTTCTGATCATAGTTATCGGGGTATTTTCATTGATTCATTTGATCATGATTCTGATTTTTCCACTGTCGATCTTTTTAAGCCACTGATCTTCGATAATCCATCTTTTGATGAATTGGAACCTCCCCAAGCTATCGAGGCACTTCAGCTTGAGCTGATGGTTATGTCAGGTTCTCATAGCATTGAGGTCAGTTACACTTCTGATAAAAAATGTGTTGAATCTTTTTAGGCTCCTCATCACTCTGTTGTACACATTTAAAATCAATCTAGTTTACAATTTTCACGTCCTCCATCTGTATCACATGATCCTATTGCTCAGTCTTTGGAGGAGTCATACGTAGCAAGCACTCTTGCAAAATGGAAATTTTCCTCCTTCTTCATGTTTTCTTGTTTTTCAAGTTCAAAAGTTTGTGCCTACTTATCTTTGACTCACAATGTGTTTGGACATCATGGTACATCTGCATAGTTTCTTTCATGCACTTATAATTTTTACTTTTTTGCAGGTGCATTCAGACTTCAAATGTGCTGGTTTGTATTGGCTTAACTTTCTTGTTTGTTGGTATGCTTGTGTATCTTTCTTGACATGCATTCCCTCGCCTACATAGGCGAGCCAATGCGTTAATGGTTGCATTGGAAGTATCACTTTATTTAAGTTTGGCCTATGCTTTGTTTAGGTTAGGAGTAGGAGTAGTGTTGTTTTTCTTTGTTGTTTCTTTAATTTGCTTCACTTTTCTTTATTTTATTTGCTTCATGCCTTTCCTTTAGTTTGTTTTCTTTTTAGTTGTAGGTTAGCTTTTGCATGAGACTGTGTTTGGCTTCTAAGTGAGCTTGGTGAAATCCAAAAGGAAGTTGTACTGCTATCAACGTTTGGTTATCTATCCATTCTCTCTCTTTATGTGAATCTTTCATTTCTTCTAATCGATGATACTCTGATGGAAAATATGTTCCTTTCAGAGAGTGTCATAGTGAAATCAAGATGCTTGCACTTTTAACTAGTACTACCTAATCTAATTGCTCTTCCATTTTCGGCTAATCATTGTCAACTAAGTTGAGTAGAGTAAGGAGAGGGGGAAACCTTAAAAAGTATGTTAGAGGTATATATAAATATCCTTATTTGAAGGGACAACCTTTTCTTTTCTCAATAAGTCGGGATCCCTCTTTTGCCCCATGAAATAAATAAGTTCTTATGCACAATTATTTGGACAAGTAAAAATGAAAAAAATTAAAAATGAAATAAAGGGTGAAAGAAGAGAAAAATTCTTGTGTAGAGAGGTGAAGCAAGTAACTCTACCAGGGTAATGTCCAGGCTCACTGGCAGCAGAGCAATGTTTGTGTTCCTGAAGTGACTCCATTATGGTACTGTCTAGGCCTGCTGGTAACAGAGAAACACCAGAGATTATGACTCTAACAATCTATTTTACGTGTGCATCTATATACTCCTTAGCCCTAATCGAAATAACTCAATTTGACTTGACTTGGTATGTGTGTCGTTGAAGAGAATGGTAGGGATTATATCTTTAACTCAAGCTAAGTAAAGAAGCTATGATAATCAAAGAATTGAACAATACTTCTGGAAGAGTTAAACCTATTTTACATGAGACAAGATCCATACAGAGAATTGGAGTTCTACTAGTGTGTCGTCAGTGTTGTAGCAGCTACAATGACCCTCCAAAATGTTTCCTACACTTCGATTTTGGAGCCTCCTTTCTTAACCACAATAGTTCATCTTGCATTGATCCAAGTATTCATGCTTCGATTGAGACTTATCTTTTCATTTAGCTTGTGTTTGTTTACCTAGCTAATTCTTTTAAGTCACTTGATCTCCCAACTTGGTCTGACAAAAGTTTTGGGCTTGCCTCCAAAAATTACGCAATCCTTGAGGAAAAACAAGCTTGATGATGGAAATTGTGTAGCTTGACTTCCATTGAGCCTTGAGCTCAGAAACTATGTAGTCATGGGAGGCAACCTAACACTAAGACCAAAAATTGTGCAACCCTAATTGAGCTCAAAAACTGCGCAGTGCACTGAGTCGGAAAGTTCTCCAATTCCATAGAACTGTGCAATATTTTTCGGTAGTGTGCATGGCAAGTTTCCCAAAAAAAAAAAAAAACAAAAAAGAATCCCTAAAAAATAAGGATCTACTTTTAGTATCCCGAAGGAGGCATTTGCGTTATTTTAGAAACTTCCGCCAAGTATTGCTTTTTCCTTGATTTTAGGCATGTGCGTCATAAACCCTAAATTGTCTAAATCTATTTAATTGATGCTTATAGAGCTCATTTTCACACTTGATTTTGGAGCTCTAGAATTCATGAGGAGATCAAGGAACCTTTGGTGCAATCATCTTCGCTTTTCTTGGTGACTTTTTCTTTTGTCATCTTTTGCCCTTGTTTTATCATTTTTTAACTCTAACAATGTAAACTTTGAAATGGGAACTATAAACTCAAAACGAGAATTCTCGCCAAAAACCTTGAAAAAACATAAAAAATAGTGCTAAAAACGAAAAGTGTGTATACTGGAACGATGGTTTTTTTTTAGGGTCAATTTTGAACATGTTTTAAAAATGGCAGTGAAATGAAATTTTCGTGCAAAAAAAACTTTGAAAATGAAAAAGTGTTGATACTAGAACGACGAGTTTCTTTTAGGGTCAATTTTCAACATTTAAAAAAAATGCTAGTAAAACTGATTTTTTATGTGCAAAAAAACAGTTTTTTATGAGGAAAAAAACATACTAATATTTTTGGTAGAATAACATTTTTCTTTCCTAAGTATAAATTCAACATATTTTCAACCATAACATGCTAGATACAAAAGAAATTGAAATTTTTTCAACGATAAAATTAAAAAACCATGACATTATGAACAAATTACATGACTAAATGAATCAAAATGTCATTATTTGTATATTGAATGAAACATACGTTATATATCTAATTTAATGTTGCATTGTAGATATTCTAAACAATAAAAATTATCATAATTCAGACATAGAATCAAACAATATAAAAATGACTCATAACTTCTGATTTAACACCATATGGAAATCAAAAATTTTATTTCAAGATATGATGCAAACATCACTTATATAAATTGTCTTAGACAACTATTCAAAATCACTCATATTTTCTTGCACACCATCATAATTCACATCTTCAGATGAATGCCTGGATGCAGATGAAGGTGTTCCATATTCTTCTCTTTCATCAACTAGTGCCCCATTTGAGTCCACATGCATGCCCACCATTTGAGGTTTCAAAATTCTTCTAGATCTACGACTCGTTTCAACAGACTCCCATCTCAACACTGTTCCTTCTGGTAACAACCTTTTTAGAATCTCTATCGTCATAGCCAAGCCAGACACCAAATTGGTGTATGAGACCCCCATGTTTGTGTGACAAGAGACCCACCTCCACGCAATGATTTGATCATTATGTCTACGAAGGAATACCTATTCGAACCCCTTTTGGTTTCTGATCGTGTGACCTCTTAGGAGGAAACACTTGCTCTTAACCATTAGGCCTATTCATGCTCTAAGAAAGTCGATTTGATTAGCTAAAGATAGTAATCTTGAAACTCACAATTATAACTCACGATCACAATATATAACACATATGTAACACACCTGTAAGATTACAAATTATGATAATATGTTTGAGAATACAAGCATAACTATTTCCTTTTATGCATCTCCAATGGGAATGTAATTATGAACTAGAACATTCATGCATGTTTTTTTTCCATTAAGATGTTCATGCAAGTTAGTAAATTGGCGGAAACAAAAAGTTGGATAAAGGACTTTGGTTAACTATTATGTAGTCAAAGAAATCATTTTTGGTTAAATCATGATCATTCATTATTTAAAATATAATCTTTAACTATATATAGATTCAACATTTAAAAAATCCTTAAAACATTTTAACTAAAAATTTAAAACCTTTTAACTAAAAATTCACAATTGAAATTTGTGATTTTAACAAATTCCTACCAACTTATAAATAAATTCAACCAACAAAATATACTTAAAAAACTCTAAACCATATAACACTAACACAACACATGAGATAACACGGATACAAGTTGTTGCAGTGATGTGACTAGGGGTGTGTACTATGTAACTGTCACTTGGAAGTTACAAACTTATAAACCATAAAGCCAAATAGTTTGGTTATATAACTAGGTTTTTTGTTTGTAAGTTTTGTTTTTGTGTGTTCTTTTTTAATTAACCCCAAGAAAATAAAGATAAATATTAAAAAGGTAAAGAAGACCAGGAAAAAAAAGTGTAGCTTTTAAAAGGGTAAGATTTTTTTTACTTTAAGTATGTTAGATCACTTCAAGAAACTAATTTTGTCCAAAAAAATGAATACAATTACATTTTGGAAATAGAAAAAAAAATATGGTAGATCAGAACAGTTACAATTACATCTTTGAAATGTAAAGAAAGAATAGAAATTGATTACCTCAATTTGACTTGGATTACGATGAAGGAGTTGGCTACATATTTATAATATTTTTTTGGGAAAGGCTAGTTGGGCATTAGGATGTGTTTTCATGTAAATGTAAAACCAAAAAATAAATTGTTTTTTAGTCATTTAATTATTTATAAGTGGAGTTGGTTAAACATAAATGTTGTTATCCATAAATGGAGTCAGTTATTAGTAAGTGAGAAATTTTCTGTGGAGAATGTAAGAAGTTTGTAAGAAGTGGGCACATGGGGCGATTTTGAGAATCGCCCTAGCCCCGCCACCCCGCAAAAGCATGCAAGTTATGTGATTTGATGCTGTGAGATTAATCATTGTAATCACATAACTTGCATGCTTTTGCGGGGTGGCGGGGCGAGGGCGATTCTCAGAATCGCCCCATGTGCCCACTTCTTACACTCTCCAGAATATTTTAATGCAAACTTCTTACACGCAGAAAATTTCTCACTTACTAATAACTGACTCCATTTATAGATAACAACATTTATGTTTAACCAACAACACTTATAAATAATTAAATGACTAAAAAACAATTTATTTTTTGGTTTTACATTTACATTAAAACACATCCTAATGCTCAATAGTTTTATTCATTAAAACATTATATCTATATATATATATATATATATATATTAGATGTATTTTTGTACTTTACAGTCTTTGGAGAAACATATGAAGAGATACAATGTGTAAATATATAAAAGGAAAAAGCAAACAACATGGGACATTTGTTTCATATTATTATTATGAAAATTCCAAAAAAAAATGAAAACCAATTAAATTAGTGAAATTAAAATAAATAACAATTTACTTGATTTCAAATTTTCCAACATTTACTTTTAATAGGAAAGATATATATATTATTTTTAAAAAGTAAAAAAAATCTTACCCTTTAAATTTCACTAATTTAATTGGTTTTCATTTTTTTTGGGAATTTGCATAATAATAATATGAAACAAATGTCACAATGTTGTTTGCTTTGTCCTTTTATATATTTACGCATTGCATCTCTTCATATGTTTCTCCAAACACTGTAAAAGTATATATATATATATATATATATATATATATATATATATATATATATATAATATAATTGTTGGGCATTATGATGTGTTTTCATGTAAATGTAAAACCAAAAAAAAATTGTTTTTTAGTCATTTAATTATTTATAAGTGGAGTTGGTTAAACATAAATGTTGTTATCCATAAATGGAGTTAGTTATTAGTAAGTGACAAATTTTCTGCGTGTAAGAAGTTTGCATTAAAATATTCTGGAGAGTGTAAGAAGTGGTCACATGGGGCGATTCTGATAATCGCCCTCGTCCCGCCACCCTGAAAAAGCATGCAATTTATGTGATTACAATGATTAATCTCGCAACATCAAATCACATAACTTGCATGCTTTTGCAGGGTGGCGGGGCTAGGACGATTCTCAGAATCGCCCCATGTGCCCACTTCTTACAAACTTCTTACATTCTCCGCAGAAAATTTCTCACTTACTAATAACTGACTCCATTTATGAATAACAACATTTATGTTTAACCAAATCCACTTATAAATAATTAAATGACTAAAAAACAATTTAGTTTTTGGTTTTACATTTACTTAAAAAAACATCCTAATGCCCAACTAGCCTTTCCCAAAAAAATATTATAAATTTGTAGCCAACTCCTTCATCATAATCCAAGTCAAATTGAGGTAATCAATTTCTATTCTTTCTTTACGTTTCAAAAATGTAATTGTAACTGTTTTGATCTACCATATTTTTTTTTTTCCAAAATGTAATTATATTCATTTTTTTGGACAAAATTCGCTTCTCGAAGTGATCTAACGTACTTAAAGTAAAAAAAACTTACCCTTTTAAAAGCTACACTCTTTTTTTCATGGTCTTCTTTACCTTTTTAATCTTTATCTTTATTTTCTTGGGGTTAATTAAAAAAGAACACACAAAAACAAAACTTACAAACAAAAAACCTAATTATATAACCAAACTATTTGGCTTTATGGTTTATAAGTTTGTAACTTCCAAGTGACAGTTACATAGTACACACCGTTGGTCACATCACTGCAGCAACTTCTATCCATATTATCTCCTGTGTTGTGTTAGTGTTATATGGTTTAGAGTTTTTTAAGTATATTTTGTTGGTTGAATTTATTTATAAGTTGGTAGGAATTTGTTAAAATCACAAATTTCAATTGTGAATTTTTAGTTAAAAGGTTTTAAATTTTTAGTTAAAAAGTTTTAAGAATTTTTTTAAGTGTTGAATCTATATATAGTTAAAGATTATATTTTAAATAATGAATTATCATGATTTAACCAAAAATGATTTCTTTGACTACATAATAGTTAATCAAAGTCCTTTATCCAACTTTTTTGTCGCCGCCAATTTACTAACTTGTATGAATGTATTAATGGGAAAAAAAAACATGCATGAATGTTCTAGTTCATAATTACATTCCCATTGGAGATGCATAAAATGAAATAATTATGCTTGTATTCTCAAACATATTATCGTAATTTGTAACCTTACAGATGTGTTATGTGTGTGTTATATATTGTGATCATGAGTTATAATTGTGAGTTTCTAGATTACTATCTTTAGCTAATCAAATCCACTTTCTTAGAGCATGAATAGGCCTAATGGTTAAGAGCATGTGTTTCCTCCTAAGAGGTCATAGGTTCAAAAACCAAAAGGGGTTAGAGCAGGTATGTCTTCGTAGACATAATAATCAAATCGTTGCTTGGAGGTGGGTCTCTTGTTCCACAAACAAGGGGGTCTCATACACCAATTTGGTGTCTGGCTTGGCTATGACCTTAAAATTGGATAATAATAATAATTAGGATATAGATTGTCAGAAATTCATAATCTGTAAGGGTGATAGCGTGGAGCTGGGTTACACTTTTTGGCAAGAGATGGCACGTTTGGGTGGAAAAAATGATTGCTCGATTGAGCCCTTTTTAAGCATTCGATCGAGATGTTTGAGCACTTAAACAATGTAACCCAACGTTATTTAGGAGCTTGAATGAGCCATGTCTTTGCGGTAGTCAAATGAAAGAGATTGGGTTTTGGATTTATTTTCTGGCTCAGTTAAGTTTTATTATATGGAATTGAATTTCAATATGTTATTTATTAATTTATATGTCATTGTACTAATTTAATTCATTATTTATTTTGTGCTTGATAATTAGGTACAACACTAGCATGTTGCCTTCAAAAAGGAAGAAATTGCATTGCCATTGAAAAAGATCCAATACAGTGCAATTTTATTTAGCAAAGAATTAATGCTCTTCAATTTCTTCCAAATGCAATGAAAGAAATTGGGTTGAAGAAAGGGGACTTTAGTGAATCACGTGTGGCGAAAAAGGAAAAGGAACCCCAACCACCATTACACAGAATGATTGGAAAGACATACATTAGGAAAATCACAGACATCAAAGATCCATTAGAGGAGGAAAATGAGCAAAATGAAGCAGAAAATATTGAGGAAGAAGATAATGATGAGACGAAGGGTTTGGATTACGTGACATTGTTGATTAAATTTAAGTTATGCTTGGAAATCAAGATCATTTTTGGAAATTATTAATTAGTTATACTTGTAATGTTTTGACTTTGACATTTTATAAAAAGAATAAGCACTCAATTAAGGTTGTTATGTGTTCAATATTTGTATTATGTGATTTTCACATTCATTTTTATGTTAATAATTATTTTTTGAAAACAAAACAGTGATTATTATTATTTTTTGACATGAAATTCTAAAAACAACTATTATTTAACCATTTTTAGTTAAAATTTTCCTATAAAAATTGTGATTTTGACATGTCATCTCTAGCAAAAAATTACAAAAAATTATCAAAACGTGTAGTTTTTTAGTTATATTTATGTTAAAAATGGTTATTTTTTTTAAATTGTTAAAAATTATTGTTTTTTAGAGAAAATTATTTCATTTGGATTGAAATATTAATTAACGATGTATAAATATATAGAATATCGAAAATTAAAAATATCAACCTTCTTCTTTAAATATGCAAAACAATAAAAACCTCACTATATCAAAAAAAATAAAAAAATGAAGAAGAAGACCACTTCAAAAATTATTAAATTTAGAAAGTAATTATTTACATTTCATACATTAGAAAATTTAAAGTCAAAGAATAGGTCTTTTAAAAAAATGGCCTGATGTAGAATTACTACTTTTTAAAATTAGCATGAAAATCACTACCATTCTAAAATGCAATGTACATAAAAAAATTTAAAGTGCCAAAAACTATGCTCTTGTTGGCATTATGACATAGGATTGGAACAGGTTTGGCTCTATGACATAAGTGTTGTCCTTGATGGCAACTCACTCAAATGGAAGATCACAGTTCAGGTTCTCAGAATGAGAGAAAATGAGGTATATGCAGGTTCCTCGTAACAAAGTTGTGTATGCACGCGGGTGTACCAATCAGAAGGCGCGTATACGTATGCATGCACTTTCATGCAAATAAAAGCACGTACATGTGGAAAATCTTATGGTTGGTCCATGGTATTTAGTCCGTCATAATTAAACCTATGGTTTTGCTCCATGATATTGCATTCCAAGTATTGAACCCAGGTATTGGGTCCCTAGTATTGGATCTCTATGGTTTTGGACCATGGTTTGAGTAAGGCCTAGACTATAAAAAGGGTTGGAGATCTTTTGGCAAAGGTATCAACTGATGTATTGAATATCTTAAGAGGAGCAAGATCTGGAATACTGGTGATTGGTTGGTGCAATACAACTGGATTTGGATCTGAATCAAGGAGGAACCTGAGCATTACACAATGGTTAAGATCTATTGATGGGTCGAGATCTCAAGGCTTGAATAATAGTATCATTGTGTGATTTTGATCTATTATATTTGGCATATGATTAGGTCTATAAATCTGATAATCTGAGGATAACTGATGTCTGATTAAGTAAAAGAATAAATTACCTTTTATAGATCTGTACGTAGTTTCGACATAGCAGAGGCGCGTATACACGCAGGTTAAGAAAGTGAAGACTACGTATACACTGGTTGGTTTTGGCATATCTGCGTATGTCCGCAGGTTTATATTGGTGAAGTAGTGTGCGTCTCTTGAAATATGTTTTAGTTGCCTCTGTTTATTGCTGCAGTGTTCTGGGTTTAGAATTGGTGTCTGGTTACTGGTACTGTTTTCTGGTTACAACATTCTGAGAAGTTATTGGTTGATTCAGTATTTGTGCAAAGAAGATGGGTTGTTACAGATCTATTTGATGTTTGATTGATATTCATGGATCCAGTTTGAAAATTTATGAAACGTGGTCCCTGGAAGAAAAGAGAGAAGGTTGAAGCCTTCTGTAGGTCAGCACCTACATACTAGTACCTCAACTAGTACAAGAGCTAAGGGGGTTGTAGCTCCCTTCTAGGAGAAGCTGGAGAACGAGAGAAGGTTGTAGCCTTTTGCAGGTTGAAACCTGCGTGCTGGTATAAGACTGCACCAGTACAGAATCATTGTAAAAAGAAGATAGAGACTTATTGCAGCAGGTGGTTTTCATCCACATTGGGTTTCCACCTTATATCTTGTGTTCCTTTGTGTGACTGTCTGCTCTACTTTTCTATTCCTGCTTACTGTTATATGGTTTTGACACACAGATTAATGATCAACATCTGAAGAATAAATTAAATTATAAGTCTGGAAGTTATACGCGAGTTTCATTAGTCAGAGTTGCGTATACACGTTGTTTTCATTAACTGAAGTAGCGCATACAAATATTTGTATAAATTGAAAAAGAATTTAACTTAATAATGCTGATTCACCCCCCCTCTTAGTATTATTTTTCAACAATTGGTATCAGAGCAGGTCCTTCAGGAGAAGCTTGATCGCTTGAAGGAAGATCTATCATCATGAGCAACTACGAAAAGGAAGCATCAATCAGGCCACCAATTTTTGATGGGAGCAATTTCATCTAATGGAAAGTAAGAATCATTGCCTATCTCCAATCCCTTGGTACAAAAGTCTGGGATATTGTGGAAACAGGATACACATTTCCGTTAGCAACTCCTACAGATACGGCTAGTAAGAAGCAGTATGAAACAAATGCAAAGGTTGTCAATACCCTTTTAGGGAGTCTATCTCAATCAGAGTTCGTCAAGGTTATGCAGCTCAAAACCACAAAAGAAATATGGGACAAGATCGTTCTGAGCTATGAAGGAGTTGATCAAGTAAAACAAGCAAAACTTCAAACTCTCAGAATTCAATATGAAAATCTCAGAATGTACAATGATGAAAGCCTTGCTAACTATTTCCTTCATATAGATGAGATTGTTAATTGTATGAAAAACTTGGCTAAAGAAATAAAAGAAGTTGTTCTGGTTGAAAAGGTTCTAAGATCTTTATCTCCTAAGTTTGATTCAAAAGTTTCTGCCATAGAAGAGAAGCAAAATCTGCAGAGCCTTACCATGTCACACCTGCACGGAATCCTAACTGCTTACGAAATGAGAAAAGGTGGACCATCAAACAGGAGAGAAGCTGCATTCAAGGCCTCAAGAAAAGGAGATTACTATGACTCAGGACATATGTCAGAAGAAGAGGAAGAGTCAAACTTTGTGAAGAATCTTCAATGGGGTTCTGGAAGATTCAGAGGTAAGCTTCCTTTCAAATGTTTTGCTTGTGGAAGAGTCGGCCACTATGCTGCCAAGTGTCCTTATAAAGATAAGCTTGACAAAGGTAAGGAACCAGTTAGATGGAACAGAAGACAGAATGTAAGTAAGAAGAGCTATTACACACATGAAGACAATGATGGACTTTTAAATAGCGATGAAGATGAACAAGGTAATGATTATAGACTTTTGATGGCTTTTGAAGATGATGATTTCTTGGATGCTATAGATGAAGAAAGTCTTTATGAAGAAATTTCTAAACTCAAAATTTGCTTAGAAGAGAAAAATATGATTATAGATACTCTGACATCCCAACTTGCTGAAATGGAGAAACACAATGAAAAGTTAGAATGTGAAATTGTGGGACTTAGAAAGGACATTGAGAAAACGAAAGCTCTTAATCTTAGATTTGCTAAAGGATCTAAAACTTTAGATGAGATTATCAAAGTGCAGCATTCTCCTCTAATCAAGACAGGTCTTGGGTATACCAAAGAAACATCTCAAGCACAGATGCCATCTACCTCTAAAAGTTATCTTGAAGCTGCAAGGAGAAGTGAGCAGGTTGACAATCGACAACAAAGGCCCAATGAAGATCACTAGGTAAATCAGAGACAATTTACCTCAAGAATGAACAAAGACTACCAGGTAAATCGGGGGCAATCTACTTCAAGGATGAATAGAAGCTACAACCAACCATAGGTAAATCATTCTCAATTTGCCTCAAGAATGGATATCAATAGAAACTACAATCATTTGGTTGGTAGATTTGATAATCGCAGGAGCTTCTTCAATGGCCAATGTTTCTCTTGTCATAACTTTGGTCACAAAGCAACTCAATGTGTTGCCTACAAGACAATCATGACTAGAGAATCTCACAAACAAAGGAGTACGACTGTGATCATGAAAAATACCTACAATAACTTTTCTGCTCTTGAGAATGAAGTAGAATGTTCTATTTGTAACAACTTCGGTCATGAAGATTTTGAATGCAGGAGTAGGTTTCGGAAAACAACTCAGAAGGAGCAAGTTTCATTGAGTCCCAAAACATGGAAAAAGAAAGAATCGCAACCAGAAATATGTGGGATAGCCTTATATGCAGAAGGACAGGAAAATCAGTGGTACATCGATAGTGGATGCTCAAAACATATGACAGGTGATAAAGATAAACTTCAGTCATATAGTGCCTTAGAAAAGGAAAAGAAAGTTTCATTTGGAAATGACACCCTTGCACTCATAAAAGGTAAAGGTTCTATTATTTTGAAAGAAAAGGTCAAGGCTGGAAATGTTATGTATGGTGATGGCTTAAAGAATAATTTATTAAGTGTCAGTCAAATGCGTGATCAAGGAAATGAAGTAATATTTCGATCAAATGGATGCATTGTTCATGAGCTTGATATAGGAGAAACAGTGATCAAAGGCATAAGAACTCCAAATAATTTATATATACTCAAGGGAGGACAACAACAATGCTATCTAAGCAAGAATGATGAACACTGGCTATGGCACAGAAGATTGGGGCATCTAAGCTTCTCATAGATAAGGAAAGCATGCAAATATTAGGCGGTTCGTGATCTACCTGGCATCAGAATTCTAGACAATACAATATGCAAATCATGTCAATTTGGTAAGAAAACTAGAACTAATTTCCCTAAGAAGGAAGGATTAGCTAGCGGGCCACTTGAACTTGTTCATACTGATGTATGTGGTCCATCTAGGAAAAAGTCACCTTGAGGAGAAGAATACTTTATATTGTTAATTGACGACTTTTCCAGGATGTGTTGGATAGGACTTATGAAGCATAAAGATGAAGCTTTCGAAAAATTCAAATCATTCAAAGCCTTGGTGGAAAATGAATCAGATCTAAAAATCAAATGCCTCAGGTCTGATCGAGGAGGGGAATTTACCTTGAATGAGTTTTTTGATTTTTGTGAAGAACATGGAATAAGAAGGGAATTCTCTACTGCAAGGACTCCTCAGAAAAATGGAGTAGTGGAAAGGATGAACATAATGGTTCAACAAATGGCTCGTGCTATGCTTGATGAGTCTGGAACTCCCACAACTTTCTGGGGTGAAGCCACATTTTCTGTAGTTACTATTCTCAACAAGAAAAACGTCCGAGTAAACAGAACTCAGACTCCTCACGAACTATGGTATGGTAAGACTCCCACGGTAAAATACTTCAAAATTTTTGGGAGCAAATGCTACATCAAGAAGACTGATGAAAATCTTGGCAAGTTTGAACCTAGAGCAGATGAAGGCATTCTCCTTGGTTACTCTCCCCACAACAAAGCATACAAGTGTTACAATAAAAGACTTGGAAAAATTGTTGAAAGTATTGATGTAGTGGTTGATGAAGAAGGAAACACTCCTAGACAGGTAAAATCTAAAGATTTCGAAGATGATGAAGACTATCCATCTAATCAAATTCATGATGAAGAAGAAACCCATGAGGCACTAGAAGAACAAATAAGGATAGAAGAAAAGACTCCATCCAGGTACGTTCAGAAGAATCATCCAGAATCTCAAATTTTGGGGCAGAAAGAGGCAGGTGTACAGACAAGAAGAACCATTTCAGAAGCTTCAAGCTATCTAGCATTGCTCTCCTCCACTGAACCAAAAAATGTAAGAGAGGCATGCAAAGATGAATGCTGGTTCAAGGCCATGGAGGAAGAACTTGAGCAGATTGAAAAGAATAATACTTGGGAATTGGTTCCTAGACCAAAAGATAAGAATGTCATAGGAACAAAATGGATATTTAAAAATAAGCTGAATGAAAATGGAGATGTGATTAGAAACAAGGCCAAACTTGTTTGCAAAGGGTATGCTCAACAAGAAGGGATAGACTTCGAAGAAAATTTTGCACCAGTTGCTAGACTTGAGGCCATAAGAATGTTCCTTGCTCTTTCTAGCTTTTAGAAGTTCAAAGTATTTCAAATGGACGTAAAGTCTGCCTTCCTGAATGGAGACTTGGATGAAGAAGTATATATTGAACAATCAGATGGGTTTATTCTTGGAAATGATCCAAAGCTTGTATGCAGACTCAAAAAGGCTCTCTATGGCCTTAAATAGGCTCCAAGAGCTTGGTACTATCGGTTGGATAAGTACCTCCATCAACAAGGTTTTATAAAAGGATCAACTAATAGCAATCTATATATAAAAATTGACAATGATAAGTTGCTAATACTTGTTGTGTATGTTGATGATATCATCTTTGGTAGTAATGAAGAAGAGACATGAGTCAAAATTTTGCCTTGATGATGCAGAAAGAGTTTGAAATGTCCATGCTTGGTGAGCTCACATATTTTCTTGGTTTACAAGTCCAACAAAATAAAGACAACATTTTTTTTTATCACAAACCAAGTATCTCAAGCAGATCTTGAAGAAATATGGGATGGAGGATTCGAAACCAGTATGTACCTCTATGGTGACAAGATGCAGCCTCAACGCAAATGATGAATCAGCAGCAGTACATCAACCAACCTATAGATCCATGATTAGTAGTCTGCTCTATCTAATAGGTACCCAACTAGACATTATGCATGCCGTAGGAATAGTTGGAAGGTTTCAGGCAAATCCAAAGGAAACTCATCTTTAGGCAATTAAGAGAATTTTCAAGTATCTTCAAGGAACTCAAAACTATGGCTTATGGTATCCTAGAGGTACAGATCTCACACTTCATGCATATATAGATGCGGATTGGGCAGGAAGCGTGGATGACAGAAAAAGCACTAGTGGTGGTGCATTCTTCATGGGTCCTAGATTAGTATCTTGGTTAAGCAAGAAACAAAGTTCTATTGCATTATCTACAGCTGAAGCAGAATATGTAGCTGCTGCATCTTGCTGCACACAACTCCTTTGGATGATACAAACATTGCAAGACCTTCAAATCACTTGTACTCCACCAATCTCCATTTTTTGTGATAATACAAGTGCAATCAGTATTTCAAAGAATCCTGTCATGCATTCAAAGACTAAGAACATACCGATCAAGTATCATTTTCTCCGGGAACAAGTGCTTGAACAAAAGGTCAAATTGGAGTATGTTCCCTCTAAGGAACAAGTTGCTGATATCCTCACCAAACCACTACCTAGGGAGACATTTGAATACCTCAAACAGAAGTTGGGGGTAATTGACGCATCATCTTGCTGGTGAATCTTGTCTGTTTCAAAGAAAAGTGGTTGTATACAAGTTGAATGAGGAGGATCCGCATACATACACTAGTTTATTAAGGTACAGTCGCGTATATGTTGGTTTAAAGAAAAGCAGTGGGGCCAGGCTCAGGATGAAAAGAGTCTGATATGGGTTTGACAGAGACCATATGGCACAGATTCAGGGGGAGCATATATTCTTCTAATAATGCATTGTTGGCATTATCTTAGAAGATCTTGGTTCAAATTCACTGTTGGTTTGATTTCAGGTGGAACAGGTGCAGAAGGAGAACATAGGTGCTGGTCTGAATAATGATTGACTAATGCTATTGATGTTTGTTGTTGATGAATATCAAAGTCTTGCTATAAATATTTTGTCTCTATGTCTTATATTTCTTTTATCAAGGTCATGTAACGACCTATTTTGGTTTCCCCACTATGCCCGGGAAGAATGATGTAATGTACTTATTTGTCACGTATAAACTTCTGATGAATCCCCACTTGGTTGGGTGGATGAGTCATTCCTGGTATATCCCCACTTGGTTGGGAGATGGATGTATGTATGAGTCTTTGGTGATAGGAAGGTCTTTTATAATGTATAAAGTCATGTTTCTTGTGTAGATCATATTCTTGCAGACCTTGCCTACAGTCAGGGGGAGCTTGGACAACACAACAAAGCAGAGGATTCAACATGTATTCAAGGGGAAAATAACCCTTTTCCCTTGATGTCAAAGGGGGAGAATGTTTTTGAGTGACTTGGGGTTGCCATCAAGTCCAAAGGGGGAGATTGCTGGCATTATGACACAGGATTGGAAAAGGTTTGGCTCTATGACATAAGTGTTGTCCTTGATGGAAACTCACTCAAATGGAAGATCACAGTTCAGGCTCTCAGAATGAAATAAAATGAGGTATACGCAGGTTCCTCGTAACAAAGTCGTGTATGCATGCGGTTGTACCGATCAGAATGCGCGTATACGTATGCACGCACTTTCATGCAAATAAAAGCACGCACATGGGGGAAATCTTATGGTTGGTCCATGGTATTTAGTCTGTCATAATTAAACCTATGATTTTGGTCCTTGATATTGCATTCCAAATATTGAACCCACGTATTGGGTCCCTATTATTGGATCTCTATGGTTTTGGACCATGGTTTGAGTAAGGCCTAGACTATAAAAAGGGGAGGAGATCTTTTGGCAAAGGTATTGACTGATGTATTGAATATCTTAAGAGGAGCAAGATTTGGAATACTGGTGATTGGTTGGTGCAATATAGCTGGATCTGGATCTGAATCAAGGAGGAACCTAAGCATTACACGATGGTTAAGATCTATTGATGGGTCGAGATCTCAAGGCTTGAATAATAGTAGCATTGTGTGATTTTGATCTATTATATTTGGCATATGATTAGGTCTATAAATTTGATAATCTGGGTATAACTGATGTCTGATTAAGTAAAAGAATAAATTATCTTTTATAGATCTGTACGCAGGTTCGACATAGCAGAGGCGCATATACACACAGGTTAAGTAAGTGAAGACTGCGTATACGCTGGTTGGTTTTGGCATATCTACGTATGTCCATAGGTTTATATTGGTGAAGTAGCATATGTCTTTTGAAATATTTTTTAGCTATGTTTATTGCTGCAGTGTTCTGGGTTTAGAATTGGTGTCTGGTTACTGGTACTGTTTTCTGGTTATAGCATTCTGAGAAGTTATTGGTTGATTCAGTATTTGTGCAAAGAAGATTGGTTGTTGCAGATCTATTTGATGTTTGATTGATATTCATGGATCCAACCTGAAAATTTATGAAACGTGGTCCCTGGAAGAAAAGAGAGAAGGTTGAAGCCTTTTGTAGGTCAACACCTACATACTAGTACCTCAGCTAGTACAAGAGCTAAGGGCGTTGTAGCTCCCTTCTAGGAGAAGCTGGAGAATGAGAGAAGGTTGTAGCCTTCTGCAGGTTGAAGCCTGCGTGCTGGTATAAGACTGCACCAGTACAGAATCATTGTAAAAATAAGTTTCTAAATGAAAGAAGATAGAGACATATTGCAGCAGGTGGTTTTCACCCACATTGGGTTTCCACCATATATCTTGTGTTCCTTTGTGTGACTGTTTGCTCTACTTTTCTGTTCCTACTTACTGTTATATGGTTCTGACACACAGATTAATGATCAACATCTGAAGAATAAATTAAATTATAAGTCTGGAAGTTATACACGAGTTTCATTAATCAGAGTTGTGTATACACGTTGTTTTCATTAACTGAAGTAGCGTATACAAATATTTGTATAAATTGAAAAATAATTTAACTTAATAATACTAATTCACCCCCCCTCTCAGTATTATTTTTCAACAGCTCTAAAAAAGATGTGTTCTGCATCACCCCTTTTCAAAATCGAGTCACTTTTTTGCTATCTCTACAAAACTGGTAATAATATCAGTTCCCATTTCAAAGTTTACATTGTTCGAGTATTGGCTTGTGTGAGTGTTGTTTCACTTGTTTCTATTCATGATTGTTGGTTTTTTGACTTGTTTTAACTTGTCGAAGTGTTGTTTTAAGTTTTAGATTTCCTTTCCCAAGTGTCACATTAATTTTCTTGTTTTTGCACCAATGGTGGTCGTTGCTGTGACTCTCCTCACTTACTTTGTTTTCCTTCCATTTGATTGATTTTTGCACTTGATTCACATGCATTTACTTTCACTTAGTAAGATCTATATTCAGCTTCACCCTATCTCTCAGATATGCTCGTTTTCCACACTTCCCTAGGACAAATTTGGGTTTCCCTTGGCCGATTTTCACTTTGGCCTACTGGCACTATGCAATCTTGAGGCTCAAGCCACAAGTTTGGCCTCTGGAATTGTGCGGTGTGCAGTCCAAGCTGGCTCCAATTGCGCATTGCGCAGCTCCAGGATCCAACCTGTCTTCTTGGCCACTGAGACTACTTAATGCGCAATCTCTCCTAGACTGAACTACACATTACACAGTTTCAAGCCCCAAGCTTCCATCTTGGTTGTTGGGACTATGTAGTGTGTAGTTACCACAGGCAGCCAGTCCCTCTTTCTAGTGAGAAATGCACAATCTTCCCCATTTGATGCCTGATTTATTGCTTGACCTTGTCTTGTAAGTAGATTTGTTTAAAACTGACATTTTCTTGCCATGAGTGTCCTCTCTATCTCACAGGTACAACAGTTGTTGAACACCTCTCCAGCAGTCACTATTACCATGACAACCAAGAGATTTTCTTCAAAGGAAACCAACGAGAGTAGTACTGGGCAAATAATTTAGCAAACATTAGTTGATTTGCCAGTGTATGTGGATACTCAACTATTTATAGAAAATTTATCATCACTAACATGGCAGCAGATTAAAGATGCTTTTGCAAAGGACTTTGAGGCAGACTTAAAGGACCAAAAACTTCATCTCAACATCTGACAGTCAGGGCTATACAAGGTTGCATTCAGGTATCCAAATTTCCTGTGTGCAGATGTCATCAGGTGGTTTGTATCACCCATCGATGAGAAGACCATGAAATTGAGCAGTGCCAATGGGAAAATCTTTCGACCTTCTAGGCATAAGACTTTCAACAAATTTATCACTTTCCCAAGCCAGTAGAATGTATGGACTCACTCTTTTATGCCACACACAACTATATGAACACAAGAAACATTGTCAAAGGCTGGGTGAGAGAGCCATCGAAGTTTCAGCATAAACGCACCCATGTGTACAAGACAAAGTCCCTCAGGAAGGCTTACCAAGTCTTGGTTATCTTCACTTGCATAATCCATGGTCAAGAGAGCACGTAAACCTTTCTTGAAGGGTGGACAATCTTATTAGACCAAGTGGTGAACGGTGGGAAGTCGTTCAATTGGTCAGATCTGTTGGCTCGAAAATTGAAGACCCATGTAGCACAGGCTCAGAATCCTCCCAAGGGTGAGTGAGAAAGGTTCTATCTGTCTGCATACTTACTGGATGAAATCTCCGCACAATGGAAGTTCCCTAGCATGAAATGGACATGTACACTATGAGAAACTGTCATGCACATTTATTGCAAGTTTTTTTCGAAGTGCAGTTATCGAGGAGTAATGGCATGACTAATTGAAAAATTCATCATCCCGCTTTACAAGCTTATATTTGGAGAAGATCCACCTTGCATGTCACGAGAAGCAATGGAGGCGCTAACACAGATCGCAGATTGGTATGCCTCACCAATTGGCACCTTCACTAGAGTGTCTGGCAGAGAGAAGCCTCCACATGTTTTACTAAGCTATGCCACTGACAAACTTGTCATGCAAGAAGTGTTGTATCATCTATTGAAATTTATAAGTCTGACACATCAGAAATCCCTATTGCATTATCTGATTTTATTTATCCTACTTGTTTACTCCATTAACAAGTTATTTATACATATAAATATCGAAATAAACACAAATGCAACCTTAACTCATATACGGATCAGCAACTAAAAAATATTGAGACAAACACACAAGGGACACTGTTATTTTTGGACAACACGTCCCCGGAAAAACCCAATGTGGTAAAACCAGTGCAACAATTCTAAAGGTTTTATTATTATTCATATTTATTGAGTACAACTAGGGTGCCAAACTGGCTCACCAAACAGAAATTGTTACACGACAGTAATACCTCTTCTTGGAGATAGATATTCAGCCTCTCGCCTCTAGTCTGCCCCACGAAAATCCCTCCGACGCTCTTTATGTACGTACCATGTGTGTTGAGGTTTCTTATTAGATACATCATTGGGATACTCGTTGTGGCTTCTAGGAGTTGGCCTAAAGTGTGGGAAGAGTGTAGTGAGTTGATAATGGGTACATCTCTTATGTGTACCATTCAACATCTTGATTGAAACCTTATTGATGCTACTAATTTGGGCGGTAACATTTTTTTTGCATTGTTGTGAGGACAAGGTCAATTAGCTTGACATTTCAATAACATTGTATCATGATTTCTTTTTTATTTTACCTTAGTGATATTCTTTGTTATTACTAATTTTGATTGTCTCATATGAAGACTCCATAAAAGGAAACAACAAAGAGGTATTTTAAAAGAATAAAATCCCATGGTTAACTTCTTATTGTTCTTGAGCTTGAACTTTTCTATAGAAGAAATATAAGAAAAGGAAATGGAAGTAAGTGAACAATTAAGTTGTTAATATGTACATAATATTATAAGGTTACTTGTTGATATAGATTTTTCTCAAATGGGTGCCTCATGGTTGCAGGATATTTTGAAACTATTTGATTTTACTAACATTGTTGGCCAGTCACACATTCTTCTTAGATCATTGGAAAATATGCCCACTGTCTTGGTTGATCATATAATTACATCCCAAGACAATGGGGATGCATTTGTTGAGCACATGGTAACATTTAGAGTTTGTCATCTTGATTTTATATATAAATGAGTTGTTTTGTCATTAAGAAAAGAGGTTAGTAAATGGTTTTTGAGTTTGCTTGGTAATAACATAAGTACATTTAATGATTGTTGAGATAATTTTCTAAATAAATGGACAACAAAGAGAGATGTGTGATTACTATTAGGTTCCTTATCTGATATAAGAAGAAATGAAAATGAAACTATTGAGAAATTTAATAACATGTTTGTTAAGATTGTGCATGAAATCCCTAATACTTTCAAGCCAATAGATGCCACCATCATTTATTATATGAATGTGTTCCAAGGACACTTTCATCTCCTCGATGAAGCCAAACCCAACAATTTGACATAAGCTAAAGTGAAGATTGGAAGTTAGATGAAAGTTGGGTGTAATTAGACAAACTAGACATGTTAGCCCTTGCTAGGTTCAAGAGTGATATGAAGCCAATGTATCCTCCTCCAATTCTTCCTTTAGATCCTTTCATGATTATCCTTAATAAAATGGAATAAATGCAAGTAGTGACAAATACAATTCAAAATTAGTTAGTGCAATTAAAGATGAGCCAACAACAAAATAATTTTTGACCAAGCAATAGGTATAGAGGCCCACTTCTAAAGTAAAGCCTCCTACAACACTTGAACCAAGTAATATGGTGGAGTGTCAAAATCCTTATTTTTATAGGCTTTTGAACTTTTCATGATGAGAGAACATGCACATTCCTTAATTGAGGAAAACAACCAAATAATGAAAGCAATGAAGGTTACTTAGATGCTTACAATTTGGTATTCGAAAGAATGGACGAGCCATAAAAATAGGTCAATTCATTTGACTTGGAGCTTGGAATGAAGTTAAATGGAAAAATGCCTTCACAAGAAGAGAACAATCAAATGTAGAAAAAAAATTAAAGGGAATAACTTTTCACTGAAGAAAAGGAAATACTTTACTAGTTGATTTTAAAACACTCTAGCTTCTCCAACAAAGAATGTTGAACAAACAAGGCCCACTATGGTAACGAATTAAGGAAATTTTCCATTAAATCCGTCTTATGATGTAAAGGTTAATATAATGAGTATGATTAATGAGCTGAAGGTTCCAATACCAATGAAAAAACTGGCGAAGATCCCTCCAATCAAGAAACAATTGAGCCAAGCATTGGAATTTGAAGCAATTGACAATACGACAGTCGAATTGACAATAATGAAGATGCTCCCATCATTTTTCAAAATATTAATATAGATGGGGTCAAAAATCCAAAACATCAATCATTATTCATCTCATTAATAGTGATAGATTAGATATTACACCATTTTATGTTCGAATCTAGTGCTTCGATGATTTTAATGACAGTTGAGGTGATGAACAAATTGGGATTAAGGCCATCCATACTTTAGAGGTACACATATGCCATGGAGTCTCGATAAGTCATTGTTTGTGGCATGATCAAGGACCTTCAAGTTCACTTGGTTACACATCTTGACATAGTCTTGGGCATTAACATAGTGGATATTGATGCTCATGTAGATTGGGAAATTCTTTTATCTTGAAAATGAGAAACTATTTTAGGGGAAAGCATCTAGATGGATTTATCCTATGCTACCATTCTTGCCTTGAATGGAAATTTTGTGATTTTATACAGAGAATAGATGAGAAAAAATCATCTTGAAGATCCTCAAAACCTTGGAAATGAATTAATATGTTATGGTGATAAGCGTGGCTCATACATTGTTCTCACAACTCACGAAATTCCTTATAAGACTAAAACAACTTTTGGAAGATGAACTTCAATGGAATCAACTTCGAAGCAAGTAGTGGAGAAGGTATTTTACCAACTCCTATTGATGATACTTATTTGTGTCATGTTTTTTAATTAGAATTTGAAGCGACCAACAATATTGCAAAATATGAAACACTTTTATTGGGATTAAACATAGCTAAGATCTTGGCATTAAAATTTTAAAGATTATTGGGAATTCTGACCTTATTGTTATACAAGTGAAAGAGCAATTTCCTTGTAAAAATGAAAAGTTGAGAAGATATAGACATGTACTGCTAGATACCATGTGTGCATTTCATACAATGTTGTTGGATGCAGAATCAAGATCATTCAATGAGAAATATGATGCACTATCAATTGTAGTATCGAATGTGTAATCTTGCTATGGTTTGGTAAGAGGGAAACTGGAATTATCTTCTATCCGTTGAGCTTGGACAACTATGTCTATTAGTAAGTTTTTAATGATGATGCACAAATTTCCAAATTCATGAAAATTAGATTATAGTATTTATATTTATGATAATCTAATTATACTAATTAGATTTGAATATGAATTAATATATTATGATTATAAATATCATCAATATTATTGTGATAATCTTTTAAATAAATTTATTATGATGATCTATTATTATTAATAATAATCATTGACCTAATAATTAATGTTCAATCTTATTTTATACTAATGATATTAGAATCTAGGAATCTAAATAGAATATGAATAAAGCTGAGGTCACATGAAGGATTTGAAGCACTTGACATATCAAAACATTAAAATGATTAAGATTAATGGGAAAAATAAATTTCTAATTATGTTTTAAGACTTAAAAGGCTAAAATCATTTTTATTTACTTTTTAAGCCCAAAGTCTATTTTATAAAATGGCTACATAATACATAACTCATAAACTTACTTCGAAGCAAGTAATGGAGAAGGTATTTTGCTAACTCCTCTTGATGATACTTCTTTGTGTCATGTTTTTTAATTAGAATTGGAAGCTACCAACAATATTGCAAAATATGAAACACTTTTATTGGGATTAAACATAGCTAATATCTTGGCATTAAAATTTTAAAGATTATTGGGAATTTTGACCTTATTGTTCTACAAGTGAAAGGAGAATTTCCTTGTAAAAATGAAAAGTTGAGAAGATATAGAGATTTAGTGCTAGACACTATGTGTGCATTTCATACAATTTCGTTGGATGTAGAATCAAGATCATTCAATGAGAAAGGTGTTGCGCTATCAGTTGTAGTATCGAACCTGTAAGCTTGCTATGATTTTGTAGGAGGGAAATCGGAATTATCTTCTATCCGTTGACCTTGGAAAACTATGACTATTAATAAGTTTTTAATGATGATGCACAAATTTCCAAATTCATGAACATTAGATTATAACATTTATATTTATGATAATCTAATTATACTAATTAGATTTGAATATGAATTAATATATTATGATTATAAATATTATCAATATTACTGTGATAATCTTTTAAATAAATGTATGATGGTCTATTATTATTAATAGTAATCATTGACCTAATAATTAATGTTCAATCTTCTTTTATACTAATGATATTAGAATCTAGCAATCTAAATAGAATATGAATAAAGCTGAGGTTACATGAAGGATTTGAAGCACTTGACATATCAACACATTAAAATGAGTATAATTAATGGGAAAAATAAATTTCTAATTATATTTTAAGACTTAAAAGGCTCGAACCATTTTTATTTATTTTTTAAACCTAAGGACTATTTTATAAAATGGCTACATAATACGAAACTCATAAACTTACTTTCTAGGCGTTTGATACCAATTTCTATTAAAAAAATTAATTTTGTATTAAGCTACACAATTATGCCTCCATCATTGTTGTGTCATGCTTAAAGTGACCCTAAATTTTACTTGTTTTGATCTATTCCATGACCAAAGGGGGGCGGACACCATATAAGAAGTTTAATATTTCATTAGTGTATATGGTGTGCATATATCACATGATAGAAATATTTGATGTTGACAGAATCATGGCTAATTTTGATAGGTTTATTATATTTTTTATTTTTATATTTGAAAACACCATGAAGCCAAATGCATGAATACAAATAGCTCAAGCAAAGATCTTTCTCAAAAAGGAATAAAAGGAGAGATAAATTATTGCTATATACATCATATATTATCAAGAGTAGCAATCTTTTGTCTTCCTATTCATGCAGGTCCTCCAATCAAATATCATGTTAGAACAAATACATATCATAAATGGATACTTTATTCATCCTCCCTCTCACAAAGGAAACAAACAAAAGCATAAGCTTGTCTCATATAATAGCACTGTCTCGACACATGAAGATATCAAGTCTCAGCAGTATATGAGATTTTCTGCCAATCGAATTCCACTCTTTATTGTCACAATGTATCACTATCATATCCAGAATCTTCTCAAACAAATCTCCAAGGAGTTTCCTTAACCAAGTTGTCCCATAGCTAGCCATAACAATATACTCAACCTCGGTAATGTTTCAAGCTTGTCCTTCAAACCTTAGCATTCTTTTAATTCTCCTCCATCTTCCCTTTCTTCCATCAATGGTATCATTATAGGGGTGATCTCAATGACTTTTCTTCAGCCCAACTCTGATTCCATGTTAAATTTTCTTAGGGATATATTGTTCTTTTCTTTAGATAATTGCATTTATTCATTTGCATATTAAATTCACCCCACAACATCATATCATTATTTAGATTTATAACATTATTTAGCAAAATATGCAATTATATAGAAAGAACAATATCATCATCAATAGAGCGGAGCATAAAGGAAAAATAGAAGAAAATCATTCACATAGAGACACCAGGATTGGTTGAAGAATAGGGAAAAACCCACTATAGGGAAAACCCTTTCAAATTCTTCTTCTTATTAGATTGTCATTCATTGATTCAATAAAAGAGAGTACAATGATCCATATCTTCAAACATAATTCTATCTAGTAAAATCAACTAAACAATAGTCATGAGATGAACCCAACAATGCTAATAATCAAAACCTTGATTCAGAAGCCTACGATCAATTGTCATTGTCTGCGGTCAACTATCGAACTCCGCGGTCAACTGATGAAATATGTGGTCAACTGCTAAATTTTAAAGTCAACTAGCGAAATTTGTGGTCAACTGTAAAAATTAGACACTAGTTCCCAACCGCACGCACAGAGTGATGTGCGTGTGGCTGAAACCCTGAAAGTCCACACATGAACTTGCATTTGCTAGAAAATTGTATATTACAGAGCAATCGAACACATAAAATATATTGTAGAAATATAAACATAGAAAAAGAATAAAACAAGAGAGACACAGATATACGTGGTTCACCCAATTTGGGCTACGTCCACAGAGAAACAACCAGTCCTTCCTTTTATGTTATCAAGGAAAATGAAGAGATACAACGTACAACAAATCCGTTGTAATTCCCTCATATATAGTGAGAGGTTTCCTTCTAGGGCAAAAAACCCTAAATTAAACATAAATTCTACCGTCAGATCTCCGCTTAATGAATAGCCCATATTGACTATGAAATTACAACATTTTACAAGGAAAATTTACATCTATTTTTAGCTTCAGGAGTGTTGCTCCCAATCCCCCGCTAGGTGGGGGCTCCTAAAGATTGTTGTCACCCCCCTGGACCCCTCTTGTAGTGCAAATATTACGGGCGGCTTATGAGTTGGGGTCCAATGTGGTGATACCTATGAATAAAGAAGATAATCAGACTCCACACCCAACATCATTCCTACGGTTGTGACTGAAAACTATATATGTCATGCCTGCAGTTGAAAACCAAAACCGAAACACATGTGTAAGCTTCAAACCTTGCAATCTTGGACCTGTAGGAACCAATCTCCATGACCTAGACTTAGACTTGTGTTAGCCAAACCCAAAGAAAGAAGAATGATCATTATGATGTTCAGATGAGGGTCATTTGACTTGTATTTATAGCCATCCATGGGTATCAAATTTCGCTTTTGGACTAACCTTCCATTTTGTGCCCATGTGGGCTTTAATTCAAAAATACACTTTCCCTTGTCCAAATTGAGTGCTTCAATAGTCAAAATTGGTCCTCTCGAAAAGAGGAACCTAGTTATGGAATTTGTGACTAAGTTGCCAAATTAATAATCCAGTCTATACTACATGTTGTCGTTGTATATTCACTCATTTGTCATATAAATAACATTACCTCTACAAAATATTTAGTTGCAATTATAATTTCGAACAATTTTATAAAATTCATTGTTGAGCCCTCTATAGCTCAATTCCATTTTTCTTCAACCTATGGTTTTGCAAAAAATATCTCTAGTTATGAGTATTATGTAGAGAAATTCGACAAATTACTTCTAGTCCCTGTCAAATTATAGAGAACCCTCATACATATCAGCTCAATTCCTTCTAAACCTTCATTTTGAACATATTTATCGATCAAACGGGAACTATTACCTCAAAACGGGTACTCGAGCCCAAAAATCGAAAAAAAAACATTAAAAAACACCTTGAAATCGAAAAGTGTTGATGCTAGAATAACGATACGTTTGTTTTGTTTTGTTTTGTGTTGTTTTTTTTTGTTTATTTGTTTTTTTCTTTTTTTCTTTTTCCAGAGTAAATTTTCAATATTTTAAAAAAATAACAGTAAAAAAACAATAAAAGCCATTTTGTTTGGTGCAAAAAACACCTTGAAATTGAAAAGTGTTGATGCCGAAATAACGTTTTTTTTTCAACATTTTTTAGTAATGACGTTAAAAACAAAATATCGTGACTTTGAAAAACTTTAAATTTCCAATGATTTTCAAGCATGACATTAATGATAAAATATCGTGTCTTTGAAAACCCTTGAAATTCCAATGATTTTTAAACATGACATTAAATTTAAAATAACATTTCTTTGAAAAAACTTAAAATTCCAACAATTTTCAAGCATGGTGCTAAAAAAAAATTTTATAATTGCTTTCAACCATAACATTAAAGATAAAATATCACGACTTAGAAAAACATTAAAAGTCTCGACAATTTTTCAACCATGGAATTAAAAGCAAAGATTATGACTACAAAACAATCTTAAATTTTCAAAATATTTTAAGCATGACAATATGGAAAAAAATTGACTAAAAAAAATTTAAAAATGAACACCTAAATGAAAGAGTTATTATACCAAGAGTAATTTTTTTAAATGCTAAATGTATAATGATTAAGAAATCTTAGCCTAAAATAACTTGATACATTGCAAAAAAAATTTAAAAATAAACTATCAAATTGACAAGCAGTGTAGGTGGGCTCAACACATTGTAATGAAAACTTAAAGACCAACCATGAAATTAACACATTGTGGGGCAGATTCGATTCGTTATAACGAAAAATTTAAAATCAACTATCAAATTGCATATAATGGGATCAGGTTGCTAGACAAGCATCGACATGAACTCTACAATATATATATATATATATATATATATATATAAAAACAAAAATTCAAATATTGAAAAAAAATAAAATAAAAAAATAATAACAAGTAATAAAACATGAAAAAAAATCAAATATAGAAAAAATATATAATAATGACATAAAAAACACTATAAAATGTAAAAAGAATTAACCGTGTAAAATTAAAAAAAGAAAAAGAAAAAAAGAGAAAAAAAATACATAAATAAATTACAACATTAAAAAAAATTAAACTTGAAAAACAAAAAAAATTCGTTGGCCACCCGATGGCCCAACCGACTAGGAGTGGCAAGGGGACAATTCATGACAAAAAAATAAATTAAATTTCATAAAATATATATAAAAAAAAACAAAAAAACAAAAAAAACCATAAAAATGTAAAAAAAAAAAGAGAATTAACTTGTAAAAATGAAAATTTTAAATTAAAAAAAAAAAAGTAAAAATAAAAATAAAAATAAAACAAAAAATAAATAAAAGAATATATATAAAAAATAAAAAATAAAATATATATATAATTTAAGAAAAATAAATAAAAAGTAAAAATAGTGAATATATATAAAAAATAAAAAATAAAAAATATATATAATTTAAGAAAAATAAATAAGAAGTAAAAAAAAACTATTTTTAAGTTAAAAAAATAAAAATAAAAAATGAAAACATCATTTAAAAATATGTTAAATAATTACCAAAAAAATAAAATAAAATAAATTGAAATTAAAAAAAATTCAAAACAATTGAAAAAAAAAAAAAAATTATATATTTTTTAAAACAATTGTATTATAAAATTTATATTATAAAAAAATTAAATTAAAATTAAAAAAAAGATTTTAATTTAAAAATTTAAAAATAAAAAATAAAAAAATTCAAAAACAAATTAAAAAAAAAACAACTTAAATTAAAATTAAAAAAAAAAATTAGAAAAAAGATTAAAAAATAAATAAAAAATAAATAAGAATAAAACACTTAATTAAAAAATAAATAAAAATAAAACACTTAACCCTGGACACTTTTCAAATTGTGTTGACGTTGTATCAACACTTTTCAAAATCAACATGAAAATCACTAACATCGAAAAAAATGTTCATACTTGATAGATAAGAGAATTTAAAGTGACAAAAATATGCTAAAAAAAATGTGTATTCTGGCATCACCATTTTTCAAAATCGGGTGATTTTTTGCTACCTCAAAAAAATGGGTACCAGTTCACTTTATTGTTTAATCGGTAACTATGTTTTTGATTGCAAATTCGTTTATTTACACATTATTTCCCCTATTTTCACTCATTGTTTCAATTCAGAACTAAAACCCTATTTTAGTATGAAAACCTTAACCTTGAAGACTCATACATGATGTCATTTGTTATTATATTGAGATATTACAATTATGTTTTGGTAATTTATTATAATCTTTGTTGGTAATTTATTATATATGACAAGATACAAGAATAGGTTGAACCTATGAAAAAAAAACAAAATTTAAAATAAGTTTTTTAGTTTAAATGACATATGATGAGGAATGGAAAAGGGGCATATATTTAGAAATTGACAAGGGTTTTATTTCCCTTGTTCGAATTGATTTTCATTATTCATCGTACTTCTCTTCTCTCCTCACAAACCCCATATTCCCTCTGTATGAGCACTGATTGGTATTTGTTTTGAATGTAAACTCGTTGTAGTGATTTTACAGGGAAATGTGTTGATGTTGTAATATCAATTTACTTTGATTATTTGTTGCATTTAATATTTTGGTTCACTTGAAGAAATGAATTTTAATGTTATGTAACCATATCACAAAACATAAGAAAAGTTAGATCAATGACTTGAAAATAAGCCTCTTCGAGGGGGAAATCTCCTTTTATATCACATAAATGAACAATTCTTAGATGATACAAATGAAAAAACCTGATTGGTATATATAAGAGTATAAATGGTCATAATATAATAAGAGTCTAGATAACAATAATAAAATAAGGGCACAACAATAAAAATAGTGGGTTTCTATGGGGCATAACAATAATAATATGGGGGCTACATGGGGCACAACAATAACAATATCGGGGCTACACTAGTATTATAGGGACCTAACATGCCCCTCTAGGTTTCAAAAAAGTGTTGTCCTCAACACTTGAGTAGTTTTGGATGCTTTTATATAAAATACTCATCATGCCATGTGGAATTTTCAATAGGTAAGTTCTTCCACTTAAAACATAGTTACCAATCAAACGAGAACTATTACTTCAAAAGAGGTACTCGAGCCCAAAAATCCCCAAAAAACATGAAAAAACAACCCAGAAATTAAAGGTGTTGATTCTGCATCATCATTTTTTTTTCCAGAGTAAATTTTCAATATTTTTTAAAAATAAAAGTAAAAAACAAAAAAGCCATTTTGTTTGGTGTAAAAAACACCTTGAAATCGAAAAGTATTGATGTCGGAATGACGTCTTTTTTCTAGGATACATTTTCAACATTTTTTTAAATTTTCAATGATTTTCAAGCATGACAATAACAAGAAAATATTACATCTTTGAAAAGCTTTAAAATTCCAATGATTTTTATGCATTACATTAAATTTAAAATATCACTTCTTTGAAAAACCTTAAAATTCCAACAATTTTCAAGCATGGTGCTAAGAAAAAATATTTATAACTGCTTTCAACCATAACATTAAAGATAAAATATCACTTAGAAAAGCATTAAAATCTTGACAAATTTTCAACCATGGAATTAAAACCAAAGATTATCACTACAAAATAATCTTAAATTTTCAAAATATTTCAAGCATGAAATTATGGAAAAAATTTATGTCTGAAAAAACTTTAAAAATGAACACTTGAATGAAAGAGTTATTATACCAAGAGTATTTTTTTTAATTGCTAAATATATAGCGATTTTGGAATCTTAGCCCAAGACAACTTGATACATAGCAAAAAAGTTTTAAAAACAACTATCAAATTGACATGCAATGTAGGTGAGCTCAACCCATTGTGATGAAAACTCAAAGAACAACTATGAAATTAACACATTGTGGGGCATCTTGATTCATTATAATGAAAAATTTAAAATCAACTATCAAATTGCACATAATGGGATCGGGTTGCCAGACAAGCATCGACACGGACTATATATATATATATATATATATATATATATATATATAAAACAAAAATAAAAATATTAACAAAAAAAATAATAATAACAAGTAATAAAACATGACAAAAAAAATCAAATATAAAAAATATATAGTAATGACATAAAAAAAACTATAAAATGTAAAAAAATTTAACCATACCAGGTAAAATTAAAAAGAAAAAAAAAAGAGAAATAAAATAAAAACAAAATAAAATAAAAATAAAAATTACATAAATAAATTACAACATTAAAAAAATTAAACTTGGAAGGCCACCCCATGGTCCAACGGGCCAGAGGTGGCAAGGGGACGATTCATGACAAAAAATAAATTAAATTTTATAATATATATATATATATATATATATATATATATATATATATATATATATATATATAAAAACAGAATTAACTTGTTAAAATAAAAAAATTAAATAAAAATAAATAAATAAAATAAAAATAAATAAAAGAATTAAAAAAAATAGAATATATATATATATATAATTTAAGAAAAACTAAAAAAAACTATTTTTTAAGTAAAAAAATAGAAAATAATAATAAAAACATCATTTAAAAAAATTGTTAAGTAATTATAAAAAAAAATAAAAAATAAAAAATAGAAATAACTCAAAACAATTAAAAATAAAAATTATAAAATTATATATATATATATATATATATATATATATATATATATATTAAAACAATTATATTATAAAATTCAAATTATAAAAATAAAATAAAATTAAAATTAAGTTTATATATATATATATATATATATATATATATATATATATATCTAAACAAAATTAAAAAAAAAAAAAAAATTACTTAAATTAAAATTAACAAGAAAAAAACAATTAAAAAAAATAAAAAATAAATAAAAATAAAACACTTAACCCTCAACATTTTTCAAAATGTGTTGACGTCGTATCAACACTTTTCAAAATCAGCATGAAAATCATTAACATTGAAAAAAACTGTTCATATTTTATATATAAGAAAATTTAAAGTGCCAAAAATATGCTTAAAAAAAGTGTATTCTGGCATCACCACTTTTTAAAATCGAGTGATTTTTTGCTACCTCAAAAAAACAAGTACCAGTTCACTTTCTCATTTGATCAATAACTATGTTTTTGACTGCAAATCCATTTATTTACACATTATTTCCCCTATTTTAGTATGAAAACCCTAACCTTGAAGACGCATACATGATGTCATTTGTTATTATATTGAGATATTACAATTATGTTTTGGTAATTTGTTATAATATTTATTGGTAATTTACTATATACGACAAGATACAAGAATAGGTTGAACCTATGAAATGAAAAAGAAAAAAATAGAACAAGTTTTTTAGTTTAAATGACATATGTCGAGGAATGGAAAATGGGCATATATTTAGAAATTGACAAGGGTTTTATTTCCCTTGTTCGAAATGATTTTCATTATTCATCGTACTTCTCCTCTCTCCTCACAAAGCCCATATTCCCTTTGCATGAGAGCTGATTGGTATTTGTTTTGAATGTGAACTCGTTGCAGTGATTCGAAAGGGAAATGTGTTGATGTTGTAATATCAATTTACTTTGATTATTTGCTGCATTTAATATTTTGGTTCACTTGAAGAGATGAATTTTAATGTTATGTAACCAAATCACAAAACATGAGAAAAGATAGATCAACGACTTGAAAATAAGGCTCTTCGAGGGGGCAACCTCCTTTTATATCACATAAATGAACAATTCTTGGATGATACAAATGACAAAACCTGATTGGTATATATAAGAGTATAAATGGTCACAATATAATAAGTGTCTAGATAACAATAATAATATAAGGGCACAACAATAAAAATAGTGGGTTACTTGGGGCACAACAATAACAATATGGGGGCTACACTAGTATTATAGGAACCTAACATGCCCCTCTGGGTTTCAAAAAAATGTTGTCCTGAATGCTTGAGTAGTTTTGAATGCTTCTGTATAAAATACTCATCATTCCATATGGAATCTTCAACAGGTAAGTTCTTCCACTTAAAACATAATTACCAATAAAACGGGAACTATTACCTCAAAATGGCTACTCGAGCCCAAAAATCCAAAAAAACATGAAAAACCAACCCAAAAATAAAAAGTGTTGATTTTGTATCACTATTTTTTCAGAGTAAATTTTCAATATTTTTTAAAAATAACAGTAAAAAACAATAAAAGCCATTTTGTTTGGTGTAAAAAACACATTGAAATTGAAAAGTGTTGATGTCGGAATAACGTTCGTTTGTTTGTTTGTTTTTGTTTTTTTTTTTTTGTTTGTTTTTTTTTCACCGTACATTTTCAACATTTTTTAGTAACGACGTTAAAAACAAAATATCGTGAGTTTGAAAAACTTTAAATTTCTAATGATTTTCAAGCATGAAATTAATGATAAAATATCGTGTCTTTGAAAACTCTTGAAATTCCAACGATTTTGAAGCATGACATTAAATTTAAAATAACACTTCTTTGAAAAACCTTAAAATTCCAACAATTTTCAAGCATGGTGCTAAAAAAAATATTTATAATTGTTTTCAACCATAACATTAAAGATAAAATATCACGACTTAGAAAAACATTAAAATCTTAACAATTTTTCAACCATGGAATTAAAACCAAAGATATGACTACAAAACAATCTTAAATTTTCAAAATATTTCAAGCATGATGATGGAAAAAGCTTATGTCTAAAAAAACTTTGAAAATGAACACTTGAATGAAAGAGTTATTATACCAAGAGTGTTTTTTTTTTAATGCTAAATGTATAGCGATTTTGAAATCTTAGCCCTAGACAACTTGATACATTGCAAAAATAAAAATAAAAATTCAACTATGAAATTGACACACAGTGTAGGTGAGCTCAATCCATTGTAATGAAAACTTAAAGACGAACCATGAAATTAACACATTGTGAGGTATACTCGATTCATTATAATGAAAAATTTAAATCAAATATCAAATTGCACATAATGGGATCGGGTTGCTAGACAAGCATTGACACGGACCCTACAATATACATATAAAACAAAAATTTGGATATTGAAAAAAATAAAATAAAAAATAATAACAAGTAATAAAACATGACAAAAAAATAAAATATAAAAAATATATAGTAATGACATAAAAAAAAACCTATAAAACGTAAAAAAAAATAACCATACCATGTAAAAAAATAAAAATAAAAAAAATTACATAAATAAATTACAACATTAAAAAAAATTTAAACTTGAGAAAAAAGAAAAATTCCTCGGCCACCTCGTGGCCCAACCTTCCAGGGGCGGCAAAGGAACAACTCATGACAAAAAATAAATTTAATTTCATAAAAAAAAATGTATAAAAAAATCAGAATTAACTTGTAAAGACTAAAAATTAAAAATAAAATAAAACAAAAAATAAATAAAAGAATATATATATATATATATATATATATATATATATATATATATATATATATATTTAAGAAAAAATAAAAAAATAAAAAAAAACTATTTTTTAAATTAAAAATAAAAATAAAAAATAAAAAATAAAAACATCATTTAAAAAAAATGTTAAATAATTACCAAAAAATAAAATAAAAAGAAAATAAAAACAATTCACAATAATTAAAAAAAATTAATATCAATAACATAGATGATCATAGACTTCTTAAGCTAGCTTTAAATTCCAGCCAAAACCACCTACGGCTCAATCCAGGGTGGCATAAAGACACAAGGGCCTAGTTAAACTATTGGGAGATCAACGAAAATGATGCATTGCAAAACATAAATAACATTAAAGATATTGTTACTTCTAAGTTCAAAGAAAAAATATGGTGTGAGAAAGATTTAGAGGCTAAAAGAAAATTAAGTTATTATAAGGTCATCAATCCCACCCTAGAAAATCAAAAGTATCTCTCTATTTTAACTAGCTCAAAGAAGAAAATTAATATAGCAAAGACTAGAACGAATTCTCATGAACTCCATAGTGAAACAGGTCGTTGGGCAGTTCCTAAAACTCCATGGATGGAAAGGATCCTCCATATATGTGAGAATAGGAACATTGAGGATGAAACCACTTCCTCTTAGAGTGCCCCGCGTACAACCACATTAGATCTCAATTTCACAATCTTTGTTACAATACTGACCCTCCTAGCCTTTTACAATGTCAAAATTATAGTGAGCTCGGGAGGCTTCTTTCCAAGCTTTTTGAGCATAGGAATAAAATCTTAAATCAAAATAAATAATTTGTTTCTTTAGATCCGATAAACCATTGTTTGGTCTCAGTGGACGTTAACCATCATCATCATCATTATAAAATCTAAATTATAAAAAAAAAAAAATTAAAATAAAAAACATTTAAATTTAAAAATTAAATTATAAAAATTCAAAAACAAAATTCGAAACAAATTAAAAAAAAAACTTAAATTAATATTAAAAAATAAAAATTAAAAAAAAAATTAAAAAAAAGTAAAAAATAAATAAAAATAGACACTTAATTAAAAAATAAATAAAAATAAAACATTTAACCCTCCCCTCACCCCCTGCAGCTCCCGACCCTCGGCTCTCCCCTCTCCCTTCCCCCTAGCTCTCTGCCTCCTCCCCTGACCCTTTCCCTCTCCCTATGACCCCTCCTACGCCCTCCCCTCCCCTCCCCTCCCCTCCCCACCTAGGCCCCTAGCCAGCGGCCAAGAGGTCGTAGGTTGGGGGTCTTGGGGGGGGGGGGTCGACGCGAGTGTGTCTGGGAGGAGGAAGGGGGAGGGTCGTGAGGGGGAAGGAGCGGGATGGGAGAGAGGAGGGCCGAGGGTGGCAAGGTGTGGAGGGGAGAGAGGAGGGCCGAAGGTGGGGAGTCGATGGGGTGAAGGAGGGCAGGGGACGGGAGAGCGTTAAGTGTTTTGTTTTGTTTGTTTTTTTTTTTTAATTTTTAATTTTTTTTTTTTTTTTTTTTTTTTTTTTTTTTTTTTATTTTTTTTTTTTGTTTTTTTTAATTGTTTTGAATTTCTTATTTCTTATTTTTTTTTTTTTTAATGTTTTTTTTTTTTTTTTTAATTTTTATAATTTAATTCTTGTTATTTTTTTATGTTATTTTTTAATTTTTATAATTCTAATTAAAAAAAAAATCTAAAATTTTATTTTATTTTATTTTTAACTTTTAATTTTGTTTATTTAAATTAAATATTTTTAATTTTTAATTATAATTATAATTATTATTATTTTGGTAATTATTTCAAGTTTTTTTTGCTATATATAATGATGTTTTTATTTTTATTTGTTTTTTAACTTAAAAAAAAAATGTTTTTAGATTTTTCTTTGTGGTTCAATTTGTTTTTCTTTAAATTATATATATTTTTTGAAAAAAAATCATCTTTTTATTTATTTTTCTATTTTATCTATTTATTTATTTATTTCATTAATTTTTTATTTTTTTTTTTACAAGTTAATTTTATTTTATTTTATTTTTATTACTAACTTCTTGTTGTTGTTGTTGTTTTTTTTTATTTTTATTTTTTAGTATGTCTTTTTTTTGTCAAGTTTTTTTTTGTTATGTTTTTTAAATTCTTTTTTATCTATTTTTATGTTTTATTACTAACATGTTTTTATTATTTTTATTTTATGGTGGTTTTTTTTGTTTTTGTTTTGTTTTGTTTATTTATATATATATATATATATATATATATATATATATATATATATATATATATATATATATATATATATATATATATATTTGTATTTGATTTTTTTTGTCATGTTTTTTTTACTAACATGAAAATCACCAACATTTAAAAAAAAAAATTATCCACACTTTATTCATTAGAAAATTTAAAGTGTAAAAACTAATCCCTTTAAACAAAAATGGTTGATGCTCATCAATGCTTTTCAAAATCAAGATGAAAATCACTTACCAAAAAAAAATGTTCACACTTGATACACAAAAAATTTAAAGTGTAAACAATAAGCCTTCTAAAAAATGTGTTGATGTTGCATCAACACTTTTCAGAATCAACATGAAAATCACTAACATTTAAAAACATTGTTCATACTTGATACATAAAAAAATTTGAAGTGGCAAAAATATGCTAAAAAAAAGGGTGTATTTTGAATCACCATTTTCCAAAATCGAGTGATTTTTTGCTACCTCAAAAAAATGGGTATTAGGTCATTTTCTTGTTTGATCAGTAACTATGTTTAATGAGATACTATGAAATTGATCGATTCCATAGTTGTTTGGTTCTTTTTTCGATGATTGATTCAGGCTTCAATATGATTTTCCTTCTTCGTCAAGTTCTCAAAATATTGTTTAAATTGGAAACATGTTACCTATATCATTTTTTAAGCATGAAACATGAAAAACTGAGTGTGCTCAAGAAGATGTAGACAACTCCAATTTGTATGCCATAGTACCAATCTTTGCAACACCTTGTAAGGACCATAATACTTGGGTGATAATTTATTATCCTTCTTAGCTGGCTTTAGGGACATTTGTTTGCATGGTTATAATCATAAAAATGCTCAATTTCCTATGTCTAAACTTATTTCACTACGATGTTGATCTTCCTATTGTTTCATTTGATTCTGCGCCAGAGTCAGGTTGTCCTTTAAGAGTTGAATAACATGTTGTTGATGCTTGATGTGATCTTCCACTCCTTGAACCTTAGAATTTTCTCTTAAAGACAATGTGATAGCCATTGGACGATATCCATAAAGTACCACAAATGGCGTCATTTTTGTTTTGGTATGTAAGGAAGTGTTATATCACCAATATTCCAGAGGTAACCACTTGACCCATTATCTTTGTTTATCAAATACACAACAACGAACATATCCTTCAAAACATGTGTTCACTCTCTCATTTTTTCGTCCGATTGAGGATGATAAGATGAGCTATGAGCTAATTGAGTACCAAGACAAGAAAATACTTCTATCCAAAAAATTGAAGTGAAAATGGGATCTCTATCACTTAGAATAATATTTGGGTTTCCATGTAGCTTTTGAACTGTTTCCATAAATGCAGTAGTGACTATATTGGCTTTAAAATGATGAGATAGTGCACAAAAGTGTGCATACTTGATAAGTGTATCAACTACCACCATGATGACACTCTTTCCTTTGAACTTGGATAAACTTGTGATAAAATCTATGGATACCTCCTCCCAAAATTGAATTGGAATGGCTAAAGGTTGTAACAAACTTCAGGTTTTAATTGTTTCAACTTTATTTTGTTGGCAAATTAAACATTCTACCACAAACTTTTGAATATCAGGTTTAACGCCATCCCAAAAAAATTCCTTCTTGACCTTGTGGTAGGTTCTTAAAAATCCCAAGTGCCCTCCTAAAGGAGAGGTATGCAATTCCAAAAAAAAGACTTTTGTTTGAGTTGGGAGTTCTTACATAGATATAAGCGATCTTTGTACCATAACGAATCATTTTTCCAAATAAATGTATCAGATGTACTGGGATCTTGCTGCAACTTTTGAATGAGTGTTAAAACCTCTTTGTCATTCTTCCATTCATCCCTTGCTTCAGTTATCCAATCAGGTTGGATAATAGAAATGGCACTGAGAAATGCTTCCATATCTTTATACCTTCTTGAGAGTGCATCTGTGACAACATTTTGCTTCCCTTTTTTCTAGACGATTTCAAAGTCATAACCCAAAATCTTTGTAACCCGTTTTTGTTGCTCTTCCGAAGATAATATTTTTTCCAAAAAGTATTTAAGACTTATGATCTATTTCTACCCTGAAGTGTCTTCCCATTAGGTAAGGGCGCCATTACTTCAGGGCATGTGGTATTGCCAACATTTCCTTCTCATAAATAGGTTTGTGTAAATAATTTCCCTTGATTGGACTAATTTCAAAAGCAATGGGTCTTTCTTCTTGCATTAAAACAACACTAATTCCATTTCCTGAGGCATCACATTCCACAATAAAGGTTTCTATGGAGTCTGGTGTAGCTGAGACCGGAGCTTGGTACATTGCCTCCTTAATATGTTCAAATGGTTTCTTTTGGAGTCCAAAAAAATGCATCTTTCTTCAATAATGTTGTTAGAGGTGCTTCTATTTTCCCATAATTCTTAACAAACTTGTGATAATACCCAATCCATCCAAGATATCCTTGAATATGCTTTAAGGTTGTCGGATTTTCCATTCCTTGATGGTTTAATTTTGTTAGGGTCTACCATAACACCCTCATGAGATACAATATGAACCAAATATTCCACCTCCTGTACCCCAAAGAAACATTTGGAGGGTTTTGCATAAAATTGTTTCTCCTCCAATAGTTTAAGCACCCTTTCAACATGTTGTACATGATCTTTCCAAGACTTGTTGTAGATTAGCATATCATCAAAAAGTACTAACACAAATTTTCTAAGAAAGGGTTTGAAAGTCGAATTCATCAAACCTTGAAATGTGGAAGGTTCATTAGTAAGGTCAAAAGGCATGAGAAACAATTCATAATAAACTTCATGGGTTGTGAATGTTTCTTTTTAAATGTCTTTTGTCTTCATTCTAATTTGATTTTATTTGGAACGAAGATCCAACTTGGTGAAGTAAATTTCTTCATGTAATTCATCCAACAATTCATTAATGATAGGAATGGGAAAATTGTTTGTAATAGTAAGCTTATTGAGCTCTCTATAATATGGACACATACACCATGATCCATCCTTCTTGTGCACCAATACTACTGGAGAAGAGAAAGAACTTTGGCTAGATTGAATTATACTGCCTCTAGCATTTTTGCAACCATACATTCAATTTCACTCTTTTGGGCATAAGGATATCTGTAAGGCCTGATGTTTAGAGGAACACTTCCTGGAATCAAGTGAATAGCATGATCATGATCACAAATAGGTGGGAGATCTTCAGGAGTCTCAAATACCTTGGAATGATTGTCCAAGTCTCTTTGGAGATTTGGAGAAATGGATGATTTTGAAGTTTGAACATTGAGTGAGCATAATTGTGCAATTTCACCTTGTTGTCCTTTCTTCAAAGTCTTTGTCATGCCATTAGAGATGATTATATTCCCTAGTTTCCCTGTGATACCCCTTAATTCAATTTCCTTTTCTTTGTAGAAACATTTCAAGAAAAGTTCTTGAAAATTAAAATCTATCATCCTTGATTATTGTAACCATTGGACTCCTAATACAACATCAACACCACCCATTGGAATGGAGAACATTGGACTATCCAATATATATTTCCCCATGGTTAGTTTGATATTATGACACTTCCGTGAGCAATTTATAGTTCCTCCATTTACAACCATCACTTGACACTTTGGTATTGTATATAGAAATCAATTCAATTTTGTGGCTACCTTGTAATAAATAAAATTATGGGTACTACTTGAATCAATCAACAATATTACATTTTTCTTCTTGATATATCCTTCTACCTTGGGAATTTGAGTGGTAATTCCCACCAATTCATTACAAGATATTGTCGGATTCATTTCTTGTTTCTATGGGGTTGGTGCCTGGTGTATATCCTCTTCTTTTGATGTTTCTTCTTCTTTTCCTTCCTCGTCTTCACAATCTATGTAAAATAATTTATTCTCAACAAAACTATGAACTTTAGTGTATTTTCTATCGCAATTGTAACAAAGCCCTTTTTCTCTTTTTTCCTCTAGTTGTTTTGGTATAAACCTTGTAATTTATGGGAGGCTAGGAGAAACAACACTTCCATATTTATAGTTGTGAGTTGTATACCTCCTTGTTGCCATAATTTTTCTTTCAACTTTTCTTGCTACCCTGAATGCATTTTCTAATGAATTAGGTTCCAAAATACGAACCTCATGTTGGATGATATCCTTCAAAGTCCCTTTGAAGACAACAATCATATGATCCTTTGGAATATTAGTTACCTTGATATTCAATCTTTGGAAGTCCTCAATGTGCTCCTCTATTGAACCCTTTTGTTTGAGTTTTATCAATTGGCTAAATAAGGTTTTGTTCTTTGTATCCTCATAATTTGCTATCAATTCCTCCATAAAATTTCTCCAAGTGACTTGTGTTTTATGATAAAAAAGCAATCAATACCATAAAAATTGATTGGGTTCTAAATATAGGGATGCGGTGCTACCTTTTGTGTGTGTTTCACATCTTGTAGATAAAAGAATTTCTCCATCTATATTATCCATGTTATCATATTCTTGCCATCAAACTTCCTCATATTAATATATGGAATGTGGTTGGTCTTAAACCCAGAGCTAGAGTCTCTAAAATCATGATTGGAAATCATATTGTTCTCATCACGAGTTTCATGGAATACCTTGTCACCATTAGGAAGCATTTCTCATAGCAGATTTGTCAAACATTCCTTCAAACCTTCCATTTTTTCTTTTAAACCATCCTTCAAACCTTCCATGTCCCTTTTTATTTTTAATTCTAAAACATCCATGTCCCTTTTGAACCATCCATATTAACATTCATCATCGCTTCCAATTCATTTTTGGTTACTCTTTGCGAGAATGAATTTGTTGCACCTGGTCTCGTAATTTTGAGATATCATGTTGCATTTCTTCCTCTTCTTCATGTGTCATAATAGAAAATTATATTACCTTAATAGGTCTTTCCACTTTTTTTCTTTTGAGGAATTTTAGAACTAAATAATGATAACTATTCTTCAATATTCCCTTTGAATCACTTCAAACCTATTTTTCAAACAAAAGTATGCAAATCTTAAAAAGTACACACCTTTTTCTTACTTTTAGGAGCTCGATCTTGAAACCATTGTATCTCTATAATTTTGGCCTCCCAAGGTCTGAAATTTTTTCCTCCAGTATCCCTTTATGTCCTCTTTCTAACACCACTAGTTAGACTGAGATTGGATATTTCAAGATAAAGTTAGTCCAAATCTCCCAATATGGCCTCCTTATGGACTGGTTCAGTAAAGAGAACTTGTACAAAATTCCATGTGTCATTGTTTCAACCTTTGACCCTGAAAACGGTACCCAAGAAACTATAGTTTGTGAAATTTCAGCCACATTTTACAAAATTGAATTTGGATGCCCAAAGAAAAATTTATGACGATACTCCCCGAGACACATGTTTGAGACAAATTTCTTGAGCACACAAAACCCCTAATTTCCTTGAATCATATCTCCGAGAATGTAGTGAACCATCTTCTGAAATTTTTACACTTTGTTCACCAAGATTTTGGTTCCACGAGGTTGACATTTCATCTTTTGAAGCCTTGCAAAAAATATTTTATAGAGAAAATTCCAAGGTGTCTTGTTTGAAGCAGTGAAACCCTATGATCCAAATCTCTGATATCAAATGTTATGTAACTGTATCACAAAACATAAGAAAATATAGATCAATGACTTGAAAATAAGTCTCTTCAAGGGGGAAATCTACTTTTACATCACATAAATGAAAAATTCTTAGTTGATACAAATGAAAAGACCTCCTTGGTATGTATATCTATATCTATATCTATATCTATATCTATATCTATATCTATATATATCTATATATATATATATATATATATATATATATATATATATATATATATATATCTGTATATATATATATATAGATATATATATATATATATATATGAGTTTAAGAAGTCACAATATAATAAGGTTCTACATAACAATAATAATGTAAGGGTACAACAATAACAATAATGGGCTTCTATGGAGCACACCAATAACAATATGGGGGCTATAGTAGTATTATAGGGACCTAATATTTAATCCATGAAAACCAAGTAAGGGATGAGGAAGAGGAAATAGACCCCCTGGTATTTGGGATACTGGGAGAAACAAGAAAATATGAGCTTAAGTGCATTTTAACGCTGACTATAAATGATTTCACTAGTTGGCTACTACTGGACACCCATTTTTAGGTTCTCTTAATGATCATGTTTACAACCCATCACCAAACCATTCTCCCTAAGAGGATAAAGGTTGGGGATGAGTCCTTAATATTCTTGTTCATCATATGTCTTCTCATTCTCATTCCTTAGCCACTCATTCATTATATCCACCATTTGAGACATTCAACACTAATTCTAGTCTTAAAAATAATGTTCCTATTACTAAAAGTGCTCATGTTAGTCTTGTCAGTAACCTTTGTAGAAACCCGTGTTAAAAGTTCATGTAATAAAATTAATAAATGAAAAATAAGACCAAAGTCATGGGACACATATTCGAAGCTGAATGTTGGGAAAAACATCGTAGTGGGCATCACTTATTGTTTATAATGGCTAAGGCAAAATTGGTAGAGGTAATGGCAAAGGTTTTGAAAAGGTAAAAATGCATTGATTGACATTTATTTAGTAAAATAAAGTAAAATATGAGAAAAGGGAGATGAAAGGTCATTGGTTGCATGTGAGGAGGAAATTAACGAAAATTGAGGAAAATTGAAGAAATTAGATACATCAATAATACAAAGGCATCAGAGCATTAGTTTGGGGCCTTTTGTCAATTGAGTTTTAGAATTGGAGAAGAACACAAAGAGGAGAAAACAAGCAAGCAAGCAAATGAAGCACAAGGAAAGCAAAGGAAAGAAAGGATCAAGCAAGGAGGAGTTGGATCAAGTAGCTTCAGTGAGAATACTTGTAGGTAACCTGTTGCATCTATAATTTCCTAGCTGGTTTCGAAATGCATGATATATGCATGTGTGTATTTGGTTCATTTTCCATCATTAACATGGGTTTTCCCTAGTTTGACAGTGGTTTCAACCTTGCCTTCTCATTTCCGGATATCCACGGTGTGATGGGATTCATTCTTGGTTGAGCTTTGGATTGCTAGAAGGTTTGGATCTGGGTGAGGTGGTCTTGGGAAAATTCCAAGGGTTGGGGGTGGAGACAGGAAACATTCTTCAAGGGATGGTGATGTTGGAAATACTAAGAAGGAGGATGAACCAATATTTATTTTCAATTGTTGTTTTTACCAGTTAGATCACTTATATTTAGAACACAAAATGAACAATAGGAATAAATGGTTTTATTAATATAATATTTACAATGAATCAAGCACAATATAGGTAGGGCTCCAACCTTAGATAAAGACACCTAGGCTCCAACTTGGGATGTGTGAAGCACTTACTTGGACTTTCCAAGGCATCACCCTTGTCAATTCCGAGGCACAAACCCCAAGGACTCCAATCTTATATCTTCTTCTTTAGGCAATGACCTTGATTCTTGAAAACTCTAATCCTCTAGGGCTCCAACCCTATCCTTGAAGGCACCAACCTTGTTTGTTCGAGGCTCCAACCTTCCGGGAACCAACCCTCTGGGCTCCAACCCACTATTGTACTTTGTTTAGACATGCTTGATAGAAAATCATGACTCTCAAAGTCTTCTTCACGGATCCTTGTCAATCTTCAGCTATGCATTCACTTAGTCTCCATGTTACGTCATCAATGACAACCTTGTTCTTCACATGAAGGTATCTCTTCTATTCTTTATGGTACCCAAAACAAGGATCTTCAAGTTATCTCATGATGACTAATGCATCATGATCTTCAACATTATCTTCAAGACCTTCAAGGCATCTTCAATAATGTCTCCAAGGTGATGTCTTCAATCTGGAACCTTCTTCAAGGTTACTCCATAAAGGCTTCAATCAAAGTCTCCAAGAATGTCTTCGAGCTATCCTTTAAAACACATCTTCAAAAAATCTTCACTAGCTCCTTAATAGATGCTGCAAAACCCTTCACTAATTTCAATGTTTGTTGTTACAAAAAAAATGAGTGACATACTTACTTGTCTTCCTTCAATAAGATTCTTCACCGTACATATTCATTTAGCTTCAAACACTGTGCTTGACTGTCCAAAATAGGTCTCCACCATTAGTGTTCATTGTACCTATATATTCACTGTAGGTATAAGAGTATTAATGCTGCAATCATAATTCAACTTTGAATATGGAATAGTGTAAAAACTGGCCTTGAACATTCCTTGACTTTGTTGATAGTTCACATTAGTTCTCTGAGGCTAATACCATAGGAAGTCTACACACAAAATCTTCGTGTCTTTGTCTACTCTACCCAAGATCTTCTTCAATTTCCTAATTTTATCCAATTCGAAGTGTGTAGACCTAACCTTCTTTGTAGTCACAAAGACAATGATAACACTGTCAATAAGGTGATTTGAATATCTTGTTCACACTGTAGATTGTAGAGCTATAAAAAGGGTCTCTTTCACCTCCACTTATGCCACATTAATAAGTCAATCCGGGAACGCTTTGTTATTGCAAAGAGTATCTCAATCCGAGGCTATTCGTCAGAGTAATGCTTAGTAGTACAATGTTCAGAAAATAAAAGAGTAAACGGATGCTAAACTATGACTAGATTACTTTAAAGGCATAAAATCACACAAGGCAGCTTATCAGTCAAGGGTGCGGAAGCGATAACCCATCCCTCTAGAAACTGATGGAAAGGAAATTAGAGCATGGACCATAGGTCTGGGAGCTAGGCAACGACAGCTGAGGCTCTCTACAGCCTTAGACCTTCTCTCACACCAAAGCAGCAATTGCAAGTAAATAGAACGACAGAAAGTAAAATGGAACAACAAACAGGAAATGGAACAGCAAGTCTGAAATGGAACAGCAGTAAATGGAACGACAGTCAAATAAACTAAGTCTCGCGAGTCCGAACTAAACTTGCTCTATTGAACCAAACTCACATTCTGCAATAAAATAACAATCTTCTCTCTTAAAGAAAATTGGATGGAATGTACTTTATGGAACAACACTCACTGATGAATTATGGAATAGCAAGCATCAACCATATATACACACACCACGCTTAATATAGCAATCTGATGGTTAAGGAGAATATGACTATGTTTCCAAATAGAATAAGATTACTTCCGGATTCCAATAATTGAGATTTCACATGAATCCAATAACAGTAATATCCAGTACAAATGCTCTGTAACAGAAATAGCTGGCTTAGACTGATAACATGCAATCAACTCTGAAAGGATTCACTCATGCGATATAGAGTCACTACATAAATCTCTTGAAGAAACCATTAATGAATTAGTCGTGACAGAGCATGGAATAGCATATAAAAAACATGTCAGATTGCTGAGCAATAAAGATAAGAAAACCACGCAGAAATCAAATTATAATGATACAAAAGCAAGTGTCCTTCGGAGCCGGGCCCTTAGCTTCCAACAGTACATCGCCTTAGATTACTCCAAACGCAGAGATGAAATAAACACCAAGTCTTTTATATTAACGCATTAACAAACGTACAACAAACCAAGTCTCAGTGAGAGTCAATGATCAAAGTTTAGTCTGAAACTTAAAATTACATAAAAAAAAGGTCTTCTTGCTTAACGGTGCTGTTCCTTTTTATAAAAGTAACGGCGGAGGTATCTAGGTAACAAAAATAAGCAAAACAGCGATCCCTCAGGATCAAAGATCCTGAGGGATTCGCCAAGTCGTTAATCCTTTACTTTTCTTCCCCTGCTCTGCCGAATTGGTAATCCTTCTTTCTTTCCTGGGTCGTTCTGCTTCGATCTGTTCGATCTCGTTTGCATCTGGTTTCCTTCTAGAGGGACAACAGTTATTCCTCCTTTGTCTTTCCCTTTTGGACGGCAGCTCTTCGTTTCCACCTTTTCCTGCATAGAAAAATGACAATTATCAGCGATTAAGCTTTCCATACTAATTCTCACACATTCTATTAAAATTCTTTATTTCTTTAAGTTCATGATGCAGAAAGGGTTACAATTGTTACTGAAAAGTCACTAAATTGTTCGTCAAAAACATACCTTTCCAGTGCTCCACACACCCCCCTGCTTACCCTGTTTCATGCCCTCATGAAAACATTATAGTTGACATGCAAGGCGGTAAGAGAATAGGCTGGAGAGGGAACCTCGTGTGGAGGCCTACAACTGTGATGAGCAACTAGATCATCAAAGAACTGATTTGTTTGACCTTCAGGCATTTCATACAAGGCCTGATATCCGGGTGCAGGGTGCCAAATGATTGGACTACGAAATCGATACCCTAACCAAGATGGCCCTGCTTGCAAAATACGCTCGCCATAAAGGTTCAATCGGCTGGCAGCCAGCTCAAAATTTTCATATTTGAACGGTTCCCTGAGCTGGATGTTTGGGTTAGAAGTCCGGTATCGGAATTTTGCAGCATCGATGGCGAGGTCTTTAATAGTCGGAAAATATTCCAGACTGTGTCGGATTAGGTCCTCGTGCATGGGTCCTAATGTCTCCATAACACCCGGGGTTCTCATAAGGTTCCTATGTGCTCTCCATAACAGCACCGGGTCTCTAGGCTCGGCTCTTACCCACAAGTCTAGGCTATTTTCCTGTCTCTGAAAAGTATTATAAGCCCTGAGCCATTTTAGCTGATTAACCCCGAATGAAACAAAGGCTTGCAGTTGTATATCCCCAACAAAAGGGCCAGGATTTAAATCAGTTTCCTGGTCTAGCACGAGGTTATGCAAGTAAAATTCACACAATAATATTTGAACCTTAATTCCATAATGCTTGCAACAATCTATAAAATCATTAACAGTATTGATTTGTATAGGGGCACCCGCCTTGACAACTTTTATCTTTAATCGTAAATATCGTTCAAGCAAAAATAAAGCATAGTTTTTAGCAGGGGCCCTACAGGCCAGAACGTCATTATACTAAGAACACACAGTGTCCATCTGCCTAACAACAATATCTAATCGACGAGTTACCTTGGCAACCTTTTCTTGCTCCTTTTGCCAGCCTTCGAAGGCCTGGCTCTCGGACTGATTCATATCCCGAAGTTGTTGTTGCAACTCTTCATATTTCTCCCGAGGGATTGTTTGTTCTCTCAGCTGTTCAGTTTCTTACTGAGCTTGCTTCATCATCTTGTGCAACGTTCTTGTTTTCGGATCCTTTTTCCATAGATCCGTAGAGGCCGAGAGTTTTACCTGAACCTTTTTGTTATACTATTTGGAGTTCAGAACCCGAATTACCCCTGAGGGTGGTGCCTCTGTTTGGATCTCTTTATTCTCCTTTTCTTTCTTAACATGAATGAAAGGTTGTTGTGGTTCCCCTGTTAATGGAACATCATCCTGTCCCTCTGCCTCAATTGGAACGACAGTCCGTTCTTCAGTGTCAATTGGAACAACAGTCTGTTCCTCAACGTCATTTGGAACAACCGTCTGTTCTTCAGTGTCAATTGGAACAACAGTCTGTTCTTCAACGTCGTTTGGAACAACAGTCTGTTCTTCAACGTCATTTGGAACAACAGTAGGTCTTCCAGCAGGGTTTTGACCAACAGGGCGGCTATAAGTCCTTCGTCTTCTTGTTCTACGGGATTTTGCTGCAGTGGCCCTTTTTCTTTTCCTTGTGGTCCTTTGTATCCTCAGATTGGCTTTCAGAATCCGAATTTGTTGTCGGAGCTGGGCTATAGTGTTCAGCAGCCTCTGCTGCTTTCTCCTTAATTTCTTGATTTCCCTTGCCTCAGCAGAGGGCTTATGACTGGCCCTTAAATCTACTCCTACTCCGTCTAGAATTTCTTCTAGTGCCTTGGGAACAGATTGTTCCTGATTAGTGTCCCTTATTTCTTCCTCATGAACGGGCGGGTTTTCTTCTCCTGCCTTTTGTGCATGTGATTTCTCAGGTATGTCTTCCTCTTTAGGTCCATCGGGAGGACCTACTGGGCTAGAGGGTTGTCCATATTCCCCCATATTGGCTAGGATTGCGGCCAATTCATCTTCGCCCATAGGGTCTCGCAGTGGACTGCTCACTGGCTGTACTACTTCCTCCTCCTGAATGTCCTGCTCAGTGACTGCCTTGGAGTGTTCAGCTTCTGTTTCTGTTTCGGAGTGCACTTCTCCCTCCTCGCCTCCTTCTCCGGCTTGCTCAGCCTCGCCCCCAGATTGTCCAGCATTTTCTTCGGAAGGTCCTCCTTCTGGTTCTGGAGGTTCGTCTGTAATCTCGATTGGCTGGCTGGTGCTTTCCCGAATCTTTTCCATCCTCCCTCGTATTCGAGCTAGCCGGGCTGATTTTCTTGGTCTCTCAGGTTGTTCAGGTGTACTAGCAACAGGTTTTTCTGCTACCAATTCTCTGCATTTTTCTGGTCGTTCCAGTGTACTTGAAGAATGTTTACGTTTTGGAGCAACATGTTTTTCTGCTGCCAATTCTCTGCGTTTCTCTGATCGTTCCGGTGTGCTAGAGGAATGTTTAGGTTTTGGGGATGGTGCAGCCAATCCCCCTTCAATCAATGCAATGAGCTCCTCCCAGCTACTCTGTTTTTGAGTGAGACTATGGCTCACTATCAATCGAATCAACCCATGGTGGCTAAAAACTGTTTCTACGTGCTGTGCCTTTTTCAGGCTTCGAGCCGCATAATGCATTAGTGAATTTAAAAGTGCAGGCAAATTTACAGAACATTTTTCTTTTAAAACAGCTAAGAGTTTAAGATGACGTTGTCTTACCACATCTTTCCTTCCTTCACAAGTAATGTAGCTCTGCACTATCTTTGCTAATTCGGTCCAGGGTTCTCCTAACGTTGCTGGCAGAACTCCCTTCCCCTTAACTGTCAAGCTTTGGCCTTCATCCTTGAAAATCTCCATAATCTTTTGTAGTCTTTCTTTCCTCAGCGCCCATACAAGTCCGGCGGCTGGTAATCCTGAGACTTCTGCAATTACATCATCAGTGACCGCTATCCGCCTTTCTCTTACTATGGAGTAGTCCTCCTGCAAGTTTTGCAGAAATTCCAATGCCACTGTCTTGTTTGATTCTTGTAGGCGACTGAAATAATTCAGCCATCCTGCCTTTTCCAGGATCTCCCAAGCAGCAGCAGAGACTGTCAATTCCTGAGGTTCACTTCGGATTGCCTTTCCTCCCATGGTTCCACTAAGAATTTCCAATGGAACAACAACTGCCTGTGTTGTTTTGAGATGCAGAGAGGGTGATCGTCGCAAGAAAAAAATAGAGTATGCAACAAAAATGGATTGTGGATGGCAACTTTGCATAAAATAGAATTATCATACCGTTAAACCATGCCATACCTTCGTACACTATCTACCCCGAATGGTGTGCTGACACGTAACTCGTGGAGTAATGAGATTACCTTCCCCCCCGCGATGTGATAGGCTGCCCCAACCGTCAAATAGAGGAGCAGCAGCCATCGTGTAACCAGTCATAAAGGAACAGCATATAAAATTACGCCATGTTTTAGATGGACAACGAAATACCGAAATCGAGGCAAAAAGGTGGATCGCGTTTTACTTAAGAGCCTGCGTGATATGATGCGAGGCCGGGGGATGGGACGTCTGTCAATCGTACGAAATCTCCAGAGGTCATTGTCAGTTCCTTTTCCATGATTGGTGGTAATGAGTGTTCATGCGATATATTCATTGGGACATAAGATATGAATTATTCATAGGATATAAGAAACAAAGAAGTATTAATATCATACCTATTGGTGTAACCATTATGACTTCGATACCATTAACAGAGCTCTGCTGCCGACAGGTATTCATAACCTTGGCAGAGTTGTTTATTTCACCCTCGGAACCATGATCCTTTGTGTGTATTTTGAAAAATATTTTGTCGAAATGCAGGCCATTATGTTGGCTTGGTAACCAGGTAGCCATAATGCCATTCACAAGGAAGGTGCGAAACGTGGACAGGCCGGCTCGTGATGAGACCCCCTGTTCCAAGGTATGTTTATTTAGTGTACCTTTTGGACCATATCCCTGGTGTGGTGGCCATACTGGGAATGCCACTTCGCTTCCATCCTGATGATCATGGTAGGTTGGCTCCTGATGAGACCCCCTATCCTGCATTTGACAATCCATATTCATTTTTCCTTTTGCAAAGCATTTTTATTTATTTATTTACACATAAGGGTGGTTCAACAGTCCTTAAGAGTGGGAATGGTGGAAGAAGTCTTATCATCCCAACAGGAAGATATGAATCCTCTGCTCTTATCCCTAAGTAATAATCAAAGAAATTTTTTAGGGAAATCACCATGATAAAGATAACCAACCAAAACAATGGGAATAAGTCAATGACAACGGAGATGAGAGGTAAATATGTCCCTCCTCTTGTCCTCTTATCAATACTAGGCCCTATAAAGATAGCGATCTATGATCTGCTGACTTCGGTATGTCGTAATTTATGTTCATTTCATAAGTGCATAGCTATATCTTAAAGACTGGAGAGAACATGGCTAAAAGCATCCTCAATATAAATCATCACAGAGAGCAAAAACATGGCTATGGTGTTCCTTTTGAAAAAAGAATAGGAGAGAAGAATCCATGCAAAACAAATAGTTAAGATGCCATTCTTTGAGAAGGAACAACCGAAGATCATGAATGTTGTCCCCTTTGAAAAGGAACAGCAGAAACTCACAAATGTTGTTCCTTTTGAAAAGGAACAACAAAAAACTCACAAATGTTGTTCCTTTTGAAAAAGAACAACAAAAACTCACAAATGTTGTTCCTTTTAAAAAGGAACAACAAAAACTCACAAATGTTGTTCCTTTTGAAAAGGAACAACAAGAACTCACAAATGCTGTTCCTTTTCAAAAGGAACAGCAAGAACTCACAAATGATGTTCCTTTTGAAAAGGAACAGCAAAAACTCACAAATGCTGTTCCTTTTGAAAAGGAACAACAAGAACTCACAAATGCTGTTCCTTTTGAAAAGGAACAGCAAAGACTCACACATGCTGTTCCTTTTGAAAGGGAACAACAAAGACTCACAAATGCTGTTCCTTTTGAAAAGGAACAGCAAAAACGCACAAATGTTGTTCCTTTTGAAAAGGAACAACAAAAACTCACAAAAGTTGTTCCTTCTGAGAAGGAACAACAAAAAATCAGAAATGTTGTTCCTTTTGAAAAGGAACAACAAAGACATGCATAATGCAAAAATCAATATTAAAAAAGGAGAAAGATCAAAAAAATGTTAAGAAAATGTATATACAAAAACTTATGTACAAGTTATAGGAAAAAAAATGCATCCTTTACTGAATTCCAGGTGAGGAAGATTTTACTTCCTCTCCTAAAATTTCCATATCAGTGTCTCGACGTAGCTGCTGACAAAAGGATTCTCGAGCGAGTGGCCTACGATAGAGACGAACTCGGTGGCCATTTACCTTGAATGCATATCCAGAACCGTCGATTGTGATCAGAGTAAGGGTCCCATTATCATGTACTTTCTGGATTTCGTATGGTCCCAACCAACGAGTCTGTAGTTTCCCCGGGAAGTCCTGAAACCGAGAGTCATATAACAGAGCCTAGTCTCCTTCGTGAAAGACTTTGTTCTTGATAAGTGCATCATGTCATTTAGCTCGCTGTTGTTGAATAAGTGCTGTATTCTGTAATGCAGAGAGCCTTATTTCGTCCAATTCATTAATCTGCTGTAATCGATTAATTTGTGCCTCACTTAAATCTAGGCCAACTTCTTGTGCAGTTCGTAACATTTGGATTTCGAATTCTATGGGGAAAATAGGTTGTTTTCCAAACAATAATTGATAGTGTGAATAATCGGTGGTACTTCTCCATGTGGTTCTATAAGCCCAGAGTGCTTCAGGTAGTCGGGCGGCCCAATCACGCCTATGTGAAGCAATGGTTTTTGTTAAAATTGATTCTATTACCTTATTGCTACTTTCTACTTGCCCATTCGCCTGCGGGTGATATGGGGTAGTAATTTTATGATGGACGTGATAATTGTTAAGTGTTGCAGCTAATTTGTTTCCGGCAAATTGTGGTCCTCCATCTGTAATTATTTCTCTCGGAAGGCCATAACGTACAAACAAATGGAATAGGAACTGTATTACAGAATCTTTTGTAGCTCTAGGCAACGCTTCAGCCTCAACCCATTTGGTGACATATTCTGTGGCTACCAAGATATATGTTCTCTGATTTGATGATGGGTTGATAGGTCCAACGAAATCAAGAGCCCATCGTTCAAATGGTTCAATGACTAATTGCAGCCTCAGAGGCATTTCGTCGGCTTGACCAGGTCGTCCTGCTCGTTGGCAGCTGTCACAGGCTTGAACGAATTTCTTCGCATCCTTAAAAATTGTAGGCCAGTAGTATCCTGTCTGCAATAATTTATGTGCTGTTCTTTTTTCAGCAAAGTGTCCCCCACATGGTCCGTCATGACAAGCTTTTAAGATGTCAAAAATTTCATCTTCTCGAATACATCTCCTAATTTGCATGTCTGCCCCTGTGTGGAACAAATAGCCCCCAGTCCACGAAAATCGAGTACTCTTCTGAACAATCTGCTTACGTTCATTAGGGGTTAAGTGCTTTGGTAGCTTACCTACTGCAAGGTAATTGGCAACATCAGCATACCAGGGTGTTTGAACAGCAATAGCAAACAAGTTCTCATCCGGAAATTGGTCTTCCACTGCTGCTGCCTCAATTGATTTTGGTATTCGTGAGAGAAAATCAGCTACAGGGTTTTCCTTGCCGGGTCGATCCTTGATTGTGATATCGAACTCTTGCAATGAGATCAACCATCTAGTTATTCTAGCATTTGTGACAGGCTTATTTGCTAAATATTTGATAGCAGAATGATCTGTATATAAAATAACAGGATAGCCTATAATATAATGTCTAAACTTATTGACAGCATGTATTAAAACGAGGAATTCTTTTTCAGTGACAGTGTAATTCAATTCAGCAGGGGATAAATTTTTGCTGATATAATAAATAGCATATGGTTTTTTATCCTCTTCTTGCCCAAGGACTGCACCGATTGCTGTATCCGAGGCATCATATGAGATTTGGAATGGTAAATTCCAGTCTGGTCCTCGAAGGACTGGAGCTGTTGATACAAGCTTCTTTAATTCCTGGAAAGCGCGGTCACATTTTTCTGTCCACATGAAATCAACATTACCAGTTAGTGCATATAGAGGTGCAGCAATGTGTGAATAATGTTCTATAAATCGTCTATAATACCCAAAAAATCCAAGAAAGATGCGTACCTCTGTTTGAGTAGTGGGGATGGGGATAAGCAAAGGTATTTGAATTTTGGCCGGATCTTCCTGAATGCCAGCTGCTGAGACAAAGTGTCCTAGAATAAGCCCTTCAATCATCATCATATAACATTTTTCGTGGCTTAAGCAAAGCCTGGTAGCAATGCAACGTTGTAGGACTTTTTCTGGAGTGTCTAAAGCTGGATCAAAATCATCTCCATATGGTGTAAAGTCATCCATGTACAATTCAAGTCCATCATTTATTAAATCTACAAAGATGCTAAGAACAACCCTTTGGAATGTGGCAGGAGCATTACATAGGCCAAAGGGTAGAACTCTATAGGCAAACGTTCCCCAAGGACAAGTAAAGGTAGTTTTATCCTGGTCTTCAGGGGCAATCTGAATCTGATTGTATCCACTGAAGCCGTCCAGGAAAGAAAAGAATTTCTTTCCTGCTAAAGTGTCCAATACTTGGTCTATGAATGGGAGAGGGAAGTGATCTTTTTGTGTGGCTTTGTTTAACTCCCTATAATCCACACAAATCCTCCATTTCCCATTCTTCTTGGGTACAACCAGAAGCGAAGGGACCCATTTACTATCAGAAATAGGATAGATAAAATTAACATCTAAAAGTTTCTGAAGTTCAGCTTTTACAACATCTTTTAGATGATGGTTGAGTCTTGTTTGCGGTTGACGGACAGGTCTTGCATCTTTTTCTATATAAATATGGTGGGTGCACAATTGGGGATCAATCCCTTTCATATCAGGGTAATCCCACGCAAATGCTTTTTGATACTTCTGTAACAGATGGATGAGTTTTATTTCTTGGTCCGGTGTAAGGTTGGCATTGATGTTTAGAGTTTTTCCTGGTTCATTTTCCACTACTTTACTATTGGCAACAGAAGTCACAGGTATTGTTTGGTCATGCGCATCTTTCAAGGGATCTTCTTCTATTTCGCTATCGAATGCAGCGTCTATCATGAAACACTGTGTGTGAGATCTAGATTCAGTTTGACTAATGAAGTTATTGAGAGCATCGTCTTCTGTTTGGTCTTTAAAGTCTAGGGCCTTCTGTATAGTCAATGGTGATCTGATATTGTCAGTAAGATATGATACAGGGTGTTGGTTAGTTTTTATCATTGTAAGACTTGGCTGTGCTGGAGGGTATAGAACTAGATTTTTAATATCTGGTCCTCTGGTTATGGTCATATTTCCCTGCCGGCAACCAATGTAAGCATCGGCAGTAGCAAGCCAAGGTCTACCTAAAATTAGCGGGTGTCCATCCAGTCGGGTTTTTGGATTAATTACCAGGAAATTAGTTGGGTATTCCCAGGAATCTATAGAAACCATGACATCGTATAGAGTACCTTCTGGTCGAACTATAGATCGGTCGGCCAATTCTAACAAAGTAGAAGTGGGTTCTACCGATGTAATGCCGAGATTTTGGCAAGTAGAAGTTGTCAAAATATTAATTGCAGCTCCTAGATCAACTAAAGCATTAGTCAGGGTCTGACCATAGATTTGAACAGTTACGATTGGATTTCCCGGATCTTCATATTTAATGGGTGTTCCTGATAACAGGTTAGATAAAGTACCGACTACTTGGACTCTTGGGTTAGTGGTTGCATTCCTCCTTGATTTTTTTATGCACAATCCTTTTATAGTTTTTGCATATATAGGGATGTCTTGAATGGCTTGGAGGAACAGAATTCTTATGTACAGATTTTGTAACTCTCCCAGAATATCAAAGTCTAGATATTGTACAGGTCGTGGTATGACTAATCGTTCTGGGAAGGGAGGAGAGGATGTACTTGCTTGATGATGAGTCTGCTCCTTATTTACACCCTCTTGTTGTAACGTCTATTCTGTTGGTAACTGATCTTCAATGTGAACTGTTTTATCTCCCTCTGTTTCTATTATACGTTCAGATCTTAACTGAAGATCATTGCACTCCCTTATATCAGGTCCGATTTCTGATGATTCTATGATTTGGAGGGATTGGACCGGTCTATTATTTGGATTGGGATTGGGTTGGGCTGGGAGTTGCGGTCTCAGATTAGACTGGGGATTTTGTTGTAAAGCTGGCAGAGTCGGTTGAGGGAGCGGAATAGTTCCTGTTGGCTGATATGTTGATTTTGGCCAGTTTGTCTGCCAGGGTGAACCTTGTGAAGTAGGGGGGGTCCATTGTGGAGGATATGGGTTATTCTGCCAATATGGTGGAGCGTAGGGAAAATTCGGCCAACCAAATTGGCTTGTCTGATTCATCCACGGATTTGGAGAAGGAAAGGGTTGTGATGACCAGTTCGGAAATGGGGGTTGAGATTGGTTTTGCCACATACTATATTGCTGAGCATTATACTGCGGAGGCTGGAAAGAAGAAGTTGGGTCTGAAAACATACCAGATTTCCTTGGTTGCCATTGGTGATGCTGGTTAATAAAGTACGCTGATTCTGGCTCTTCTTCCACTTCCTTATATACTGCCTTCAATCCAGGAAGTGAGGGGCAGCTCTTAGTAAGGTGGTCTTTTGTACAGATAGCACATGTTTGAACTGCATCCAGTGGACATTCCTTGTGACTATGTTTTCTTCTACATCGGGGGCAGAAGATTGCCAAATTCTGTTCTGCCTCCATCTTCTTCTGTTTAGCCTGCACAATATCAAGTTGTGTAGTTAATGTCCCCAGAATATCAGTTTTAAAATTTTCTAATAAATTTCCAAGTTCTACACGTGTTACTCCTTCTGTTGATATTTTGTTATCTCTGACAAACCGATCATATTCTGCTGGTTTTATCCTTGTGCTGCCTCTCGAACTCCTGATGCATAAGTCGATGATGTCAGCAAAATTCTCTTGATAAATATCCCCTTTTCCCAAGATATTTAATGTTTCAATCCATTGTTCCTTCATGCCTCTGATCAATGCTGTTTTTAACACATTATCAGGCAGAGGTAGTGATGCACATGGAGATATTTGTAAATTATATTGAAAACGTTCGACATATTCTTCTAATGTTTCATTTGGTCTAGCTATCATCTGAAATATTTCATCTTTCAGTTCTCTAGACCTACAGTAATATTGATATTTCTTTAGGAAAGATTCTTTCATTTGCTCCCAATTATTTATAACTCCACCACCTAAACCCATAAACCATCTTAAAGCTGCCCCTTTCAAGGTGGAGGGGAACAATTTTAATTTCTGGGGGTCAGTGGTGTAATCATATCCCCTGCATAACACATCAAATTCAAATAAGAATGCATCGGGGTCCTCTGATGTAAGTCTGTAAAATGTAGGAATGTGTTGAAGGGGAATTGCTTTCATAGGAGCATTTGCTGCGGAATCCACTATAGGATATTGTAATGTAGAAGTTTGAGTATTTGGCTGATTCTGCGCCATAGGGTCGAATATGTGCCAATAACCTTCCAGGATTTCTAGGAGGGTATTCCTAGGCTGAGAAGGAACGACATTGACAGAGATTGTTTTAATAGCACTTCCTTTGTCTGGAATAATAGAAGTCCCTGCTGTTTGAGGAGATTGAATCCCCCCAACAATGATTTTTGCAGCACTCCCTTTATCTGGGCTATTTAATGGCTGAATTATCCTAGGAGGAGATCTTGGCTCCTCAACTTCCCCTGTTTCCCCTTCTCCTTCACAAAGATTGCTTAGATTCCCTTCCTGCAGTCGTTCTGGAATAGAATTTTCAATTTCTTGAAAGTCTTGTTCATCAGTCTGACTATGCACCTCAGCGAAGGCTACAGATGGTGATCCTGCGGCCTGAAGGGAGCTAGTAGGCTGTTTAGAATTGGTTTTCCTGGGCCCTACTTGTTGTTGGGAAAAGTATCCAATACGGAATGACCCTATCCCACTCTAAGGGTGATAGTACCTCAGCAACAACCGAATGCAAAGCTATTCAAGATTACTTCTTTATGAGATGTAAGAGAGAGGAGAAAGAGATCCACTAACCGTTATCTTCCGCTAATGATTGATCCAATCTTCCCTCTTTGCTGCTTGCTCCCAGCTCCTTGCTCTTTCACTGGCCTAGCTACACCAAGATCCTGCAAAATGACAAGAGAGGGAAACTACAAGCAACATACATTCATAACTGATTCAAGGATTAGAATAAATCAAATACACAAGTATAACAATTCACCATTGAGACACATGCATATAGAAGAACCTCAAATGCTTTATTAATGGAAGAAGTAAAGTTCTGAGAGTGTTACAACCATAAGAGGCCCAATCCAGCAACACCTCCCAGCAGAAAGAAATCTCCTCTTCACCTCCTTCAAGCAAATCACCCAATAGTTCTATACTCAAACCAACAGCACTTCCTTACATTCACAAGATTCCAGCCCCCATAGACCTCATGAGAGAGCTCTATATATAGGAGTTTTGGAGAAAGGATGAGTCAGCTTGAGGCTGGCATGAAGCTGACTAGTGTCCTCCCCCACTTCAGTTATTCTTCAGTTCTTGAGTCCACTTGGAGGTTCTTGCTTCCACTTGGAGATCTAGACCCTCTTACTCATCACAAGGCGAATTCCTTGATCCAAGTGTCATTTTGGAAGCTTCCTGGGCATTTGACACCTTGAGGAATGACTGTGCCACTTGGCCAATCTCGCCCAGCGCAGGTAGCCTTCATTAGAGTTGACATTCAGCGCAGGTACAGAGTGGAGCAGTTGACATTCAGCGCAGATGCTCAGTGGAGCAGTTGACATGATCCAGAATTTGCTTGTTTTTGAGTGTTTTCAGGTGGAGAACTGATATTTAGTGCTGTGGTTTGCTGACCTTGTTCCTCTAGGGGTAGGAACAACATGTTTAGGGACTTTGGATCCCTTAGATTATTGACATTTCATGCTTCATGCTGTAAGGCACAAAAATGTCTATAACAGTTGCCCCCTAAAGTATGAGGTCGTTTATCGGGTGAAATGCTTTATCAGGAGGATCCGAAGTTCATTCAACCGCTGAGAGGTGACCTGTAATAAATACAATACAATACATTATTTTTCATTCTGCTTTCATGATCTAGCTGAGGCGGGCATTCCCATGCTCAGCTTTATAAATTCATTTTGGTACATATAACAGACGACCGTCTGATGGTAGACTGATAATTCTCTGCTGAAATTATCATCCTTTGAATAGGATGATCATCTGCTGTAATAATGTACATATCAAATGTCTTTATATTTCCTGAATATATATCGCAGCCCGGATGGATGAAACTAGATCCGGGGTCTTCAAACTCGTTCGATCTTCACTCTAAGTACAAGTCGATCCATGTGAGAATTGCGCTGAAGTCGAACATGGAAAGACATCGCTTGATTACCGGTCAATAATGTAAACCGTTAACAAGCGCGAAAGGGAATCACCGATAATGATAATGACCCTCAAGGTACTACAGTACAATTCACGTGGTGTGAATAAAGGAATTGGCGTCGAACACCACGCAAAATCTTCTGGTCGAAGGTCATTGATGTATACCTGTCGCCGGAAGTGAGAAACTTGCCATTGAGGCATGCAAGCTTCAAAGTACTGAGGGGGGTGTTCCTAGATCAACTTCTTGGATAATGAGCTGAAGTCGACAAGAAGCGATCCGTCAAAGGAGGGCCTTAATGAATCCCACATCAGTGACACGGAACGGAGCTAATGATTTTAGTGGAGGTGAAAACAATCTGTGAGATATGATTCAGGGTGGCGATCATGGGTGGATGAAGGATAATGTATGGCAGTGGATGGGACACGGTTGACTCTTTCTGAACAACATCTCTTGAACATATAACGACACTGATGTGATGGATCGGTAGCATTACCCCAAATGTGGATGGTTTGGCGAAGACCATGGTGATGAGACCGGTGAATGAAACAACCCAACCCGATGTGATACGGAGGACAAAGTGTCATGTTCAAGAGTGACTTGCTACCATTAAAGCTTTGAGGTTCTCCCAATTTTTCCCCAGTCATTTCTGACCAGTACCTCTTTATTTTTGTCAAGCTTGAGGAGGATAACATATGCTTGTTCTATAACCTGCCCTTCGGGCAAGCCCATCGCTATGTTTTAACGAGCCTAGCGATAGGGAAACTTGTTCTCGTCTAAAGACAAGTTTGTCGCTATTTAATCATTTTAACGAGTCTAACGACAAGGAAAACTCGGTCCTTTTCATTTTTAGAGAGTCTGAAAAGGTACAGAAAGTTAACTCCAAAGTTCCTTTTTCGTCATCTAATCCCTTAAGTCCGAAAAAGTATAAAACAATACAGAAGGGATGAGTTTTCGATAATTTTAACGAGCCGAATAAAACAAGCGCTCGACCTTTTTGTGTAATAATCCCTCAGGTCCAAAAAGATTAAAATCTAGAGGAGGGATAGCTCTTCCGGTCACTTTAACGAGCTGGAAGGCCAAAGCTCGGCAAACTTTTCATATTTTACGAGTCAGGAGAAAAGAGCTCAAAGAAGACTCGTCTTTTAAGGAATGAGTGATAAATAGGGATAGCAGTAGATTCCAGGTACAGGTTGGAATTTTCCAATCACGGCAGTGTCACAAGGATGGCTAGGTGAAATCACTCTTCGCAGTTGTTCCTCAAAATGGGTAAACAATCATATGGATGTGAACGATTGGCCAAATGGAATGGAGGTGGCGGGTGCAAACACGACCAAGGCTCTTATGGCTAATAAATTTACGGTCACAATGGTTATTTACCGGTATAGGTTCATTTTTTAATGAGCTTAAACTCTGGAGGAAACTCTTGCTCACGCTTTTCTATTTTTTAACGAGCATAAATTCCGCGGTAAAACTGCTCGATCTTATGTTTATTTTTTAACGAGCATGAACTATGTGCTAAAACTGCTCGGATATATGGTCAAATTTTGATTTTTTACCATTACTAGCTTTTCTCTTTTCAGGCATAGTACTGCATTTTCAATTGCTGCAACAAACTTTGTTAGAAATGAATAATATTTGCATGAAAATGAGATTATAACCCTAATATTTCATTTTGAACTACGTAAAAAGCCATTAAAAGGTGTTTTTACCTCTCATTTACCATTTCATTTGCATTTGGTTTGTTGGAGCTCTGGAGGTGCCTCTTCCCCCTTGATTTTCACCAGCTGATTCCGAGAGATTCTGCGGACGATTTTCGGCGCCGTCTGGACCAGGTAGGAGCTAAACCCTAGCTCTTTCTTTTCATGGTTTTCTTTTCCAGTTTCATGCCTGTTTTCCAGTCTTTCAGAGCCCCTGGGGTTTTGCCAGGGCGCCCTAGTTTCAGCGCAGGTTCCCCTTTCGAAACCTGCGCTGAATGTCAAGCTGCCTTAAGGCAGCTTGACCCTCAGCGCAGGTGGGAGACTCTCTGCCTGCGCTGGGCTCAGAAAAATGGGTTTTTAGGTCATTTTTTGATGAATTTTCGCCAGTTTTTCATCAAAATCAGGAACTTACTCCTTCTCTTGTTTGCTTTGCAGGGAACCTTGAACAAAATGTCCCTTACATGGCGAGAACGAGAACATGAAGAGGAGGACATGATTGCCCTCCATGACCCGGTCATGGTGAACGCGCTGCGGAACTGTGGCCTGCTGAAATTTTTCCGTATCTCTAGCATGAGAGCACAGATTTGTTTGCTGCAGTTCATGCTTGATGCTTGGGATCCTGTTAACCAAGTGTTCCAGATTAGGGGAAAGGCCATCCCCTTGACCATAGAGGACATGTACTTCTTGACTGGACTGTCAAGACGAGGTGCCCCCATTTCCTTGTCAGGTACGGCCCGGGGGACTGATTCCACCAGAGATTATGTCCGCCAGTATTGCAGGGAAGGTTCTCAGTCGAGCAGAGACGACAAGATTTTTATCCGTGAGATTATTGATCGGGCTCTCAGGTCCATTCTGTTCACTATTGGTAGGATGGATGGCAGTGCAGCTCTACATGTTGCCAACAGATCTTATATGCAACACGCCTTGGAGTGTCTCCAACCGAAAGTATTCAACTGGTGTGATGCGGTACTTGTTTAGATGAAAAGTCAATTGACCAAGGTAAAGGACGGGAAGCTGAAGAACTTTGGATTTGGTTCTATTCTGACTGCCTTCGCCTTGGAGAAAATCCCACTGATGCAGCCTCAGTACATCATACTCGACTTGCCTTCTCCGACCGAGCCACGCATGCAGAGGTGGGTCAACCACATGTCGAGGCATGCTGGTCAACCTCAGATTACTTTTACTGAGGCCTTCTTCAGGTGGTTCGAGCGTCAGGAGATGGCGTTTTCCGAGTATCCATATGTGGGTATGGATTTCCGAGGTGATCCAGATTTGGTGCTACCGGATGGCGAACAGTGGGGCGCCATTGGTAAATTCTCTAACCATATTACTGTTTACTGTTCTTATTTATAATGTTGCTGTGCTTTATTCTATCAAGACTTTTAATTGTACTCTTGGTGCATGCAGATGTTGGTCCTGTTCGTCCAGCAGTTCGTCTGAGACCGCCCGTTGCTGCCCCAGCAGCGGAGCCTGCTAGGAGAGCTATTATTCGCGACCTTGACGATACTGAGACCCTTACAGCTGTGCAGGAGTAGGTTGAGAGCCTTACTCGTGGCCTTCCGGATGTACATATTGACGAGTTACCTTTACAGTTGCAGCGGCATACTATCGGCGTGCCTAGATGATGGACTCGTCTCTTGCGCATGATTGCACAGGCCGTGACGTACTATCATGAGCACCACTAGGCTAGGGTGCCCCCTAGCATCTTTTTGAGTTTTCAGGTCATATGACCAATTTTGTCTTGGTTACAGAACATTATGTATGAACTATATAAACAGCTTATATATTTTGATTTTCGAGTTTTATTCTGTTTGAGTTATATGATCCACATGTACAATGTTTAATGATGTGTCCTTTTTATAAATGTTGCAAATGTATATCTAACACATAGTTTGCTAATGAGTCAGTTAATGTGTTTAAGTTTCTTGAAATATGTTGATATTGAATTGAATCAAATCGTCTTTCCAAGATCTTAACCCTTAGGAACATGCGATAAATAGCTGGATTGCGAACATAATATATACCATTGAGTTGTAGTATTACGAGCTGTGAGTCTAGCCTGACAATTAGTCGGCGTATGCCACGTGTGATGGCATCAGAGAGTAGTTCTATCAACGCGCTATACTCAGCGATGTTATTCGTTGATTGCCCAATACATACACCTCTGAAACTTACTAACTCGCTGCTTGGATCAAAAATGGCCCAGGCTGCGGAGGACAGGTTCCGCGAACTACGACTTGCTCCGTCGGCATATCCAACATATGTCTCCAAAAGGTTCGACATCTGCAACAAATGTAAAAGGTGGATCACTTCAACCAGAACAAATACTTTAGCGAAAACAAAATACAACAAAAGCATGCAGGTTACTATTTAAGCAAAGTAACGCTTGAGGTACAACCCGTTGCGGGGCTGCGCCAGTGGAATTCCATCGTAATCCATTAACTCATAGGCTCCTTTTGCTAACACCCTTTTAACAATATAGGGGCCCATCCATAAGGACTTGAATTTACCTGCTCCCAATTTATCGGATTCTTGGTCATAAAGCAAGACCAAATCACCTTCTGAGAAGACACGGGGTTTGACATTTTTGTCGAACTGAGCCTTGACTCGTTTCTTATGGGCCTTGTTAGCCAAAGCGGCATCACGACAGGTTTCATCCAACTGGATTAATTCCAAGAAACGAGCCTCTTCTTCTGAAGTTCCGGGGAGAAGATCGATTGCGAGTTTAAGCGACGAAATTTTGCACTGGATTGGCAAGACTGCTTCCAGGCCATACACCAGTTGAAAAGGTGTGAACCCGGTTGCGTTCTTTACCGACATTCGGTAAGCCCACAAGGTGGAGTACAGGATTAGGTGCCACCTTCTTTTATGAACCCCAATCATCCTTTGCAACATACGCTTCAGGACCTTGTTGATTGCCTCAACTTGTCTGTTGGCTTGCGGATAATATGGGGTAGAGCTGTCGTGAGATAGCCCTAGCTTGGCAGCTAATTCGACCATCATGTGATTGCGAAAATGCGACCCATGATCTGTAACTATAGCCTGTGGTACGCCGAACCTGGTGACTATATGATTGAAAAAGAAGAGGGCAGCTGTTTCACCAATGTTATCCAATGTAGGCATCGCCTCGGCCCATTTGGTAAAATAGTCAACAGCGACTATAATATACCCATGCCCCCCGGTCGAGGTGGGGTTACATTGCATGAAATCGATGCCCCACTTGGCGAAGGGCCCAACAGCAACTATCGGCTGTAAAGGTGCGGGTGGTCGTCTGGTTTTGCTATCAAAGATTTGACAAGCATAGCAACTTCTAACTGCGGTTATGCAATCTTTGAACATGGATTGCCAGAAGTATCCTGCTCGTAAGATTCTTTGTGCTGTTGCATATCCAGATTGATGCCCCCCACACGCGCCTGAATGACACTCATTCAGGGCTTTTTCGGCCTCCTCATGGGTAAGGCACCTCCTCAGAACTGTATCGATACCACGACGGTAAAGCGTATCACCGACGATCATGTAGTCTTTTGCTTGGTATCGTATACGTTTTTGTTCGGAGCGAGAGGTGTTAGGCCTGAACTTTTGGGTTTGGAGATAAACTATGATATCTCCACACCACTCATCGCTTACAGATATCAGAAACAAACTTTCGTCCATGATTGACTCTTCCGATGTTTCATCGTTGGACGATGATGGGAGATCGCACAATAATTCTGCGAAAACTAGAGCTTTCTTTGATTTGGATTTTACAAATTCCAGATCAAACTCTTGAAGGATCACTATCCATTTTGAATATTTGCCCCCCAGCAACTGTCGAGAGAGAAATTTACGGTCACAATGGTTATTTACCGGTATAGGTTCATTTTTTAATGAGCTTAAACTCTGGAGGAAACTCTTGCTCACGCTTTTCTATTTTTTAACGAGCATAAATTCTGCGGTAAAACTGCTCGATCTTATGTTTATTTTTTAACGAGCATGAACTATGTGCTAAAACTGCTCGGATATATGGTCAAATTTTGATTTTTTACCATTACTAGCTTTTCTCTTTTCAGGCATAGTACTGCATTTTCAATTGCTGCAACAAACTTTGTTAGAAATGAATAATATTTGCATGAAAATGAGATTATAACCCTAATATGAATAATATTTTGAATATTGGCCAATCTCGCCCAGCGCAGGTAGCCTTCATTAGAGTTGACATTCAGCGCAGGTACAGAGTGGAGCAGTTGACATTCAGCGCAGATGCTCAGTGGAGCAGTTGACATGATCCAGAATTTGCTTGTTTTTGAGTGTTTTCAGGTGGAGAACTGATATTTAGTGCTGTGGTTTGCTGACCTTGTTCCTCTAGGGGTAGGAACAACATGTTTAGGGACTTTGGATCCCTTAGATTATTGACATTTCATGCTTCATGCTGTAAGGCACAAAAATGTCTATAACACTACTGATGGCTGAGATTCAGTTTTCTTATAGATTTCGTCTATGAAGGTTGTTCGGCCAAGGGTCACCGACCCTTTGGCTTTTTCGGGTTTGAATGGAGGTTTGATATTTTTTTCTGGCTTTTTCTGCTTAGTCATGCACTCTATAAACTACCATATCCTATTCAACCCACAATTCTGCCAGGAAAGCGGATGGTGGAGCAGGGCTTTTACATGCTCCGTACGCAGGTTCTTACCTTCCATTTTTAAAATCCAACTCTCCCCTACCAGACTCGTACACTACTCTGTAAAACACAAATGGCTATACTCTTTCCCCGGTAACGGCGCCAAAATGTAGAGCTGTAACAAGGGTCTCTTTCACCTCTAGTTATGCCACATTAATAAGTCAATCTGGGAACACTTTGTTATTGCAAAGAGTATCTCAATCCGAGGCTATTCGTCAGAGTAATGCTTAGTAGTACAGTGTTCAAGAAATACAAGAGTAAACGGATGCTAAACTATGACTAGATCACTTTAAAGGCATAAAATCACACAAGGCAGCTTATCAGTCAAGGGTGCGGAAGCGATAACCCATCCCTCTAGAAACTGATGGAAAGGAAATTAGAGCATGGACCATAGGTCTGGGAGCTAGGCAGTGACAACTGAGGCTCTCTACAGCCTTAGACCTTCTCTCACACCAAAGCAGCAATTGCAAGTAAATAGAACGGCAGAAAGTAAAATGGAACAACAAACAGGAAATGGAACAGCAAGTCTGAAATGGAACAGCAGTAAATGGAACGGCAGTCAAATAAACTAAGTCTCACAAGTCCGAACTAAACTTGCTCTATTGAACCAAACTCACATTCTGCAATAAAATAGCAATCTTCTCTCTTAAAGAAAATTGGATGCAATGTACTTTATGGAACAGCACTCACTGATGAATTATGGAACAGCAAGCATCAACCATATATACACACACCACGCTAATATAGCAATCTGATGGTTAAGGAGAATATGACTATGTTTCCAAATAGAATAACATTACTTCCGGATTCCAATAAACGGGATTTCACATGAATCCAATAACAATGATATCCAGTACAAATGCTCTGTAACAAAAATAGCTGGCTTAGACTGATAACATGCAATCAACTCTGAAAGGATTCACTCATACGATACAGAGTCACTACATAAATCTCCTGAAGAAACCATTAATGAATTAGTCGTAACAGAGCATGGAATAGCATATAAAAAACATGTCAGATTGCTGAGCAATAAAGATAAGCAAACCACGCAGAAATCAAATTATAATGATACAAAAGCAAGTGTCCTTCGGAGCCGGGCCCTTAGCTTCCAACGGTACACTGCCTTAGATTACTCCAGACGCAGAGATGAAATAAACACCAAGTCTTTTATATTAACGCATTAACAAACGTACAACAAACCAAGTCTCAGTGAGAGTCGATGATCAAAGTTTAGTCTGAAACTTAAAATTACATAAAAAAAGGTCTTCTTGCTTAACGGTGCTGTTCCTTTTTATAAAAGTAACGGCAGAGGTATCTAGGTAACAAAAATAAGCAAAACAGCGATCCCTCAGGATCAAAGATCCCGAGGGATTCGCCAAGCCGTTAATCCTTTACTTTTCTTCCCCTGCTCCGCCGAATTGGTAATCCTTCTTTCTTTCCTGGGTCGTTCTGCTTCGATCTGTTCGATCTCGTTTGCATCCGGTTTCCTTCTAGAGGGACAACAGTTATTCCTCCTTTGTCTTTCCCTTTTGGACGACAGCTCTTCGTTTCCACCTTTTCCTGCATAGAAAAATGACAATTATCAGCGATTAAGCTTTCCATACTAATTCTCACACATTCTATTAAAATTCTTTATTTCTTTAAGTTCATGATGCAGAAAGGGTTACAATTGTTACTGAAAAGTCACTAAATTGTTCGTCAAAAACATACCTTTCCAGTGCTCCACATAGATGACACAATTCAAAGCTACAACAAGCACAATTTAATGAGAAGGTTTTTGCACCAATCCGATGTGATAGACTACAGTAAGGGATTCGAGGTAGAGATTAGCTATATGTGCCACAGAGTTGTCTATTCAACATCGAAAATTTTAGGAGCTAATATTCGCAAGTGGGCTAATTTTCCATGTTTTTTCCCAAAAAAAGATTCGCTAATTTCCATTTTTTGTAAAAATGATTAGCCCAAATTTTCTAGTATAAAACTACTTTACTTAAAAAATGGCCAAAATTTTATAACGATACTATATAAAATTATTATACGATTGAATTTGTTTTACAAAAATTACATCAAATAATTTATAGATTACAAATTACAGACTAGTGAGATTCGACAAAGTTTATGAACTTTGAGATAAATTTCCATCCTTAAAATTTTCTCTGCTATGCAATCACAGTAATATTAACTGATCCACAGGAAGTGAGACTTCAGGTCAAAGAGATAGATGTGCCACAGTCCAAAGTTAAGATCTGGAGTTTACCTCTGTGCGAGTTACTATAGTCCTGATTCTATTTTAGTGAGGCAACTCCGAAGTATATTTGCCACAGGTCTGTTGTAGCTCCGAGTGTTGTCACAACACTTGTTATGGCCGCCTGGAGGTGTCAATTTCATTTTATAAACCCAAAACCATCAACTGTAGCCTTTTCTCTTAAATTCTATGCTCCATTCCTTCAAGTTCACGAGTTGTATTTGATGACCGAGATCATGCTTAGAAGTGGGGTCCAAATATATATATATATATATATATATATATATATATATATAGTTATTTTTCCATAAAACTTGAAGGGACACATCTCAACGATGGAGGCCAACATGAGTAGGCTTGTTCAGGTCGACTTACTAGACAAAAAAATAAATTTAACTTGTAAAATCAATAACTTTCAAACTAGTTTGAGTTTCAGGCCAAGTAATAGCTCATTGGGAAGATAAAAATATGCTCTAAAGGATGGTGAAGGTGTCTTAGAGAAATTATGCCTTTAAGGTAGTAAAAAATATATTTTAAAGTGAATAGTCATTTATTGGTGTAGAATTTGAGGTAGGTTAGTTAGGCTTCTTCATGGTTGGCTTATAATGTCATCAAGATAGTGATATGCCATTAATCATATGCATCATTGTATTTTCCATGTCATCATAAAGTCTTCCATTATCAAGATCATCCGAGGTAAGAACATCTAAGTTTATGGCTTCATCATCAAGATCATCAAAGGTACATGATTGACACTTCTTCATTAGTGTCTTGATACCTTCAAGAGTTATGAAATCATTTGGAATATCAAGAATATTTTTCATCTTGGTCGATAACATATTGGCATCAGTGACAACCTAGATTAATAATCTCCCCCTTTGTCATTGATCGAAATATTCTTTCCCTTTCAACATTCTCTCCCCCTTTGACATCAATGGAAAATGGCGTGCCCAAATACTGCCCTATCAAGTTGCTTCTTTTCTTCACGAATAGTAGTTCTTCATAGGTATGTTACTCCCCCTGTCATGGTGCTCTTCTTTCTAGAAATGTGGTTCATGATAGATCTGCTTACATTCCTTTATGTGATGAACCAACTCCCCCTGTCTGCACAACCTCCTCTAGCTCAGGAAAGATTACCTGTTTAGTGATCAAGTGGAAGACATCTTCAAAAAATGTCCATTGGATAGATAAGAGATCATGTTCTTCAATGAGTGTTCCTGAGAATTAATCTATCAAAGAATGATTGTCAATATAGCTCATAAGCTTAATCATCATAAGCTCCCCCTAACTATATGCATGGTCTTCCTTTTGGCAAAGTCTCCCCATAAAATACTTGGAATATCAAGGATAACTTCATTAGGTCAACAACATGTGTTGTTGGCTGGAGTGTTCAAGAGACTTCTGGATTTAATTTTATTCCTTCTCCATACTTGTGTAACTTTCTTCTCTGGCATAGTTTTAGCTTGTGTAGGGGCCCAAGTCAAGTTACAATCATGTGCCATATGTCCAATGTTATGACACTTGAAGCAGTCTATGTTGTTCATGAATAAGAATTCATGACTTCTTGCAAAATTTCTTCTCAAAGATTGATGGGGACCATTAAATATGTCTTTGCGATATGCTCTACAATCTTTTGCCATGTGCCAAAAGTTTGTACAAGAATAGAAATAACCAATAAATATACTTTGGTGCCTAGGAGAAGAAGGTTTCCTTGATGTACTTCTGAAATATTTTTGCCTTGGTATCCTTTGATGATAACCATTTCTTCTTGCATCCTTGACACTATCTGCATTTCTTCTTGGAGTAGGATTTCTTCCAATGTTAACTTGACTCTTGCCTTTGTTGGGAGCATCAACATTTCTTCCTGGCTTCCTCACAGTTGTTTGAAGCATTTTCCTTCTTGCTTGAGGATTCACCTACATAGACAAGGCCTGATTTATCAAGGGGAGACCTTTGATGACTTAGGATGTCATCTAGGGTTTGAGAGCCATTCAATTTCTTATTCAGCAAGTCAACTTCCTTTTTAAGAAAGATAATTTCTCCTTTTAACTTTTCACAATCTTCATCTTTCATAACTAGTTGCTTCTTCATTTCTTCCATCATCTTGGTTGCTTCACATGATTGGGCCTTAAGTGAGATGATTTCTTCTCTTAACTTGATGATGCCATCATCCTCATTTTTTAGTTGGCATGTCATGGTGTTTCTTTCCTTTTCTATTTTATCAACTTGTCCTTCTATGAATTCCAATGCTTCCATTTCCTTCTCAAATTCATGTGCTTGTTTATTTTCTTCTTCTAGTTGTGATCTAAGGGAGAAGATCTCTTCCTTGTATTAACCAATCTTTGCTTCAAGTTTGTTCAAGCTCTTGTGCCATTGTTCAAGGTGGCTTGATAAGGTATCTTCCCATTTCTTTGCCTTATCCAATTGATTTGTCATGGATATGACTTCCTCATGATGCTTTATGTTGTTTTGACAAAATTATCCTTAATCTTGGCGAGCTCCTCATCTCTTTCTTGTATTTGAAGCTTGACAAGGTCAAATTCCTTCCTTGTCTTGTTCTGGTCACCAACTTTCACTTTCTTCTTAAGTTCCTCATTTTTGTTTTTCAAATTATTAATCTCTTCTATGGAATCCATAAGCTTAGTGAGGAGATCTTCTTCAAAATATTCTTCATTCTCTTCATCTTCTTGGTCTTCTTTAGCCTTGATGTTATCACTCTTATCTTCAGCTTCTTTAATGGGCTCTGGATTTCCTTCTTGTTTTCCATCACTTTCTTGACTACAGATCATTGTCAATGCTCCTTTTGAGTAAATGTTATGAAGTTTAACCCATATGCCTTTTACTAACAAACATTTTACAAAATTGGCCTTCATAGAATAAGGTATCCCGTTCAAGATTTCTTTCATTTATCTTGTATTATGTTCCTTGGATTCTCCATTAATCATGCTATCGACAATCATCGATTTCCAGACTTCAATGCCTCGAGTCTTTAAGAAATTCCTCATTCTTGCCTCCCATAAATAAACGTTTCCATTGAACAACGGGGCCTTCACAAATTGATTTACTTCAATTTTTGTGGTTGAGGGAGACACATTTTTAGGAGGATTAGAGACTTTATTCATTTGTTTCTCCATTTGTGTTCTAATTATCAACCTTCAAGCACTGGCTCTAATACCAATTGTTGGAAATACTGAGAGGGGAGTGGGGGGATGAATCAATATTTCTTTTCAATTGTTACTTTTACTAGTTAGATCACTTATATTTATAACATAAAATGAATAATAGGAATAAATTATTTTATTAATATAATCTTTACAATGAATCAAGTACAATATAGGTAGGGCTCCAACCCTAGATGAAGACACCCAGGCTCCAACCTGGGATGTGCGAAGCACCTACTTGGACATTCCAAGGCACTAAACCCAAGGAATCCAATCTTATATCTTCTTCTTCAGACACCAACCTGGATTCTTGAGGACTCTGATCCTCTAGGGCTCCAACCCTATCCTTCAAGGCACCAACCTTGTTTTTTCAAGGATCCGACCTTCTCAGCACCAACCCTCTAGGCTCCAACCCACTGTTGTACTTTGTCTATATATGTTTGATAGAAAATCACAACTCCCAAAGACTTCTTCATGGATCCTTGTCAATCTCAGCTATGCCTTCACTTAGTCTCCACATTAAATCATCAATGGCAACCTTGTCCTTCACATGAAGGTGTCTCCATTATTCTTCATGGTACCCAAAACAAGGATCTCCAAGTTACCTCATGATGGCTAATGCATCATGGTCTTCAACATTATCTTCAAGACCTTCAAGGCATCTTCAATAGTGTCTCCAAGGTGATGTCTTCAATCTGGTACCTTCTTCAAGGCTACTCCACAAAGGCTCCAATCAAAGTCTCCAAGAATGTCTTCGAGCTATCCTTTAAAACACGTCTTCGAAAACTCTCCACTAGCTCCTTAATAGATGCTCTAAAACCCTTCATTGATTTCAATGTATGTTGCTACAAAAAAATGAGTGATATAGTTACTTATGTTCCTTCAGTAAGATTCTTCACCGTACATATTCATTTAGCTTCAAACACTGTGCTTGACTGTCCAAAACATGTCTCCACCATTAGTCTTCACTATACCTTTATCTTCACTGTAGGTATAGGAGTATTAATGTTGGAATCATAATTCAACTCTGAATCTGGAATAGTGTAAAAATTGGCCTTGAACCTTCCTTGAATTTGTTGATAGTTCACTTTAGTTCTCTGAGGCTAATCCCTTAGGAAGTCTACACACAAAATCTTTGTGTCTCTATCTACTGCAACCAAGCTCTTCTTCAACGTCTTGATTTTATCCAGTCTGAAGTGTGTAGACATAACCTTCTTTGCAGTCACAGAGCCAATGATAACACAGTTAATGAGGTGATTCAAATATCTTTTTCATATTGTAGATGACAGAATTCAAAGCTACAACAAGCATAGTTTAATGAGAAGGTTGTTGCACTAATCCGATGTGACTGAGGTAGAGATTAGCTATATGTGCCATAGAGATGTCTACGTTGTCACAATAATATTAACTGAGCCATGGGAAGTGAGACTTCAGGTCGAAGAGATAGATGTGCCACAGTCCAAAGTTAAGATTGGGAGTTTACCTCTGTATGAGTTACCACAGTCCTGAGTCTATTTCAATGAGGCAACTCCGAAGTATATTTGCCACAAGTCTGTTGTAGGTCTGAGTGTTGTCAAAACACTTGTTGTGGATGCCTGGAGATGTCAATTTCATTTTATAAACCAAAAACCATCAACTGTAGCCTTTTCTCTTAACTTCTATGCTCCTTTCCTTCAAGTTCACGAGTTGTGAACTATAAATGCTCTTCCTTGTATTTGATGACCGAGATCATGCTTAGAAGTGGAGGTCCGAGCACACACACACACATAACTCAAAGGGACATGTCTCTATGATGGAGGCCGACATGAGTAGGCTTATTCAGGTTGACTTACTAGACATAAAAATAAATTTAACTTGTAAAATCAATAACTTTCAAAATGCTAGATTTTCGGGACAAGTAATATCTCATTGGAAAGATAAAAATATGCTCTAAAGGATGGTGAAGGTCTCATAGATAAATTCTGCCTCTAAGTTAGTAAAAAATATTTTTTAATGTCACTGGTCATTTATTGGTGCAACATTTGAGGTAGGGAAGTTAGGCTTCTTGTTAGGCTTCTTCATCATAGGCTTATAATGTCATCAAGATAGTGATATGCCATTAATCATATGCATCATTGCCTTTTCCATGTCATCATAAAGTATTCCATTATCAAGATCATCCAAGGTAAGAACATCTAAGGTTATGGCTTAATCATCAAGATCATCAAAGGTACATGATTAGAACTTCTTCATTAGTGTCTTGATATATGCAAGAGTTATGACAACATTTTTCATCTCAAGGATATTTGTCATCTCGACCAATAACATAATGACATTAATGACAATGTATATTAATAGGTGAAGGAATTTTGAGGCATCCAATCTTGATTTAGTTTTGAGATCTCATGACCTATTTAGGTGGGGTCACAGTAGTGTGAGGGTGGAGGTGCTTTAACGTTTGGATCCCCTTGGTTTTTTATGTATTGGTTTATCCCATGAGATCCCGCATCCATGCTTGGAATATGGCACAGGGGTGATTGGCTGAAAGAGATATTTGGTTCATCCCAATCTATGGTCATGTGGTACGTCGAAGTACTTGACTTGGTTGGATTTTGGATATGTTAATAGGATCAATTTTCCTCTTGTATTTCATGCGTAATTATACTTTTTTTTACGTGGATTTGATAATTGTTATATCATTGTTATTTATCTAGTTATATGCTAGTTATAAGCATGGTTTTATGACATATTCAAGTTATGTCCCTTATCATGTTTTCGTTTGTAAATAAATGGTTATTGAATGCATGACCTAATTTATGTTATTGCAACTATTGTGAGAGGGAATAAGACCTTCTTGATGATTCTCAGATAAGTTTTAGATATTTATGTTCAGATTTGCATTCATGACCTATAGATTTCATGTTCAGTATGTATTTGACATATTGACTACCATGGTTAGGCCTTTCTAGGTCAAGTTCTTGTCTAATTTTTATGTTAGAGGATTTTTCCTTGTGTCAATTATTGTTTTGGAAAGTTTCATCAAGTTCTGGGAAGTGGGTTAGAGACTAGCCCTAAAAAGGTGGCTTAGATTTCGTGGTCGTAGGCACAAAACTGGGTAAAAAAAGACTTCAATCGGTCCCTTGCATGATTATGCATGCGATGAGAGGGTTATTGTGGAATTTAGGAAGTGTTGTGCCAATGTCTGCGAGTCCATATCCCTAAAACGGGAGTTTAACTCAGGGTTTGGGCACTTGGAAAGATGTTTTAGCTCTAGAGGGCCCTATAGCTCCTAAGGAAGGCCAGTGAAGTTTTGGTTTGTCAATTCCACTTCCTTAACTTCATCTAGGAGGTTGAGTCATGTCATAGTAGCTGTTATCACCCCAAGAAACTCTCCTAGGTTGTATATCAGAGATGCTCGGGAACATTACAAACTCAACAAAAATGTTGGAAAATGGTGGATGAATGAAAGAAATGATGCATATTCAAGCCAGATAACCACTTCTACTATGCTTAACCCCAGACATGGGTGAACACCCCCAGACTGTAAGGCTTTAGACCACCAATTACTCACAGTTTTAAGGAAAATGTGATGATGGAGAATACTGATCACACCAGCATATGCACAGGACCTTGTGATGGCTAGCTGCAACCAGCTAAAAGGTATTTAAATCTATTTCTTAATGCATAGACAGGATGACAGCTCTCTTGCATTAAAACAACAGAAACCTGCATATAAATTCAATGATACAGCTATATTCTAACACAGAGGTGGGATGACAGCCCCTCTAATGCTAAACATCAACAGCACACGAATAAATGCATAACAGGCACAGCTTGGAACAAAGAAGAAGAAGTGGAAAGTGAGAAATTAATAGCAAAAGAAGCTTGCATTAGCTGAAAATGAAGACCAGAAGCTGCAGGTGACACAGTAGTTACAGTCTCCAGAAGTTGAAGTCTACATCAGAATAACATTCATCAACCTCATTACATCTTCTTTGTGGGTATATATGGAGGTTGAATACAAAAAATCTCTGCTAACCTATGCATGAAGGGGTGATAACTAACCACCGACCGCATTTACAATCAGATATGGTCTTTGATACAGTTTGATTGTTTTAATGGAAAAAATGACCTTTCTGTTGCTCTGTTGTACTTCACGAATAGGTGAAATGTTGCGTTTATCTGCTCAAGGTTGTTCTTCTTGTCCTCGGTTGTGCTGCTCTTTAAATGTGGTTGCTGAAGTATTAACTGCACAGAGTATTGAACCATGGGCTCCTTTCTCCTTCGGGTGCACAGGACTACCCAAAACATGAAAATTGCATTGAAAATGAATAGGAGCCAAGAACAAGCGCTAGCCGTTGGATGGCTCAGATGGACGGCCGAGATCTGACTATGTGGGCTATCAGAAGACATATGTGGATGGAAGAGTGTGGACCATTGGATCTCATAAATGAACGGTGGAGATTCGATTACAGAGGCCATCGGGAGGGAATGCGAATGGAGGGACGTGGGCTGTTCGATCGTGGGATGGACGATCAGGCGGCTAACGGGTAGTAGAGATGATCGACAGTTAATGAGAGGGGACTCGTACAGGAAGGGAAGTAAGCGGTTTCCTCGCACCTCTTACGAGAAAAGGTGGTTTACGTACGCGATCCCGTCAGGTTATGACACGTGGCAGGCATGTCCGTCGGGAAACCTCCTTCCCTGCTGACTAACAGACATGCAGGTTGCAGGAGTGGGAGCAGCAGATACTGTCAGATCTGTGGGAAATGATCGGACGGCAGTGGGTGAATGCACACATTTCGGGTCTAATGTGACAGGGACAGTGACAGTGTGCAGCTAAATGGATATAGTTATGTGGATTTAGACCTTGCGCCTGGGAGTTTGAGGAATATGGGTTTGTGAGGAATTTTAGCGTAAAACAGAGGAATGGGGAGCCATAACAGCGCAAGCGGAGTAATAAGGGAAGGAAAGCTATGGTGTGAGGTCACATTATCAGGGTTTTTTGGGGTTTATAGAAGACAAAAAGAAATAATGGAGTTAAGAGAATAAGGAGCATGAAAGGAAAGAAGGAAATGGAGGTAGCGGGGTTCTAGGAGAAAAGGGAAAATGAAGGAGAAAGCATGAAAATACTGCTGCCAGCCTTATACAACTAAACCAGCACTACTCAACACCTATTTTAATCCATCAAGTATCAAAGAACATAGAAGAGCTAACACTGGCTCCTTTTGGGGGTGAGATCCTCCCTGTGAGGTCTCAAGAACCTGTAGATCAATGCCTTTCCAGCTGAAAACAAATTAGCCAAAATTCCTAGTGTTCCATTGGGCATGGAGTCTACTGCATCTATACTAAAACTGATCAAAACACAATATTTACAGCTTTTAAGGCCCAAAGACCTTAAACAACATAACCTTTAAGAAAACGCCCATTAACTGGGCCATCAAAAATGGCTTCTCCTCCCATACTTTTTAGTATGAAGGTGTTGTTCCCTTGAATCTGTGAAATAATGAAAGGCCCTGTCCAGAAAGCATCAAATTTCCCATGATTTCCTTTCTTTTCCTTTAGTGCATCCCACTTCAAAACCAAGTCTCCAACCTGAAAATTATCTATCTTTGCCTTCTTGTCAAAGGTTTCCTTAATCTTTTTCTGATGTGTTGCAACCTTTTCAACTAGTTATTCTCTAATCTGATGTATTTCTGCTAAATTAGTGACCCTCTTTGCCACGTCTTCTTCCTCATCCTGCTCTTATTGAAGGAACTTTGCCACAGGGAGAGTTAGCTGAATTGGAAATATAGCTTCAGTGCCATATACCAGCTTGAAAGGAGAATTGTCTGTGGATTTCTTAATGGTCACTCTGTCAGCCCATAGTGCATACTTGAGCTTTGAATCCCAATTCCTTTTATTGTCCTCTAACAGTTTTTTAATTATCCTGATCAGACTTTTATTAGAGGATTCTGCCAGACCATTTCCTTGAGGATAGTAAGAGGTGGAATGAACAAGTTTAATACCCATAGAATCACACATTTCCATCATTTCTTTTGCCTTGAAGGCTTCTGCATTGTCTATGACCAATTTATGTGGACAACCAAATCTGTTGAAGATATTTTCTATCAAAAACTTCATGACCACATTATAATCAACCTTCCTAGTAGGGACTACTTCAATCCACTTAGTGAAATAATCAATGGCTACTAATATCCATTTGTGCTAGCCACTGGAATGTGGATTGGTTTCTCCAATGAAACCCAAGCCCCACAGTTGAAAAGGTCCTTTTGCAAGTATTGGTTTTAAGGGCAGGGACTTCAACTGCTATTTTCCTTCAAATATTTTGCACCTGTTACAAGATTTAACAAAAGAAAATACATCAGAAAATAAAGTGGGCCAATAGTACCCAGATCTCATGGTTTAAAGGGCTGTGGTCTTCCAATAATGGTGCCCTCCACACATGCTGGAATGAAATTGCTGCATCACTTCTATTGACTGTTCCTTGTCCAGACACCTCAAAAGCACTCCAGATGGATCCCTCCAGTAGAGTAGATTTTCATTAATACAATATTTAGCTGCTCTAAGTTTTAAAGTTCTAGCTTGACTTTGAGTAAATCCTAAAGGGATTTCTAGCTTCAACAAGAAATTAGTTATTCCAGCATACCAATTACAAGAAGCTAGATTCTCGGCCACTGACTGCTTTCTCTGTGGTTCAGTTGTTTTCTCTTCTTTATCTGTTTGACCATTTTCTGCAATAGTGCACAGGAAATCAATATCTAAAGACCTGCAATTTTCTTCAGCTAATAACGTGGCAAGACCCTAACCTCTGACCATCTTGGTGGGCTTCAGCTCTATATTAAATTCTATCATTTTTGCAATCCATTTTTCCCTTCTTCCATCAGCGTTAGGTTGTGTTAAGACATCTTTTATTGCAGCAGAGGGCACATATGCAATTATATTTGAATGCAAGATATAAACTCTGAAAGCTTTCAAGGATTTAATAAGATCATATGCCTATTTTTCAATAATATCATACCTCAGTTCAACATCCCTCAAATTCTTGTTGAAAAATGCCACTAGTTGCTCTGAACCTTCTTCATCTGCCTACAATAAAATAGCTGCAATGGTGTCTTCAGAGGCAAAAGAAAATATATGGAACTCCTTGCTGTAATCTGGACTTATTAAAGTGGGAGCCTCCATAATAGCTTTCTTAATGGACTCAAAATATTGTCTTGTTGTATCAGTCCATCTTACCTCTGACCCTTTTCTCAACATGGAGGTAATCTGCTTCACCAATTCTACAAAATTTGGAATAAACCTCCTTACAAAATTTATTTTGCCTAGAAAGGACTGAATATCCTTCTTTGATCTTGGGACAGACAAAGTCTGTATTTATTTTACTCTTTCTTGGTCGATTCAGACACCTGCAGCAAAAATAATATGTCCTAACAGCTTGCCTTCATCTAAAGTGTTAGCACCCAGGTTGTTCCCTATGACTCCCAAGGGAATACGGCCGGGGTAACCACTAACCAATCTTTTAATCACTGTTTCTAGCCAAACAGTGATCAGAGAGGGCTCTCTCTTTATGATTTATATCTACAGTGATGGTGTTTTAGGCTAGGTATTGAGTACAGGTTATGTTTGTGTTTCGGTTGATGTAATTCCCTTAGACTTTAGTGATGTAGTTTTCAGATATGTTGAATATCATTGGGCAATGGAGTCTGTGGCTTGGTGTGTTTGAAACTGTAAGATGAAGGATGGAACGTACAGGGCCTTTTGAGTGCTTCATTAAAACATATTTTTTGGGTAACGACAGGAGACAAGAGAAAACAGAGGTCACAGGGGCAATAGTTGAATCCCTGAAAATGACTGTTACAATAAAAATACAGTTTCGAATTGCAGCAACTAAGAATTACAATTCTTTCACTGTATATGAGGAAAACATATATAATAGCTCAGTTTGAGTCCAGGGTAAACATGGTTAAATCCTGGTACTATCCTTTCACCTTGCTATCAAGTGTAAAACATTAGAACAACGAAGAGAACAAAAGACTCAAAACACATGACAAAGAGATTTGTGAATACTTATAGTTTTATGCAACACCCATGGAATCCTGTAACATGCATCCTTCACCACAAGACATCAAATACACCAAACTTCTGGAAGTTCCATTCCTCCTTTGTATTAATTCTCTGAAAATATTACCGCAGATGGAAGTTATCCAAGAGAAAATTCCAGCAACCCCTTCAGCATCTGTGAAGGGTGTATATATACTAGCGGTGGTCTACAGAAATATCTGAGTTCTGCGTTATCTCAGTCTTTACATTCTCACCAACTCTTTAAGATATTATGTCAAAAATTTATTACACATTTAATACACAGTACAGGCATTTTAATGCTCTGTCAGAAGATATTTAGCTTTATAAGAATAGCTAAGTCGGTCTGAATATTTGGAGTTAATGCATAGAAAACCCGACTGTAGGCTGGTACACTATGTCTCGGACCTGTCAGCTGTGACTTTGACTGCTGCTGGTGGTGAGTGACTGGTCTGGCTGAGTTGGCTCAGCCTCTGCTTTTTCTGTAAATTTAATTCCCAAAATTGCCACTGCGCGTGTCTGCCTTTTTCCTTCTGCGCTATTGGTTCTGGCCTGTCAAAATTGTCTGGGTCAAATGCCTCCAGACATCCTGTGTGGGCAGTTGATGTGCCAAAATTGCGCCTAGAGTCTCATCTGCTTCTGTGAATTTGAAGAAATTGGGTGGTGTATCAAACAGATGCTCTATCTCATTCATGAGAAAAAACAGGTTTTCCACCCTGTCATACACCATTTGCCCTGTGGCTGGCCCTGTGTCTGCTGAAGTGCTGGGAGATTTTGCAATCTCTGCTACTGCATGGGCATCAATTCTCTTGTTATAGTTGTCTAGGGTGAGCAGTCTTCCCACGCTGCTCAAAATGTTGGGGAGGCCTCTGTTCTGCAGTGTTACAAATTTCTCCAGGAATTTGTTAATTTCTGTCTGCATGTCCTGTGTTCTCCTCTCCAGGGTCCCAACCAAGTTTCTCAATGTAACAACTCTCTTGGCTATGGCAATTGTTTCTGTCCTGTTGTTGATTCCCATGGTAGCCAATTGAGTGCTGGTCTTGTAATTCAGGATATTGATCATCCTGGTAGCTGCTTCTGGCATGTGTCCAAGGCTTGCCCTGGCTCTCTGTATCTCCTTGTTTGCTTTGGTGATGAGCACCATTTGCTCATCCATAGTCTCAATATATTGCCACTGGTTGGCAATGGATCTTCCAATGTTGCTCCATAATACTGCTTTCATCTGAGCAGTTACCTTTTCCAATGCAAGCTCTTTTTCCAGCTCAGCAATCCTTCTCTTAAGGGTTTTCACCTCTCTCTCCTTGGCTGCCTCATTTTGTTTGCTTTTATCAAATTTCTCATTAACATTAGCCAAGTTCTGTTTGAGCCCATCCAGCTCTTTCATTTGAGCTTCCATAGCTCGGATCTCTGCTTGTAGCTTCTGCATGTCTAAGCTAGCAGCTTGCTCTGATGTTGTTGTGGGGGCTGTGGATGGTGCTGTAGCTCCTGTTTGCTGAGGAGGAGGAGTGATGATCGGAGGTGCTTCCTCAAGATTTATTATTAATGGAGGAGGCTGGGAGGATTGACCTTCCCCTTTCTGTTTCATGGCTTCTTGTAGTGCTGCCTTTGCAGCTTCAGTTTGTCCTAGCTGGTCTTGAGTCCTAACCAGCTCTTTGTATAAGGATACCAGCAGGTCTGTGGTATCTTTTTCTTGCCGTTGCTGGGCAACTTCATCTGTTTGTGGATGGATGGTGGCCGGGAGTTTGATTTTCTTTCTTAGGGCTGCCAAGTCTGCATCCCTTATTTTCAGCAGTTCTTGGATGCCTTTGACATCCTTGGGATCATGTCCAATATCTATGATTACCTCCTCCAAGGATTTGATCCTGTTGTCCTTGGCCTGTGAGGATGCTCGTTCCAATTCTAGCTGGGATGATGTATTGTCTAGGCTGCTCTTTAACTTGTAATTTTCCAGTGTCTCATCTGCCAGGGAGGCATACACCATTTCACCCGTTTGTTTGTGTAACTCTATCTTATCCATGGGGTGAATGTCCTTAGCCAGAACTTCCATATTTGTTCTCAAATAGTCTGAGGTGGACTGAGGATGTAGAGTTGTGGGCATGAAATGGCTCATTATCATTTTGCCCTCACTCACATCAAAAGCAGACATTAGTCTCTGCTGGTTGCTGGGAGCTAGTTTTAACAAGTGATCATAGAGTTGCACTTTTATGGGATCACTCCTTCTCTTGATTTCTATGAACTGCTGCTTTATACTTGAGTGCCCCTCTCTATGCTGGCCAGAAGAGCTGACCTCTCCTCCCATTGTCATATCTGGTCCTCTTTGAGATGAACTGGCCGAGAGTTCTCCACTGGGTGGGCCCATGCCCATGGCCTGCCTTATTGCTATGTCCTCCTCTTGGGAGTCATTCAATCTTTGTCTCTTCTCTCCTCTGATAAAGGATGAAGTCTGGGAGTCTCTCTCTCTCTCTTTCTGGTTAAGTCCTCCTTCTGAGGTGTTTGGAGGACTGAGCTGTCCACATTGATGTCTGTTCTTGGAGACAACTCTGTTTGGGGCTGCTGTTCTGTAGAACCGGGCAAATCTGTCTCTTTATCTTGCTGTAATGGCTGCTGCCCACTAGTTTGTGGTTTATCTTGTTGCTGCCCCAACTCCTGTTTTTCCATTTCTTCTTGCTGCTGTAGCAAGGTGTCAACCTGTTCTTCTGTTAATATAGGTGGTTGTTCCACCTGTTTGCCTTTGTCCTTGCTTGCTGCTTGGGTTGTCTGCTCGGCAGTTCGCTGTTGTGTTGCTGGTGTTGTGGTGGCTGCCCCAATTTGCCTCCTGTAGGAAATAGGCACCTGTCCACAAGTTTCCAAGTCAGCTTGTTTTTGGACATTTCTAGCCTCTTGCTCAAGTATTTCTTCATTAGTCATTTGCTCTACTAATGTGCCCTCTTCCCAATCTGGTGCATTTGCATATTTTTCAATTTCAGGTAATCTTGCATGAGCATAGTTGCCTAACTTATACCTGATCCTCCTGAGGGAAATAGAGTGGTTAGGGTCATATGGAATCCACTCAAAACTAGTTTTCAACTGGAGTCCTTCCAGGATCCTGTCTGCCTCTTTCCAGCCTTCCTCCTTCCTGTTGTATAAGAAGGGACCTAGCTGATTTCTCACTTTCAACTGTGATTTCTTGTTTCTACTCTGAAAGTGTAGGTAATCTGAGTTCCCAAATTGCCTGAAATATTCTAAGGCAAACAGTCTCATGGGAACGTACCTTGGCAGCCTAAATGGATTTAATTCACATCCATACACCCTAATGACTGTGTGATTCTGGTAGAAGTACCAGTTGCCGATGTTGTAAAGCTTGTTCAAATGAAGAATTCTCTTCATGTCATCGGTCAGTCTAGGAGGAGGGGCACCTTGCAGCACTGTTAGGGCTGGATGAACAAATAAATCAATAAACTCACAGTATGTATAAGGTGATACTGAGGTACAATGGAACACAGGGGTCCAAAAAACAACTGATCTTGGGGTTCCTTGGGCGTTGAGTGGCCTCAAAGGGACAGAGAAGGTAGCTGGCTGGTTGAACAAGAACAGATGGTATATGTAGGAGGTGTATCTGAACAGCCTCTCCCTCTTCAAATTCATGAACTGGTCATGAATCTTCTCAGCTATATAAGTTGCATAATCATAGTGGATAGCTGGAGGCTTACCCGGGGCAAATATGGACAGCATGGCCAATATGCTGTCATCTACATCTTCCAGTCCTCTGAATCCCAGGACATATCCAATCAAGTCCACCATCATCCTGCCCAACTCATTCAGGTATTGGTACCCAATGGGAGGGGTTCTGACTGCTTCAGAGCTAGGTGTGACAAATAGCTGGTTAATCTTCACAATCTGGTCATTAGACAGGTTATTTCCTCTCTTTATCAAATCTTGCATGGAAAGAGGGGTCAATTTCTTGGCTGTATGGAAATGCAGCATCTGATTTATACTCTCTGGAGTGATCTGAAACAGGACTAGGCCTGTGGGGCTAATGACTGCCCTTTGGCTGGGGTCATAGCACTCTTGGCAACTGTAGATAAGCTCTGGCATGGGATTAACTTGGGGAAGGTTGTATATGGGCAAATTTGATTCCCAAATTCCCAGGATATCTGCTCCACTCATGTGCTGGGCTCTCAGTTCATTTAACATCTGGATATTATACTTAGTTCCCATAGGAAACCAGTCCAACATCTGGTAATCCATGTCTCCCAGGGGCTTCCATGCTAATTCTTGGTGGGGGGCATTGATAGGCTTAATATTGAGAGCAATGGGAGTCTCCATAGCTTGTGAAGGGATAAACTATTGCAATTTGACAAGTGAGTTGGCAAAGACAGACTGCAGATTGCCCTCTGTGGTAAAAACTTGATTTTCTGAACTGTCAGAGGGGAATTTACCAGCTAGAAATTGAAATACTGCTGGTAATTGGTTACAGAGACTCTTTTGGGGCCCAATTTAGCTCCTGGTAGTAATTCAGAGGTATTCAGCGGGGCATTAGCCGAGAAAACGCAGGACGAGGGGTTTTCAGATGAATTGCCGTTTGTTACAACTCTGCAGGGAATTTTTGGACTTCACAGAGACAATGGTGGAGGTATAACCCGGTTCTAGCGGTGAAAAAGTCTGTTTTACGGTCCTATTATGCCTGTGAGCAGTTTAGAGCAGAATGCAGGTCGTATGGAGGGCAGGGCAGGGTAAATACCTGTAACTCGACGTGCAGAAGTCGTGATAAGGTGTACTGCAGTTGCTGGAGTGGTCGCCTTTGTTGAATTTACAGGTTGGCGGAAATCCGGGCAGAAACGGTTAAACAGAGAGTTCAGCAGACAAAACGATGAAATGGTGAAAAAACGCGTGAAATTTGGTTAATATGAGATTTTTACCCATTTGGCGCTTTTTTTTTTTTACGATGACGTCAGCATGACGTCATTGGTGGGTCACGGTGATGTGACGTCAGCTGACGTCATCGGGGAGGACGTGGCGGAAGACGACAGGTCAACGGGGGTGAGGTGGCAGTCCAGTCAGCGGTGAGCTGGACGCGTGGTGGAGGCGGGTACGAGACGTGGCAGACAGGTCAACGGGGACGGGCGGAGGTGAAACCGTGACGGTCATGGTTAAGGCTCTAACCATCACGGTTTCTCGGGGCGGTTAGAGTACGGCGCCCAGGGTGTCAGAGGGAGCTCCGAGATGGTCCATCGGGCGACGCGTGGCGGAGGAGTGACGAGGCGCAACGTCATGTTCTCGGGAGTTAACGTGCGGACGTGGATAGCGCTCCGATATTGTTGTGGGCCGTCGGATCTGGAAGGCTTGATCCGACGGCTGGCGGAGGTGTAAGGTGCACGGCGGATAGGGCGGCGGAAATATTAACTGTTTGTGGGTTTTTTGACATGGTTTTCAAATGTTTCAACTTCTGACCACCCGCGCTTGCATTTGGGGGCGTGCTGAAGGCGGAATTTTGCCTTTTATAAGGTTTGGGGAGGGTTTGTGGGCTAGAGGGGTTTAGAGAGGGGTTTTTACCCATGCAAAGGTATTTTTTGAGGGGAAATGATCTGCAGCAAAGGGAGTATCGGAGATAGGTTCACCATGGTGGCCAGATGCCACTATGATCCCTCTTTGCAGATTTCTCGGCTATTATGCCTAGGGGAGGGAATATATAACATTTAGGGCTTTATACACCTTAGTGTTATTACTATTAGGGCAAGGGGTAGAATAAGGGAGTTAAATAGTAGATTTAGGAGTTAGTAAAGTGAAGGAGGGGAATCTTTGAGAAAGGGGATGTTAATGATGGAGTAGAGGGGAAAAAGTGAAGTTAGTGATGCTCTCTGCTGTGAATCCATGAAATTCACCACCTTTTTTGCTGATATGTCCATTGCCTTGGCAAAATATCTTTGACAACTATGTAATGGTGAACCTGTCCTTTCTGCAACCACAACTGCCTACCCAACTATTTCACCTAACATTTTTTAGTTTCTTCTTGGAGGGGCACTTAGACTTGCAACCCTCAATTGCCCTTTCTTTTCTTTGGCTTTTTCATTTTTTTACTCTATCTGCTTCTACCCTTATCTCTTCCAAGGTCCCAGATTAGGCTTTTGGGAACCTTTGTTTCTCTACCTGAACTACTTATCTGCCAAGATTAAGCTATTTGGACAGACTTCTTTCTCTATTCTATAACTCAAAATTGAAACATGGCATGATCCAGCTTGAACTGTTGAATTATCCACAAAATTTGTAATAAGGTCCTCAATATTTGAAGTATTTTATACACCTCTGATTTCCTGGAAATATGGGATCTTTGTAGTAACAAAGCAGAGCATATTTGGATTTTCAATAATCAATCATGAAATATGAAACCTATTACTATAGGTATCCAACAGTGGCTCCACATGGGGATGGTTTTTCTTTTGAAAGACCAAGAACAGCAGGTCAGATTGCCTTGTTGCTCGATTGTCCATCTTAATCTTTGAGCTCTGATACATGTAACCTGTCAAAATTGTGTGCTTTTTGATGGGGAACCTCTGGTTCTATGTGCCTATTGCTGCTAGGTGCAGCACTTGGAAAACCTCTTCTTACAAACTAAAAATAGAAAACATATATAGGCCTGAATATATACAATGAACCTTTGGATCCTTATCATAGTGGACCATCATAATAGTGCTTCAGCATCCTGCCATTGACAGGACCTTCATCCAGTTCAGTTACAGTCAAACTTTTAAGGAAATAAGTGTTATTACCTTGCACTGCTTGGACAGCAAATGGTCCTTTCCACAAAGAATCAAATTTCCCATGTTTTCCTTTCTCTTCTCTTCTTGCATCCCACTTTAAAACTTTGTCTCCCATATTGAAATCTTCTGCTTTGGTTCTTCTGTCAAAGGCCTTTTTAAGTTTTTCCTGTAGTATTTGCACTCTGCTGAAAACTTGTTCTCTGGTCTGCTGTAGACAAATTATCTGGTTGATCCTTCTTTGCATATCATTTGGCTCTGCTTGGCTTTCTTGTAGAAGTTTCATAACTGGCACACCTAGTGATGAAGGAAATCTGGCCTCTAATCCATAGACTAACTCATATGGGCTGGTCCCAATTGATCTTTTGGTGGTTAATCTGTCTGCCCATAAAGCATTTACTAGCTTCTTGTGCCAGTTCTTTTTGTTCTCTTCTAGCACTTTCTTTATGATGTTTATCAAACTTTTGTTTGATGATTCAGCAAGACCATTTCCCTGAGGATAGTAAGCTATAGAATGGCCCAAAGTAGTGTGAAATTTATGACAGAAATTTATCATTTTCTTGGATTTGAAGGCAGCAGCATTGTCTGTTATTATCTTGTCTGGGCAGCCAAATCTAGCCAGTATATTGTTTTCTAAAAATTGAATGATCACTGAGTCATTTGCTTGTCTGCATGGGGCAGCTTCAATCCACTTGGTGAAGTAGTCTGTTGCAGTCAAAATCCATCTGTGTTGTCCTGAAGATGAGGGATGAATCTCTCCAATGAAATCCAAGCCCCATTGTTGAAAAGGTCTTTCTGTTGAAATGGGCCTCAAAGGAAGTGGCAGCAACTGTCTTCTGCCTTCAAACAGCTGGCACTTGTGGCATGATGTTGTGAATTTCTTCACATCTGAGAACATGGTGGGCCAGTAATAACCGGCCCTTAATATTTTGTCCACAGTGGACTTCCAGTACAAATGTCCACCACAGTCTCCAGCATGGAATTCTTGCATAATTTTATCAGTTTCATTCTCAAGAAGACAGTGCAGCAAAATACCTTCATGGTTTTTCCAGAGTAGATTCTCATCTAACACACAAAATTTGGATGTTTTCATTTTTAGGAACCTAGACTTAGTTCTGGACAGTCCTGGGGGAGCACACAGGTTTTGTAACACATAACAGATATCAGAGTACCATGGAGATTGTTCAAAGGCTACATTGATCTTTGGAGTCGCCAGCTCTGTTTCACTGTCCAGTTGGTTGATATCTAAGGCTTGGAAATTTGCTTCTGTCATTAACTTGGCCAAACCTTGCCCTTTAATCAACTTTGTAGGTTTTATTTCAATGTCAAATTCAAGTATGTTTGCAATCCATTTTCCTCTTCTACCCTCTAGGTTTTCTTGGGTGAGAATGTCTTTGACAATAGGACTTGGTACATAAGCCACAACATGAGAGTAAAGGATGTAAATCCTAAAATCTTTGATAGCTTTGATTAAGGCATAGGCTTGTTTTTCCATTATTTGATACTTCAAAGGAGCATCTCTAAGAGCTCTGCTGAAAAAAGCAATGGGCTTTTCATTCCCTTGATCATCTTTCTGCAATAATACAGCAACAATAGTATGCTGGGAGGCAAAAGAAAAAATGATAAAGTCTCTATCAAACTGAGGGTTAGTTAATACCGGGGTTTGGGTTAAAGCCAGTTTTATGCTTTCAAAGGCTTGCTTTGCTTCCACAGTCCACTTGACCTTTGAGTCTTTCTTTAGCATATAGTTTAGTAGTCTGATCAACTCTGCTAAATTTGGGATGAACCTTCTTAAAAAGTTGAGTTTTCCTAAGAATCCTTGCAACTCTTTAACATTCCTAGGGTGGGGCATTTGTAGGATTGCTTGTATCCTGTCTGGATCAATTCTAATGCCATCTTTTGAAATGATGTGTCCTAAGAGTTTCCCTTCTTCCAAACCAAATAAAGACTTCTTGGGGTTTAAGGAAATACCATATTTCCTGCATGTTATGAAGATTTGTCTCAGATGTTTCAAGTGTTCTTGGTCAGATTTTGAAAAGGGTGTAAGATCATCTAAGTAAATGACCAAGAAATCATGAATTTCCTTTACAAAAGCAATGTCCATTGCTCTCTGAAATGTTGCCCCTGCGTTTTTCAATCCAAAGGGCATCTTCACATACTTGAAAGTACCCCATGGGGTAGTAAATGCAGTCTTGTCTTGATCATCAGGGTGTACCAGGATTTGATTGAAACCTGAGAAGCCATCCAACAATGATATTCTTGAGGCTCCTACTACTCTTTGGAGGATGTGGTCCATTTTGGGTAAGGGATAGTTGTCTTTGAGTGATACTAGGTTCAAATTCCTTAAGTCTACACAAAGTCTAATCTCACCAGTTTTCTTTCTTGTAGGGACCAAATTTGAAATCCACTCAGAAAACCTGATTGGTGCTATGATCCCAGCTTTGAACATTTTTTGTAATTCCTTTTCAATGGAAGGAAGAAGCACAGGATTGATTCTTCTCAATTTTTGTTTGAATGGTTTTTGATTAGGCTTGAGGGGAATGGTGTGCTGTATAACAGAGGTATCATAAGACTTCAAGTCTTCATAACCCCAGGCAAAGACATCTTGGAATTCTTTAAAGAGATCAACATATTTGGGTTTTTGATCAGGGGGTAAAGCAGCAGACAGCTTTATTATTTTAGGCTTGTCAGTGGTACCAATGTTACATTCTTCAATTGTTGCATCTAATGGCTGCATCTTTGGTTTCCTGGGGATGTCATTTGAGTCAAAAATATCCTCTAATGGGGTAAGGCCTGCTGGGAGAAGATTGTCTTTGAGTTGTATGATTTCATCTTCAGCATTGCCCAGCTCTTCACAGTCAATTTGGTGAATTTGCTGAATGTTTTCTTTGTCGAAAATGGTTGGACTAAGTAGTTGTTTTGCTGTCCTAGGTGACATTGGGTGGGCAGACTGTTGAAACTGTAATTGTGATTGACTTGCTCCATCAACAATTTGAGATTGACTTGCTGTCTCAAGGTCAATATTTAATCCTGTAAACTCTTGTTGCAAAGTTAAAAAGTTGTTTATTTGCCTATCATTCTCAAATACTTGCCATTCTTTGACATTGTTTGGAATAGAAGGCCTATATTTGACTTCTGCTGTGAAACAATTGTTGGGTTGTAGTGGGAATTTGAAGGTGCTGGCAAATGTTGCCAAGCTGTGAGCATGGAGATTGTGGCCCCTTGGAATCTTTGTGAGAACAAACTCGGAGAAAGTTTCTAGTATTTCAATTACAGCAGACCTGTAGGACCTTAATCTTTTGTCATTGGTGACAAAATCCCCTTTTACTTGTTGAATTACTAGATCAGAGTCCCCCATGATTGAGAGGCTATGTGCTTGTAATGATTTTGCAATCTTGAGACCTAGTAGCAGAGCTTCATATTCTGCCATGTTGTTAGTGCATTTAAAGTTCAGTCTATATGCCCTGCCTTGTGCACAGGCTTTCTCTTTGTTATGTATCCATACTCCAGCTCCTGCCCCTAACTTGTTAACTGAGCCATCAAACTCTAGGACCCACAGACTATCTTGCTGGTCAGGGGATCTTAAATTCTTCTCATGGGATGGCCATGTGAGCATGAGTTGAGGTTTCTTTTCCCATTTGTCTCCTAGGATAATTTCATCATTTGTTTGACAATTTTTGACAACTAAAGGAGGGTGAATGGGTATTGTTGGGCTGATTAAATTTTGGCAGGTGCCACTTGTTTGATGGATGTTTTGTTCTTGTATGGGTGTTTCGGTCTTAATGTTATTGCTTAAGGAATTTGTGCTGTCGTTGAAAAGGATGAAGGAGTCTATGTCCGAATGGACAGCATATATTGGAAAATTTTGAGGCTTTTCTTCACTGCTGACCATGTATTTCATGAGTGTTTCCTATAAAGTCTCTTGGGTTGTCCAAAGACAGAGATGGTTGCATATGACATGTCTAATTGCAGGGAGCCTTGGAGCTTGGCTCCCATGATCTTGATAAGAGCATTCCATATTTGGGTGGGATATCAGCAACAACAACATCCATTAAAATGGTTTTGTTGGGAAATTGAACCAGGGACACACATAAATCCTTAATCAGGCCCAAGCATTTTACTTGACTAGAATCAAAAGAAAACAGGTCTTTGTATGGTCTTGTTATATCCAAATTTAATCTTTCCATGACTGCTTTTGGCATGAGGTTGTGAGATGCACCTGAGTCAAACATTGCATTGTGCAGTATTTTATCATGAACGTGTAAGCTGACATAAAAAGGTAAAACCCCTGTGACTACTGTTTTTCCATCTACCTCTGGACCAAACAGTAATTCTGGAGTGTCATCTAGCACATTTACATCATCTTTGTTGTTGGTGAGCTGAAGGGATTTCTTGATCTGTTGCTTATATATGTCATGCTTGGCTAGCTCTAAAAGGGGAATTGCTATCTTTAACTTGCCAATCTCTGTTCCTAGGTCAAAGGGTTTATCCACCTGAATTTTAGGGTCACGGACAGCAGTCCTTTCCTTGTTCAATGAATCTTCTTGTTGGATTTCATCTTGATTTTGGAACCTGCCCCCCATGCCCATGTCTTGAGGGGTGATGTTTGGATTTGGGTGAGAGGATGATGTTGCTGTGGGCTCTTGTGGTGTGGACAGAAATTCAGTGACCTCCTCAACCACTACTTCCTTTGCAGGCAAGTTTGTTTTGTCATTAGGTTCAGTGACTGAGGCTTCTTTAGATTGCTGTTTCTCCTTTACCTTTTCAGGCTGATTTGCATTTACAGTCCGACTTCTTAGTTTGTACTGCTTATGGACTTCATAGACAGCAGTATCATATCCTTGCTTAAAGTCAAAGGATTCTCCTGATTGTGTTTGGAATGTTTTGTTTTCATCCTCATCATGGTCTTCTTGTGTTAGGAAAACATGGCTTTTACCATCCAGACCTATTAAATTGATCTCAGGATCTTCATTGAGCTGATTAGCCGAGGAAGTTTCTGCATAATTTTCTTGAAAAGGTGGTCTGATATCTTGGTCAGCACCTGTTTTTCCTATATTGGGGTTCTGTGTTCTCCTAAAATTTGGGTTTCTAGGAGTATTGTTTTGTGGTGCTTCCCATGATGACTTTCTTTCTACTGATTCCACTCTCTCACCTAGTCTTTTCATGCTGTTTAGTATTGCATCCAACTTCTGATCGAAGCCCGAGGGCTCTTCTTTGAAACCAACCTTCTTTTCCAGCTTTGCCCTGTTTCTTTTGGCAATTAGGTTGGCCTCTACAGTGACTGCAACTCTTTGGGCTTCTGCAAGGGTTGGAGGGTCTCTTTCTCTCAACTGATAGGCCATATCAGAGTCAAAACCATCAGGGAAGTTATAAAGGGCCAAATCAGGAGGGGGCCTTAAGTTCTGGGGAATAGCATTGTATATGTTGTTAAACCTAGCACAATATTCCAACACCGTTTCTTGGGGACCTCTTTTAATAGTGTTATATTCACCAAGTATATGGTGTGGATCTCTCTTTTTCTCCCATCTGTTGGTAAATTCCTGGTATAGAACTTCAGAGGTTGCAATGGAATTTGCATTCAAGGATCTAAACCAAGTTCTGACATCCCCAGTTAGGCTTTGGACAAAAATTCTCATTCTAACACTGTCATCATCTATTTCATAGGTCTCAAAGTGGTCTTGCATCTTTTTAGCATGCTGGATGGCTGTCAAAGGGCCATGGGAGTCAAAAAATGAGAGTCTAGTTTGGTAGTCTTGGGGTAGAGCCGGAGCATTGGCTGGAATCTGCAATGGTGCATATCTGTTAGCCATGTTTATAGGGTTAATAGGGTTGATAGGAACAAATGGGACAACTGGGATTACAGGTGTACTGGGGTTAATAGGATGGATAACAAGTGGAGAACTGGTTGAGTGAGTATGTGCAGATGGTGAAGATGGAAAGGTAGGACTTTGAGGGGTTGAAGATGAACTAGGGGAGTTGGGTGTGGAACGAAAAAGGACTTTGCAAGGAGTGGGAATGAGGATGGGTTGGTCTGACCTTATATCTGAATCAGCAGGTTTATCCTGCTTGTGCTGTTTCCTTATGTTCTTTGGGATGATATTTGGGTTATCAACAATGATGGGTTGATCAGGGTCAGGGTGTGCCCTAGTATGCCTTGGGTTTCTTTTAGGAGCCAGCTTCTAAGTGTTCTTTCAGAACTTTATACAGAAGTTTTGTATTTACAAGGGCAAAATAAGAACTCTGGAATGACTATATATGTTTCAAGGCTAGGATAAGTTTCCCTAGTTAGCTCTTCCCTAAAACTGCCCCTGTATTAGAGAAACAGTCCTAAGATGTCTTGGCTAGCTTCAGGCTTGATGAAAGCTTTGGAAGATAGATAGTGATTGAATAGTCTTATCCCCAGTGGAGTCGCCAATTATGTTAGCACCCAGGTTGTTCCCTATGACTCCCAAGGGAATACGGCCGGGGTAACCACTAACCAATCTTTTAATCACTGTTTCTAGCCAAACAGTGATCAGAGAGGGCTCTCTCTTTATGATTTATATCTACAGTGATGGTGTTTTAGGCTAGGTATTGAGTACAGGTTATGTTTGTGTTTCGGTTGATGTAATTCCCTTAGACTTTAGTGATGTAGTTTTCAGATATGTTGAATATCATTGGGCAATGGAGTCTGTGGCTTGCTGTGTTTGAAACTGTAAGATGAAGGATGGAACGTACAGGGCCTTTTGAGTGCTTCATTAAAACATATTTTTTGGGTAACGACAGGAGACAAGAGAAAACAGAGGTCACAGGGGCAATAATTGAATCCCTGAAAATGACTGTTACAATAAAAATACAGTTTCGAATTGCAGCAACTAAGAATTACAATTCTTTCACTGTATATGAGGAAAACATATATAATAGCTCAGTTTGAGTCCAGGGTAAACATGGTTAAATCCTGGTACTATCCTTTCACCTTGCTATCAAGTGTAAAACATTAGAACAACGAAGAGAACAAAAGACTCAAAACACATGACAAAGAGATTTGTGAATACTTATAGTTTTATGCAACACCCATGGAATCCTGTAACATGCATCCTTCACCACAAGACATCAAATACACCAAACTTCTGGAAGTTCCATTCCTCCTTTGTATTAATTCTCTGAAAATATTACCGCAGATGGAAGTTATCCAAGAGAAAATTCCAGCAACCCCTTCAGCATCTGTGAAGGGTGTATATATACTAGCGGTGGTCTACAGAAATATCTGAGTTCTGCGTTATCTCAGTCTTTACATTCTCACCAACTCTTTAAGATATTATGTCAAAAATTTATTACACATTTAATACACAGTACAGGCATTTTAATGCTCTGTCAGAAGATATTTAGCTTTATAAGAATAGCTAAGTCGGTCTGAATATTTGGAGTTAATGCATAGAAAACCCGACTGTAGGCTGGTACACTATGTCTCGGACCTGTCAGCTGTGACTTTGACTGCTGCTGGTGGTGAGTGACTGGTCTGGCTGAGTTGGCTCAGCCTCTGCTTTTTCTGTAAATTTAATTCCCAAAATTGCCACTGCGCGTGTCTGCCTTTTTCCTTCTGCGCTATTGGTTCTGGCCTGTCAAAATTGTCTGGGTCAAATGCCTCCAGACATCCTGTGTGGGCAGTTGATGTGCCAAAATTGCGCCTAGAGTCTCATCTTCTTCTGTGAATTTGAAGAAATTGGGTGGTGTATCAAACAGATGCTCTATCTCATTCATGAGAAAAAACAGGTTTTCCACCCTGTCATACACCATTTGCCCTGTGGCTGGCCCTGTGTCTGCTGAAGTGCTGGGAGATTTTGCAATCTCTGCTACTGCATGGGCATCAATTCTCTTGTTATAGTTGTCCAGGGTGAGCAGTCTTCCCACGCTACTCAAAATGTTGGGGAGGCCTCTGTTCTGCAGTGTTACAAATTTCTCCAGGAATTTGTTAATTTCTGTCTGCATGTCCTGTGTTCTCCTCTCCAGGGTCCAACCAAGTTTCTCAATGTAACAACTCTCTTGGCTATGGCAATTGTTTCTGTCCTGTTGTTGATTCCCATGGTAGCCAATTGAGTGCTGGTCTTGTAATTCAGGATATTGATCATCCTGGTAGCTGCTTCTGGCATGTGTCCAAGGCTTGCCCTGGCTCTCTGTATCTCCTTGTTTGCTTTGGTGATGAGCACCATTTGCTCATCCATAGTCTCAATATATTGCCACTGGTTGGCAATGGATCTTCCAATGTTGCTCCATAATACTGCTTTCATCTGAGCAGTTACCTTTTCCAATGCAAGCTCTTTTTCCAGCTCAGCAATCCTTCTCTTAAGGGTTTTCACCTCTCTCTCCTTGGCTGCCTCATTTTGTTTGCTTTTATCAAATTTCTCATTAACATTAGCCAAGTTCTGTTTGAGCCCATCCAGCTCTTTCATTTGAGCTTCCATAGCTCGGATCTCTGCTTGTAGCTTCTGCATGTCTAAGCTAGCAGCTTGCTCTGATGTTGTTGTGGGGGCTGTGGATGGTGCTGTAGCTCCTGTTTGCTGAGGAGGAGGAGTGATGATCGGAGGTGCTTCCTCAAGATTTATTATTAATGGAGGAGGCTGGGAGGATTGACCTTCCCCTTTCTGTTTCATGGCTTCTTGTAGTGCTGCCTTTGCAGCTTCAGTTTGTCCTAGCTGGTCTTGAGTCCTAACCAGCTCTTTGTATAAGGATACCAGCAGGTCTGTGGTATCTTTTTCTTGCCGTTGCTGGGCAACTTCATCTGTTTGTGGATGGATGGTGGCCGGGAGTTTGATTTTCTTTCTTAGGGCTGCCAAGTCTGCATCCCTTATTTTCAGCAGTTCTTGGATGCCTTTGACATCCTTGGGATCATGTCCAATATCTATGATTACCTCCTCCAAGGATTTGATCCTGTTGTCCTTGGCCTGTGAGGATGCTCGTTCCAATTCTAGCTGGGATGATGTATTGTCTAGGCTGCTCTTTAACTTGTAATTTTCCAGTGTCTCATCTGCCAGGGAGGCATACACCATTTCACCCGTTTGTTTGTGTAACTCTATCTTATCCATGGGGTGAATGTCCTTAGCCAGAACTTCCATATTTGTTCTCAAATAGTCTGAGGTGGACTGAGGATGTAGAGTTGTGGGCATGAAATGGCTCATTATCATTTTGCCCTCACTCACATCAAAAGCAGACATTAGTCTCTGCTGGTTGCTGGGAGCTAGTTTTAACAAGTGATCATAGAGTTGCACTTTTATGGGATCACTCCTTCTCTTGATTTCTATGAACTGCTGCTTTATACTTGAGTGCCCCTCTCTATGCTGGCCAGAAGAGCTGACCTCTCCTCCCATTGTCATATCTGGTCCTCTTTGAGATGAACTGGCCGAGAGTTCTCCACTGGGTGGGCCCATGCCCATGGCCTGCCTTATTGCTATGTCCTCCTCTTGGGAGTCATTCAATCTTTGTCTCTTCTCTCCTCTGATAAAGGATGAAGTCTGGGGAGTCTCTCTCTCTCTCTTTCTGGTTAAGTCCTCCTTCTGAGGTGTTTGGAGGACTGAGCTGTCCACATTGATGTCTGTTCTTGGAGACAACTCTGTTTGGGGCTGCTGTTCTGTAGAACCGGGCAAATCTGTCTCTTTATCTTGCTGTAATGGCTGCTGCCCACTAGTTTGTGGTTTATCTTGTTGCTGCCCCAACTCCTGTTTTTCCATTTCTTCTTGCTGCTGTAGCAAGGTGTCAACCTGTTCTTCTGTTAATATAGGTGGTTGTTCCACCTGTTTGCCTTTGTCCTTGCTTGCTGCTTGGGTTGTCTGCTCGGCAGTTCGCTGTTGTGTTGCTGGTGTTGTGGTGGCTGCCCCAATTTGCCTCCTGTAGGAAATAGGCACCTGTCCACAAGTTTCCAAGTCAGCTTGTTTTTGGACATTTCTAGCCTCTTGCTCAAGTATTTCTTCATTAGTCATTTGCTCTACTAATGTGCCCTCTTCCCAATCTGGTGCATTTGCATATTTTTCAATTTCAGGTAATCTTGCATGAGCATAGTTGCCTAACTTATACCTGATCCTCCTGAGGGAAATAGAGTGGTTAGGGTCATATGGAATCCACTCAAAACTAGTTTTCAACTGGAGTCCTTCCAGGATCCTGTCTGCCTCTTTCCAGCCTTCCTCCTTCCTGTTGTATAAGAAGGGACCTAGCTGATTTCTCACTTTCAACTGTGATTTCTTGTTTCTACTCTGAAAGTGTAGGTAATCTGAGTTCCCAAATTGCCTGAAATATTCTAAGGCAAACAGTCTCATGGGAACGTACCTTGGCAGCCTAAATGGATTTAATTCACATCCATACACCCTAATGACTGTGTGATTCTGGTAGAAGTACCAGTTGCCGATGTTGTAAAGCTTGTTCAAATGAAGAATTCTCTTCATGTCATCGGTCAGTCTAGGAGGAGGGGCACCTTGCAGCACTGTTAGGGCTGGATGAACAAATAAATCAATAAACTCACAGTATGTATAAGGTGATACTGAGGTACAATGGAACACAGGGGTCCAAAAAACAACTGATCTTGGGGTTCCTTGGGCGTTGAGTGGCCTCAAAGGGACAGAGAAGGTAGCTGGCTGGTTGAACAAGAACAGATGGTATATGTAGGAGGTGTATCTGAACAGCCTCTCCCTCTTCAAATTCATGAACTGGTCATGAATCTTCTCAGCTATATAAGTTGCATAATCATAGTGGATAGCTGGAGGCTTACCCGGGGCAAATATGGACAGCATGGCCAATATGCTGTCATCTACATCTTCCAGTCCTCTGAATCCCAGGACATATCCAATCAAGTCCACCATCATCCTGCCCAACTCATTCAGGTATTGGTACCCAATGGGAGGGGTTCTGACTGCTTCAGAGCTAGGTGTGACAAATAGCTGGTTAATCTTCACAATCTGGTCATTAGACAGGTTATTTCCTCTCTTTATCAAATCTTGCATGGAAAGAGGGGTCAATTTCTTGGCTGTATGGAAATGCAGCATCTGATTTATACTCTCTGGAGTGATCTGAAACAGGACTAGGCCTGTGGGGCTAATGACTGCCCTTTGGCTGGGGTCATAGCACTCTTGGCAACTGTAGATAAGCTCTGGCATGGGATTAACTTGGGGAAGGTTGTATATGGGCAAATTTGATTCCCAAATTCCCAGGATATCTGCTCCACTCATGTGCTGGGCTCTCAGTTCATTTAACATCTGGATATTATACTTAGTTCCCATAGGAAACCAGTCCAACATCTGGTAATCCATGTCTCCCAGGGGCTTCCATGCTAATTCTTGGTGGGGGGCATTGATAGGCTTAATATTGAGAGCAATGGGAGTCTCCATAGCTTGTGAAGGGATAAACTATTGCAATTTGACAAGTGAGTTGGCAAAGACAGACTGCAGATTGCCCTCTGTGGTAAAAACTTGATTTTCTGAACTGTCAGAGGGGAATTTACCAGCTAGAAATTGAAATACTGCTGGTAATTGGTTACAGAGACTCTTTTGGGGCCCAATTTAGCTCCTGGTAGTAATTCAGAGGTATTCAGCGGGGCATTAGCCGAGAAAACGCAGGACGAGGGGTTTTCAGATGAATTGCCGTTTGTTACAACTCTGCAGGGAATTTTTGGACTTCACAGAGACAATGGTGGAGGTATAACCCGGTTCTAGCGGTGAAAAAGTCTGTTTTACGGTCCTATTATGCCTGTGAGCAGTTTAGAGCAGAATGCAGGTCGTATGGAGGGCAGGGCAGGGTAAATACCTGTAACTCGACGTGCAGAAGTCGTGATAAGGTGTACTGCAGTTGCTGGAGTGGTCGCCTTTGTTGAATTTACAGGTTGGCGGAAATCCGGGCAGAAACGGTTAAACAGAGAGTTCAGCAGACAAAACGATGAAATGGTGAAAAAACGCGTGAAATTTGGTTAATATGAGATTTTTACCCATTTGGCGCTTTTTTTTTTTTACGATGACGTCAGCATGACGTCATTGGTGGGTCACGGTGATGTGACGTCAGCTGACGTCATCGGGGAGGACGTGGCAGAAGACGACAGGTCAACGGGGGTGAGGTGGCAGTCCAGTCAGCGGTGAGCTGGACGCGTGGTGGAGGCGGGTACGAGACGTGGCAGACAGGTCAACGGGGACGGGCGGAGGTGAAACCGTGACGGTCATGGTTAAGGCTCTAACCATCACGGTTTCTCGGGGCGGTTAGAGTACGGCGCCCAGGGTGTCAGAGGGAGCTCCGAGATGGTCCATCGGGCGACGCGTGGCGGAGGAGTGACGAGGCGCAACGTCATGTTCTCGGGAGTTAACGTGCGGACGTGGATAGCGCTCCGATATTGTTGTGGGCCGTCGGATCTGGAAGGCTTGATCCGACGGCTGGTGGAGGTGTAAGGTGCACGGCGGATAGGGCGGCGGAAATATTAACTGTTTGTGGGTTTTTTGACATGGTTTTCAAATGTTTCAACTTCTGACCACCCGCGCTTGCATTTGGGGGCGTGCTGAAGGCGGAATTTTGCCTTTTATAAGGTTTGGGGAGGGTTTGTGGGCTAGAGGGGTTTAGAGAGGGGTTTTTACCCATGCAAAGGTATTTTTTGAGGGGAAATGATCTGCAGCAAAGGGAGAGTATCGGAGATAGGTTCACCATGGTGGCCAGATGCCACTATGATCCCTCTTTGCAGATTTCTCGGCTATTATGCCTAGGGGAGGGAATATATAACATTTAGGGCTTTATACACCTTAGTGTTATTACTATTAGGGCAAGGGGTAGAATAAGGGAGTTAAATAGTAGATTTAGGAGTTAGTAAAGTGAAGGAGGGGAATCTTTGAGAAAGGGGATGTTAATGATGGAGTAGAGGGGAAAAAGTGAAGTTAGTGATGCTCTCTGCTGTGAATCCATGAAATTCACCACCTTTTTTGCTGATATGTCCATTGCCTTGGCAAAATATCTTTGACAACTATGTAATGGTGAACCTGTCCTTTCTGCAACCACAACTGCCTACCCAACTATTTCACCTAACATTTTTAGTTTCTTCTTGGAGGGGCACTTAGACTTGCAACCCTCAATTGCCCTTTCTTTTCTTTGGCTTTTTCATTTTTTACTCTATCTGCTTCTACCCTTATCTCTTCCAAGGTCCCAGATTAGGCTTTTGGGAACCTTTGTTTCTCTACCTGAACTACTTATCTGCCAAGATTAAGCTATTTGGACAGACTTCTTTCTCTATTCTATAACTCAAAATTGAAACATGGCATGATCCAGCTTGAACTGTTGAATCATCCACAAAATTTGTAATAAGGTCCTCAATATTTGAAGTATTTTATACACCTCTGATTTCCTGGAAATATGGGATCTTTGTAGTAACAAAGCAGAGCATATTTGGATTTTCAATAATCAATCATGAAATATGAAACCTATTACTATAGGTATCCAACATAAAGCAAATTGAGATTTCTTTGGATTTACTGAAATCCCAAACCTTCTGCACTTTAGAAACACTCTTTTCAAATGCTGCAAATGATTTTTATGGCTGCTAGAGCAAACTGTTATGTCATTAAGGTAGATAAGGACAAATTTATCCTTCTCTCCCAAAAAATGCTATATCCATAGCTCTTTGAAAAGTTCCTCCAGCATTCATCAATCCAAAAGGCATCCTAGCATACATAAAAGTGCCCCAAGGAGTGGTGAATGTAGTCTTCTCTTGATCATCTAAGCGCACAACAATTTGATTAAAGCCTGAAAAACCATCCAAGAAAGACATTACTTTGGCACCTGAGACTTTTTGAAGCAAATGCTCCATCTTGGGTAGAGGATAGTTGTCTTTCTTGGAGCATTTGTTTAAATTTCTGAAATCAACACACAGTCTGATTTCTCCAGTTTTCTTCCTTACAACCACCAAATTGGCTACCCATTTGGAATATCTAAGAGGAACTATAATCTTGGCAACCAACAATTTTTTAATTTCTTTTTCAATTAAAGGAAGAAGCATAGGATTTATTGGTCTTAGCTTCTATTTGAAAGGTATTGTGTCTTTCTCCAGAGGGATTTTATGCTGGATTATGTTCTTATCATACATTTTTAGGTCACTATACTCCCAGGAAAACACATCAGCAAAATGCCTCATTAAATTGCAGTATTCAACACTTTGATCAGCTGACAAATGAGTGGACAAATTTACATATCTAGGCTGACCTGGACTTCCTATATCATGCTTATAGACTGCAGATTGGTCTTCTGTTTGGGCAGCTTTGTAAGGCACATCATTTTGGTCAAACAATCTTTCAAGAGGAATTAGACCCTTAGGAATATGGTTGCTGGGAAACTGGACAATGCTGTCTTTGCCAATTTTATTTCTAAGTTGGGATTGGGGGTTTTCTAACAAGGCTTCATTCTCTTGGTCAATTTGCATTTCGGAAAATTCATCAATAACTTGAAAGAACCTATTTATCTCATCATCATCATCAAAAACTTTCCAATGGTGGATATTGTCAGGCAAGGATGGTCTATACTTCATTTGGACTTCATAAACTAGCTTGGGAAGCATGGGAGGTATCAATAGACTAGCAAAAACAGCAAGGGAATCAATAAGCTGATTTTGGGCTCTAGGAATATATGAAATAAAAAATAATCAAAAGAATCTCTGATTCTCCATACCTCATCTCTGTATGCTTTCAGCCTTGGGTGCTTTGCTTGAAATGTTCTATTTACTTGCTGAATAATCAAATCAGCATCTCCAAACACCTTTATATTCTTGATTCCTCTGTCTTTTACTGCATTAAGGCCTAATAACAGAGCTTCATATTCTGATATGTTGTTTGTGACTTGAAAAACTAGCTTAAAAGACAGCTGAATGATTTTTTTTTGTGAAGATACTAGCACCACCCCTGCTCCTGCAATCTCCCTAGAACATGCTCCATCAAAGAACATCTACCAAACCTGACTTCCTTGCTCTTCTTCAGCCTAAACTATTGGTTTCTAGATCTGCATTGAGGCCTTTTGAGATTCTTCTATTTGGAGAATACATGCTCCAAAATCAGTGTCCACTGCATAAATAGGATGATTAGTAGGATTCTTCTCATCACTGATGATATATGCCAACTGTGCTTCTTTGTACAATCTCCCGTTTTCCCCTCCAAAAACTGGGATAGTTGCATAAGATAGATCATTTTGTAGTGTCCCACCTAGTCTCTTAATCCACCCTCTGGACAACAGCATGCCAAACTTAGGAGGGACGTCTTCTACCACAATATCCATCATCTTACTCTTCATGGGCAGCTGAGTTAAGGTAATGGCTAGATATTTAATCAATCCAAGACATTTCAATTTCCTTGAATCAAAAGATAATAAGTCATGATAGGGTCTGGTGATGTCAAGGCCTAACTCTTCCATTACAACTTTAGGCATTAAATTGTGGCTGGCCCCTGTGTCTAGCAGGCAATTGTGGAGGATTTTTTCATGAATGGTCAATGAAACATAAAAATATGGAGAATTATTATCAGCAGGCTCAATCATAGGGTTGAGCACAATGGTAGGCTTGTCATCTTGCAAGTTGACAGAGTCAGAGGAGGTTTGTGTGGTTTCCAGCTCAAGGGCTTCAAGGATAGGCTTTCTAAATACTTCACTCTTTACCAACTCTACCAGAGGCATAGATATTTTCAATTTCTGAACTTCTGACTCAAGGTTGAAAGAAGATGGTAACTGATAAGAACCTCTTACCTCTTGAACTGAAGCTTTGAGGATGAATGGATCAGCAACTGGTCTTTTCTGCCTGGTATTCTGTGACTCTGTTTGGGCAGCAACTCTTTTGGTAGGATTCTCTTTGACATTTTTTGCATTGGATCTCAGATTATATCTCTGCTGGTCCCCAGTTTGTAGGATAGCTCCTCTGTCCCATTCATGACTATTTTTTTCCTGCAGTAATGATTCTTCATACTCAGCCAATGTCAAAAATGCAGCACTGCCTTTATCTTCCATACAGTGAATTTCATCCTCATCTTCTTCAAATTGTTCCTCCTCCATGACTACATTTTGGAAAAGAGATTTAACTTTCTGATATTATTTTGAATCTTCACCCCTCTGCATTACTTGTAACTACTCATTATCTCTTCTAAATGGAATAGGATTTCTTGGAACAAATGTATTTTGTTGCCTTGTCTTTCCCGAATTCTGCTCAACCTTTAGCTTAGAAATTTCAGCAGCCAATGAATCTATCATCTTAGTCATTTTGTCTAACTTAGGCTCTGAAGATGAGGTAGAAGAAGTAGAAGCCTGACCTCTCTGCCTCCTTCTGTCAGCTTGATTTTTAGCTTTTCTGCAGCCATGATATGATACTCTACTTCTAGAGCTACATCCTGCATGTCTGCCAGTGTAGCACATCTTCTCTCTCTCAATAGCAAGTAGAAATCAGAGTTAAAAGCATTGTCATAAGTGAGTTTGGCAGAGGTGGGGGTAGGCTTTACCTCAGCTAGTATCTTACTATACATTCGATTGAACCTTTTATTAAAATCAGGCAAAGATTCACCATTTTCCCTCTTCAGATTACCAAACTCAGTATGATAATACAACAAGTCCTTTTTGTCTCCCCAGTGCTTCAAAAATGCATCATCTAAGGCTTCAATATCTGTTATAGATCTCTGGGGTAATCATTTAAACCATTTCCTAGCCTCTCCGTTAAGGCTCTCGATAAAAACTCTCATCCATACATCATTTTCACTTATCTAAATTATCAGCATAACTGTAAAAAGCTTCTAGGTGTTCTTCTGCTGTTACTTCTTTTGTACCAGTGAATTTAGGCATATATTTTTTATATTATCCCACAGGCATAGGATTTAAAGGATTAGGCAAGACTAAAGGTCCATATCTAGTAGCAACAATTCTCTCAATCTTCGTGGTTGCTTGCTGTCCTGCCATAATTGGAATATGTGGAAGAATACTAGCAGATTGAATGGTCGGAAGTGATGTGATAGATGGCAGAGACAAAGGGATGTTTTGGAGTGAATGGGAACCTTTCTTTGGACTGAGATTAAAAGGGGAACTAACTGACAAAGGGGCTGTATTAATCTCTAAAGGGATTCCCTTATTAACAGTGCTGAGTTCTAAATCTTCAAACTGTATATCTTCAGCAATAACTTTATCTTTCAGAGATGCATGAGATTTCTTAGGCTTACCTGATCCTGATGCCCCTTTTTATGATGCTTTCTTCGATTTGATAGTCCTCTCAGGGTCAGGCACTGGTTCAACTGGTGACTTCAGAGGATTTCTTCGAGTATGTCTCACAAACTGAGCCAGAACTTCAATGTGGAGTCACCAAAGGATGGTCTTCCTCCAGTGGAGTCGCCAGATAGATTATTACAACCAGAAATTGTATTCAAACCTTGTCTATCATCAAAGCTTGAAACTGTGTCATTCTCCCAGGGAAGCTGAGCTTCAATTCTCCTCTCCCCAGCAATGGCGCCAATTAATGTTGTCACCCCAAGAAACTCTCCTAGGTTGTATATCAGAGATGCTCGGGAAAATTACAAACTCAACAAAAATGTTGGAAAATGATGGATGAATGAAATAAATGATGCATATTCAAGCCAGATAACCACTTCTACTATGCTTAACCCCAGACATGGGTGAACACCCCCAGACTACAAGGCTTTAGACCACCAATTACTCACAGTTTTAAGGAAAATGTGATGATGGAGAATACTGATCACACCAGCAGATGCACAGGACCCTGTGATGGCCAGCTGCAACCAGTTAAAAGGTCTGTAAATCTATTTCTTAATGCACACATAGGATGACAGCTCTCTGGCATTAAAACAATATAAACCTGCATACAAATTCAATGATACAGCTAGATTCTAACACAGAGGTGGGATGACAACCCCTCTAATGCTAAACATCAATAGCACATGAATAAATGCATAACAGGCACAACCTGGAACAAAGAAGAAGAAGTGGAAAGTAAGCAATTAACAAAAAAAAAAGCTTGCATTAGCTGAAAATGAAGACCAGAAGCTGCAGGTGACACAGTAGTTACAGTCTCCAGAAGTTGAAGTCTACATTAGAATAACATTCATCAACCTCATTACATCTTCTTTGTGGGTATATATGGAGGTTTAATACAAAAAATCTCTACTAACCTATGCGTGAAGGGGTGATAACTGACCACCAACCACATTTACAATTAGATATGGTCTTTGATACAATTTGATTGTTTTAATGGACAAAATGACCTTTCTATTGCTCTGTTGTACTTCACGAATAGGTGAAATTTTGCATTTATCTGCTCAAGGCTGTCCTTCTCATCCTCAGTCGTGCTGCTCTTTAAATGTGGTTGTTGAAGTATTAACTGCCCAGAGTATTGAAACATGGGCTCCTTTCTCCTTTGGGTGCACAGGACTGCCCAAAACACGAAAATTATATTGAAAACGAACAGGAGCCGAGAACGAGCGCTAGCCATTGGATGGCTCAGACGGATAGCCATGATCTGACTATGCACGCTATCGGAAGACATATGCAGATGGAAGAGTGTGGACTGTTGGATCTCATAAATGAACGGTGGAGATTTGATTATAGAGGCGATCAGGAGGGAATGTGAATGGAGGGATGTGGGTCGCTCGATCGTAAGATGGACAATCGGACGGCTGACGGGCGCAGAGATGATCGACGGTTAATGAGTGGGGAGTCATACAGGAAGGGCAGTAAGCAGTTTCCCCACACCACTTATGGGAAAAGGTGGTTTATGTACGCGATGGCACAATCCTGTCAGGTTATGACGCATGGCAGGCATGTCTGGCGGGAAACCGCCTTCCCCGCTGACTAACGGATGTGCAGGTTGCAGGAGCGGGAGCAGCGGATACAGTCAGATCCACGGGAAATGATCAGACGACGGTGGGTGAATGCGCACATTTCGGGTCTCATGTGACAGGGATAGGGACAGCGTGTGGCTAAATGGATATAGTTTTGTGGATTTAGACCTTACGCCCAAGAGTTTGAGGAATATGGGTTTGTGAGGGATTTTAGCGTAAAACAGAGGAATGGGGAGCCATAAGAGCGCAAGAGGAGTAATAAGGGAAGTAAAGTTATGGTGTGAGGTCACATTATCAGGGTTTTTTGGGGTTTATAGAAGACAAAAGGAAATAATGGAGTTAAGAGAATAAGGAGCATGAAAGGAAAGAAGGAAATGGAGGTAGCGGGGTTCTAGGAGAAAAGGGAAAATGAAGGAGAAAGCATGAAAAAACTACTGCCAGCCTTATACAACCAAACCAACACTGCTCAACACCTATTTTAATCCATCAAGTATCAAAGAACATAGCAGAGCTAATAGTAGCCCTCATTTCATGTTTACCCTGGCATCCCATTGAAAGTGGGTAGATATGGGGGGGGGGGGGCGGTGGTTAGATATTCATATTAGAGAATGACTCAAATATTTGGAATAGATGGGCTAGATGCATGTGGTTATGCATGCATTGTCATGGTTATGGTTTCCATGCATGAGGTATTGGTATGCAGTTGGTATTGTCATGCATGCTATTGGCATGTTGATATAATTATGATTATACATGTATCATGCTAATTTGGACTGATTTTGCAGATGAGATAAACCTCCCCTGAATTCCATTGAAGTATGATTTTAATCATGGTATCTCTTTGGTTTATCTAACATGGCATGCTTCCAGGAAGAAGAGAATTAAAGATGACGAGCAAAGTGGTGGACTACAATTCACGTGACTCTCCCTACAGATCAATTGGGTAGCAAGGAGATGAGTACCTTCCTGATATAGCATACACATTGAGGAGTTTGAGGGCAGAGATCAGAAGTTCCAAGGTATATGTTAACAGCATAAAATCGTACACATGTTTTCATAATCCATAAGACGCTAAAAGACGTCTAGTAGAATGCACAAGTGAAAATTTTCCAGCTGAAGGCATCATGAAGTTTAAAAAAAATAATTTCTCATAAGGTCCAAAGTTTATAAGGTTAAAAACTTGAGGACTCTGTGACTATTTCTTCAATAGTCACACACTTGGAGGCGATTCCCTAATAGGATCTCAGTCTAGGACAACCAAATCTGAGTCACCCTAAAGATATGTAGTCCTCAATGGAATCATCTTTTCCTACTCATGAGTCATTGTCATGCATGAACCAAGAGAGGGAATATGGATTCATAAATTCTATATAAACAAGCCATGGGAGAACCAAAATATGAGATAATGTTATTCTGGCCAAATGGCTATCAGAGCAAACCAACATTCCATTGTTGAAGCCAAAGAAAGTAAGAGCACTAGCATGTTTTCCATATTTCTTCTACGCAATCCATCATCTTGGTGAGAGGAGAAGAGTCCACCATTGGAGAGCCTTCATACTTCCTTGAGAGAGAGGAGAAGCTTGCAAAGAGATTAAGGAAAAGAACCTCCTTGATGAGGATTTTTGAGCACCATAACTCAAAGAATTCTCTTCAAGTGTTTAATATTCATATATTATATTCAAATTCTACTACCAACAGTCAATAAATGGAGCTTTTGCCATTATTTTGTTGACTTGTTTTCTCCATTGAGCATTGTTTGTGTATTTATCTCTTTGTTTAGTTTATGTTTGTATATGCATTTTTTTCACTATTTGTAATGATTTGTTTATGTAAGTATGTTCATTAACAACACCAAATTTGCCTGTGATCCTTTGCATGGAACAACCAACTACTAAGGGGTTGTCTTTTGGTACACCATTTCCACAAAAATGCTATCGCAGTAGAAAATGATAGGTTGGTTGAGGCTCAAGAAATACTTGCAAGGGCTCAGGAAAAGAAGGCAGAGATCAATGTAGTGATCCTTCAGATTTTGTCAGACTTGTAGAGATAGGGACAATTGAGGATTTGTCAAGAACTATAATAGAGGACTAATGGGGCATATGGTAGAAAATCTTGGTTAGGATACAAGTTGGATAGAGGGGACATAGTTAGAGGTGGTAGATCATTGGGTACACCTGACAGGAAGACTGGTATGTATGGGTTTCATTATAGTTCCTCATCTATGAGACATCATCACCATCATCATCGCTATCATCCTTATAAGAGGAGCGAGTATTTTCCAAAGGATTTCAACAAAGTCAAGCCTCCTACATTTGATGGCGAGATGAAGAAGTCAAGAGATGTAGAGGAATGGTTGCTCAGGGTGAAGAAATTATTCAGATTGCATAACTACTCAGAGAACATGAAATTCAAAATAACTACCTCCAATCTTAAAGGGAAAGAAAATATACGGTGGCAAGGTGTGAAGAATGTGAAAGACATTTGAGAAGAAGATTTGATTTGGGATGAGTTCAATAGACTCTTTAAGAAGAAATATCTATTTGAAAGATACTGTGATGACAAATCTAAAGAGTTTTATGAGCTACAGATGGGTTCTATGACATATGATAAGTATACTAGTAGATTCTTAGAGCTGTTGAGGTATGTGCCTTACCTCAAGGATGAAAAATCAAAGACTCAAAGGTTCATGAGTGGGTTTCCAGCAACATGTAGATACTGAATTGAGTTTGATGATCCTCAATTGCTGGAGGAAGCTATCAGGAAACTGAAGCATTGTTATGAGAAGTCAAAGGATAAAGTTGAGCCTAAGTGTGATTTGAAGGGGAATGAGAAAGTTAAAGGGAAGTGGTCACCAAAGCGGGGAATACCTCAATATACAAGTGAGAAAGAAAACATTGCTCCTTATAAGAATTTTAATGCAGTTGAGAAGGGACATGGGTCTTAACACGGAGAGAAGTGGAATAGATATGATGTTAGGGGACCATTGCAGTTTTGGATTTGTGGAAAGATAATCGCGAGAAGGATTTTCCATTGTACCAAGGTGGCAGACCTCATATATATAGTGTTCATGAGGTGCATACAGTTAGGGATGTTGGAAATAGAATTCCTTGGATTTATGCAGATGTGGACAAAAAAGCAGGTAGATTATCAAGCATCCATTATTGAGATGGAAGGAAATCTTTGTGGTTGAGATTTTTCTATTTTAATTAACCTTGGATCTAATTATAGTTATGTTAATCCTAACTTGGTGGATAAGTGTGGTTTGAGAAAAGAAGTGAATGCAGAGTTTTGGTTGGTGCAGTTTGCTACATGTACTAAGAAGAGAGTTCATAATTGGGTAAGAGCTTGTGCATTTGAGCTGAATGGTATGCCTACATCTGCAAATCTAAATGTGCTTCCATTGGGATCATATAGTATGATTTTGGGTATGGATTGGTTATATCACCTCAGAACTAAGGTGGATTTTTATGACAAGGCTATTGAGTGTCTGGATGATAATGGGGAAAAGAGAATTTTTTGGGAAAGAAGAGGATGGTCACAATTATGTAGGAAAATTGTAGTTGCAGGAAGGGGTGTGTACTATTTGTAGTTCATATTTCTAGTGATAAGGGTAAGGATGTTGAGGACGTCGAAGTCGTCAAGAGGTACCTTGTCTTGCAACAGTTTCAGGATGTATTCCTAGCACTTATTTCAGAGTTTCCTCCTCACAGGGAAGTGGACTTTTCTATTGAGTTGGTACAAGGAGCGACATCAACATCAAAGCCACCTTACAAGATGAGCACTCCAAAGTTAGTGGAATTGAAGTTGCAATTGAAGGAAATTCTTGACATGGGATACATTAGGCCAAGTGTGTCACCTTGGCATTCACCAGTGTTGTTCCTGAAGAAGAAGGATGGTACTCGTAGATTGTGCATTGACTACAGACAACCAAACAAGGTGAAAATCAAGAAAAAGTATCCATTACCAAGGATCGATGCGTTATTTGATCAATTGAAGGGAGAAATAATGTTATCAAAGATTGATTTGAGATCAGGGTGTCATTAGGTACACATCAAATAAGATGACATCTACAAGATTACTTTCTGGACTAGGTATGGGCATTATGAATTTGTTGTGGCACCTTTTGTTTTGACTAATGCTCCAACTACTTTCATGTGTTTGATGAATAGTGTGTTGTGTCCTTTTCTGGACAAGTTGTGATTGTTTTCATTGATGATATATTGATATATTATGAGAATGAGGAAGAACATGCTGAACACTTAGCAACGGTATTAAGATTGCTAAGAGGGCATCAATTGTATGCCAAGCTTAGTAAATGCAACGTTTTTCAGATATAGGTACATCACTTGGGACATGTTGATTCCAAGGAAGGCATAGTAGTGGATCTGGAAAAGATCAGAGCTATCATGGAATGGGAAGCTCCTAGAAATGTGGATGAGGTTAGATCATTGATGGTGTTAGTAGGTTATTACAGGAGGTTCATCAGGAAATTCTCACTGATTTCCTATCCTATTACATTCTTGTAGAGGAAAGGAAAGAAATTTGAATGGAAAGAGGAATGTGTAGCAAGTTTTGAATAATTAAAACAATTGTTGAAAAATGCTCCAATTCTCAATATTGCAGATCCCAATAAAGAGTTTGTGGTGTGTACAAATTCTTGCAAGAGAGGAATTGGTGGAGTCCTGATGCAAGAGGGACAAGTGGTGTGATATGAGTCAAGGAAATTGAATGAGCACGAGTAGAATTATGTGATAAATTATCTTGAGTTGGAAACAATCATTCATGCATTGAATATGTTGAGACACTATCTTCTTGCAGGAGGTTTGTGTTGATGAGAAATCAAAGTGGGTTGAGGTACTTGTTTGACCAACTGAATCTGAATGGCAGGAAAGTTAGATGGTTGTATACCCTCAGTGAGTTTGACTTTGAGATTAGATACATTAAAGAAAAGGATAACATGGTTGCAAATGCTCTCAGTAGGAGAGTTCATGTAAACCATGTTGTAGCTATGAGCTCTATGGGAAATATTTACATTGATCAAATATTATAGACAGGACATTAGGATGATAGATACAGGGAGCATAGGCATAGGTTACAATAGTAGGGTACAAGTGGAAATGATGTGGATTATCATCTCACAAATGGCTTAGTGAGATTTAGGGACAAGATATATGTGTCAAATGACAGTGAGCTCAAGAAGCTTATCTTAATGGAGTTTCATGCCAAGTCATATTCAAGTCACCGAGGATATCAAAAGATGTTGATAGTTGTGAATAAGTTCTACTATTAGCCGAATTTGAAGAAGGAAGTGGTGCTAGATGTCTGGACTGTTAGCAAGTGAAAGCTAAGTGTAAGCACCTATCTAGTTTGTTACTGCCTATTCCAATTCTACAGTGGAAATGGGAGGTCATTTGCATGGAATTCATTACAAGTTTTCTAAATACAAAGAAGCACCATGATTTCATCATGGTTGTGGTTAAAAGGTTGACCATGGTAGCTCACTTCATAGTGTTAAGTCTACTTATTCAATTAGTGAAGTAGCACAAGTCTTCATCAGAAATATAGTGCAGTTACATGGTATTCCTAAGAATATTGTGTCAGATAAAGATTCCAAGTTCACTTCCAGGTTTGGGAAGGAATTGTTTGCAAGTTTGGGTACAAATTTGGCCTTCATTACAACTTATCATCCACAAATAGATGGACATACAGAGATGGTCAACAGGATACTGGAGGATATACTAAGGATGTATGTTATACACTAGTAGAGGAGGTGGGAGGAGTATCTTCCATTGATTAAGTTTGCTTACAACAATGGGTATCATGAGTCACTAAGGATGAGTCCCTTTGAGGCACTCTATGGAAGGAGTTGTAACATTCCCATTAGCTGGAGTGATCCAGTGAAGAAGGTACTGATAGGACCAAACATGTTGGAAGAGATGGAACAAGAAATACAGGTTATAAAGAAGAATTTAAACGTGGCACAAGATAGACAAAAGAGTTATGAGAATTAACACAGGGAATTTAAGGAGTTTCAGGTTGGGGAGCATATGTAATTTCACATTAATCCAAAGAAGAGCTCCTCGAGGATTAGATTGTGTGCGAATTTGGCACCTCGGTATTGTGGGCTTTTAAGATCCTTGAGAGGATTGGACTAGTGGCCTACAGACTTGCACTGCCTCTGACAGTGAAAGTCTATGATGTTTTCCATGTTTCATTGCTTAAAAGATATGTAAAGGATGTTGATCATGTGATTGATTGGTCAGTATTGCAGGTGGAGCCAGAAATAGAATTCCAACTGAAACCTCAGTGCATACTGTAGTGGAAACAACTCAAGTTACGGAACCGAGCAATCGAGCAAGTTAAAGTGTAGTGGAAGCACTTTGGGATCAATGAAGCTACATGGGAGATGGTTGGTCAGATGTGGGGTATGTATCTATTTGTAAATTTAATTATCTTAAATTATTACATAAATTATTGATCGGAGTTGGTAAACTTGTGAAGTGCAAGTCCACTATATATGCTAACAGTCCTTTTTATTAAATCATATTATTAATGTGCATGATTAAATTGTTGAAATTTACTTCTAAGGATGTAATTTATTCCTATCTTACTCTTCAAAGAAAATGGATTTAACACATTAAATATTCCTGCTCCTTTCTAATGAAACAAAAAATGTCCTTCACACTTGAAAAATGAAACTTAAAGCAAACTCACACTATCTCATTAAGAAAACTTAACTGATCTATTGCAACACAAATTTAATCTAAAAGAAGAATCATTCATCTAAGATTCTAACAATCCTTTCTATAAAAACCAAAAATAAAATTAACTTCTATTCAAAATAAAAGCCACACATATATCATTATCAATCACTCATACTCTAAAATTAAATGTTTTCAAATGAAAACAATAAAGAAATCACACATATTTTGAAATGAAATATTGTAAAATGAAACTATAAAGAAATCTATAAAATCTGACATGAAATAATTTGAAATCATAAGGAAATCTATGAAAAGCGATTACACTATCATTAGCATCATTATAAATCAACTTGAAAAAGAAACGATTAATGAAATATTGCTATCGCTATTTGATTGAAATCAAGACTGTAAAATGATTCTAAAACATATGAACAACTACAATAAATGATAAAGAAAATTTATTAAAATGCAGAACCTTCACTGTTTGTAGGGGCCCTCCACAAACAACCGGTCATAGAACTTCAATCTAAGGGTCAGCTACGCATTGAAACTTCAAAGGATTTTCTTCATTAATAGAGTAAAAATAGAGTCTTAAAACATTACTGTTAAATTACATAAAAATTAACCTTATATTCATGTTTACTGTACGATATTTATAAAAGCTCGTGTCAATAAGTATTCGAGGATTTTATACCTACCTTAGCTAACAAAGTTATAAATTAAGCTGCAAACAACTATCAAAATATTGTTTCTCACAATTTTCTATTTGGCAAAGCAAATCATGAAGCGTAGGAATTTCAGACTCTCACTCGTCTGTTCAGCAACCAAGTTGACTTTTCCCTTTGACCACACAATCAAAAAATCCTTTTGATGATTTGGTTTAGATGAATAGGAGGAAATTGTTAAAGGGATCAATCTCCACCTGTCCATATCTTTCTCCTCTTAGCTGGCAAATCTGATCCTGTTAAACCATGGAATTGGCTACAGAAACAAAGATTAGCTGCAGAATCGTGCGAATTTGGTAGCCAATACAAATATTAACTCAGTAATGAGTAAAATTATTAAATATGAAAGATAAGACAATTTAATACTTTACCATGTCAAAAGCCTTGTAGTTTGATGCCTATTGAGTTGATTATGATGGTCAAGGAAAATAAAAATAGGTAAGGGAGAGTGTCAAAATGAAGAAATCATGAGGCTCAACATCTCCCCACACACAAGCCATTGCATGTCCTCATGCAAAAATTAAAAACTAGAAGTCTTTTGCTATCACTACTCTCTCTCAGAAACTTGGGCCAAAACATCTAGGTTTGTTGTTCTAATCTTCTTTCTTGCAATTGTCATTTTGGGCTTCTTCATCAAAATCTTGCATTTTAGACTCATGACCTTGTTTCTTAGAGATTCATTCTTTTTATTTAACTTCTTGTTCTTTTCATACCATAAGCCCATATGTAGAAGAATGTAATCATTCTCATTCCTTTGTATCTCATTCTGCATTTTTAATGTTTCATTTTCCTTCTTTACATGTTTATTCAATGTATCCAAATCAAAGATTTCTTGTTTCAGAGTTTCAAAGAGTGAAGGTTCTTGTGGAATGTTAGACTAGATTTCTTTTTCATGGACTGTAGAACAAGATCCTTTTTCTGTAGCTCTCCTCTCCAGAGACTTAGTGTAGTCATATATTTCTTGTTGTAATGGATTTATTTCTGGTGTTCTTCGACCTGGGCTATGAATAGGTGAGATGACAGTAGGTGATGGAACTTCCATTTTCTTACATTTGATGGAAGAGTGTTTTTAGTTTTAACTCTTTTCTTCTCTGTTTCAGCTTCCTCTCTTTTCTTAGATGTGCTTTCTTCCTTTTTACTAGCTTTCTTTCTCTAATAGGTGGCCTTTTAAGGCTTCCTAAAATTTCTGCAATAGGAGTCTCATCTTTTGACTGTTCTTGTGGTTGTTTTTGAGGTAAGTTTTTAATAGGATTCTCAGATATTATTTTCCTTCCTCCTTTTTCTTTGCTTCTTCTAGGTGACTCTTGATCCTCCTCCTTAAAATGATTTCTAACTAGGAAGCGATCCCAATTATCTCCTAGTCTTTCAAGATGAAATTCAATGATTATGTTTATAAGGTCGTGGTGATACATGGTGCTTTGTACGAATTGGATACTTTTATAAACATTCAAATGTATTTTCTTTAAGCTATTTAACAGAAAATAAGGAAGATTGATTTCATTCTCTTCGAGAAAACGCATCATCAAAAGAATGTGGTAAAATAACATACAACCAAATATTCCTTCATAGGTGACAAATTTTTGAATTACTTGCAGCAAATTCCTCCATTTATCCTTAAGTTCTGTATTGGGAATTCATTTCTTAAAAATAATGATATCCATACCTGGGTTTTTCAAGAAGATCTTCCATTGTTCTTCTTCAATGACCTTGTTCTTAAACCATTTCTCTCCAACTCTTGACAGTCTGGTTGCTTCAACAATAAGAGATTCTGTCACTGCAAACTTGATGTATCCATTTCAACCTCTATGCCATCAAAATATTTGGAAAATGATTTAGTCACTTCCTTGTTAAAATCATCAAAATTTTCCATGAACTCTAGCCATTGTGCTTTCTGCAACATTTCTTTCACCTGCGGATACCCTTCCATGAATTTTCTTCCGTTTGGTTCTATCATTACTACGACACCCAAGGTTGAGAAGTTTTACCTCGGAATTCACTTCTTGATAAGGTATGAGTAAAGATTTCAGGATAATGGATTCGATGAGAGTATAAACGAGAGTGAGGGGAAAAAAAGTGAAGTGACCGTTAGGGTATGAATGGACGTGAGTCAGGCGATTTCAACACTGAATTTGTAATTTGAGATGAGTGTTGTGTAATGATGAGGGATGAATGGGTGATTTACGAATTATTATTTGATATGACAAGATGTTTTCATCTCAATTTTGGCAATGATGGCTTTTGAACGATGGTATATCGTCATTATAATTCATACACTAATGTTTTGATCCTTATTATTAAATTAAATATTTTCATACCTTTTGAATTGGTGATTCTAACATTTGATTGCTCCTTTTTGTATTTCCTTCAGGTGCTTCTAAGGATGGATTTGGTCATTTCTTCAACTGCTCCAATTAGTAATCCCTGTCAAACATCAGTTGTAGAATTCTGTCAAAATTGCAAATTCTTAGCAATTATGTAGCTATTTTATTTTAGAAAGAAAAAGATGGACAAAAAGAAAATGGGAATGGGAAAGAAATTTAGGATGCCAAAATTACTTGGTTTTCACCCTAAATTTTCTATATAAACATGCCAATAGTGTTGGTTTTCATGTTTATACAAATTATATATATATATATATATATATAGAAAATAAAAAGGCTTATGAGTCAAGTTGGAGGAGAAGGAAAATACTTCTTAACCAACTGGAAATTAGTGTTGTCTTGCAAATGTTTAGTAAACTCCTCCTTTGTTAATGGCTTATGATATATTCTTAATTGATGACCATTAACAAGAAAGGTGGTCCTTTCTTCATCAATAGTTCTGATCCTAAGTCCACCATTGTCAAATATTGTTTCAATCTCATAGGGCCCAAGCCAATGAGTTTGAAATTTCCTTGAAAATATTTCTATTTTTAATCAAAAAGTAATGCCCAATATCTTGGCTAGAACTTTATTTCTTTGATATATTTATCATGCCATTTGGATCTCTATTGTTAAACTAGATTGGTTCTTTGGATTGCATCTTGTCTTATCTCATCAAGTTCATTTAGCTGCTCCATTCTTTGTTTTTGTGCCTTTGAAAGATCAAGACCCAATTTAACTATTGTCTTGAAAGTTTTTACATGGAACTCAATAGGAAAAATGACTTTCTTCCCATAAACAAGTTCATAGGGAGTATGCCATGTAGTGTTTCTGCATGTGGTATGGTATACCCATAAAGGTTCTAGAAGATTTTTTGCCCAGTTTCTTCTTTGCAGATGCACATTTTTGGTGAGAATTTCTTCAATTAATTTATTGGTGGATTCCGCTTGTCCATTTTCTTGTGGATGGTATGGAGTGGACTTCCAATGCTTGACTTTGTACTCCTCCATTATATTTTGTACCAAATTGGATGTGAATTGAGTGCCTTGATCTGTTGCAATTTTCCCTGGGACACCAAAACGAGTAAAGATATCCTCGAAAATAAATGAAACTACAACATTTTCAGTAGCAAAAGGAAGTGCTTTAGCTTCTACCCATTTTGTACGTAATCAATGCAAACAAGAATGCACCTCTTCTGTCTCGATGGTGGATTGACTGGACCAGAAAAATCCAAAGCCAATTTTTCAAAAGGCTCAATAAGTACTTGAGGTTGTAGAGGCATTTCATCAAAGGGAACAAGTTTCCCCATCGTTTGACAACTATCACATCTCTTAACACACTCCTTGGCATCCTTAAATAGGGAAGGCCAATAGTGTCCTAAGAGAAGGATTTTGTAGGAAGTTCTTTTGTCAGTGAAGTGTCCTCCACATAGCTCATCATGAAAAACTTTCAATATCTTTGGTACTTCATATTCTATAACACACCTTCGGATGATTAGATCTGGCCCTGTTTTATACAATTCTTCATTTATCCATGAGTAAGATGCACTAATCTGAATTACCTTCATTTTTTCTCCAGGAGATAAATATGATGGTAACTTCCCTGTAGCCAAATAATTAGCAATATCTACAAACCAAGGTGATTTAGTAGATACTGCAAAAATATATTCATCAGGGAAATTTTCTTCCACACGTACACCATTATTATCATTTTGAATTTTGGACAAAAAGTCAGCAACTATTTTTTGTTTCCTAGATCGATCCAAAATAGTGATGTTAAACTCTTCCAACAACAACAACAACCATCTTGTAATTCTGCCATTAGTAACATGTTTTTTCATTAAATACATAATTTCAGAATGATCTATATGTACAAAAGTTTAATAGCTAGTAATGTAATGTCTAAATTTATTGATGGCATGGACAACAACTAAAAACTCCTTTTCTGTTACAATGTAATTTAACTCTGTAGGAGTCAAATTTTTACCGGTGTAATAAATGGTATAAGGAGTTAAATCCTTTTGTCCTAGTACAACTCCTTAATCTGTGTTTGAAGCATCAGTTTAAATGTGAAAAGGTCATTTCTAGTTTGGTCCTCTAAGAGTGGATGCTTTAGAGATTTTCTCCTTTAATGTTTCAAAGACCTTTTGGCAAACACAATTCCAATTGAATTCACATTCTTTTGTGAGTAGTTTGAAAAGTGGAGATGAAATTTTTGTAAAGTTTTCTATGAATCTTCTATAGTAACCAGTGAAGCCAAGGAAACTTCTGACATCTCATTGACAAGTTGGAATTGATAATTTAGAAATAGCTTCTACTTTAGATGTTTTCACTCTAATTCCATTTCCTGAAATATGGTGTCCTAAAAAAATTCCCTCAGTAAACATCATAAAAAAAATTTCATGGCTTAATGAGATATTTTCCTCTTTACATCTAATGAGAACTTTTTCCAAAATTTTAAGAGATTCTTCAAAAGAATTTCCATAAAATGTAAAATCGTCCATATACACTTCCACACAATCATGAATTAGATCAGAATAAATGCCTAATATTGCTCTTTGGAATGTTGCAGGTGCGTTACATAATCCAAAAGGAAGTACTCAATAAGAATAAGTTCCCCATGGGTAGGTAAAGGTAGCTTTATCTTGGTCTTCGGGGTTACTTGGATTTGATTATACCCATTAAAACCATCTAAGAATGAAAAATATTTCTTTCCTGCCAATGTATCTAAAACCTGATCTATGAAAGGAAGTGGAAAGTGATCTTTTAAAGTGGAATTATTCAATTCCCTATAGCCAATACATACTCTCAATTTTCCATTATTTTTGGGAACAATTACTAAGGGTGAAACCCATTGATTGTCTAGTATTGGATAGATGAAATTGACATTCAACAATTTTTGTAGTTCCTCCTTAACAATTTCCCTTAGATTTGGATTCATTCTTCTTTGAGGTTGCCGAATTGGTTTGGAATTTTCTTCAATGTAGATATGATGTATACAAGTATTAGGATCAATTCCCTTCATGTCAGTATATTCCCATGCATATGCAGAGGAATGTTCTTGTAACATCTTTATTAATTATTTCTTTTAAAATTCTTCCAAATTTTATTGATATTCAAAGTTTTTTCTTGAAAGATTTCAATTGTAGAATTGCAATTTTTTTTAATATAATGCAAGGATAGTTGATGAGATTATAAATATTCAATATTGCATTTTTCTTGAAAATCATGACTAGATTCACAATATGATGAAGATTCATTATTTTCCATTAAATTCAAAATTTGATTTTCCCCATATATTTGTGAAGTAGCAAATATTGGTCCTACATCAATGTCATCATCTATCCATTCTTCATTTTCAACTTCTGTTGTTGTTTTTGTAGGTGGATACAATGTGAATTACTTTGTTGAGTTCCCATCAAAAATAAACATATCACCATATCTACAACTTATAAAAGCATCGGCTGTAGCTAGCCATGGTCTTCCTAGAATCAATGGATGTCCTCCTAAGTTATTCTTGGGGGTTAAAATCATAAAATCGATAGCGTATTCCCAAGAATCTAAGGATACATATATATATCTTCTAATACACCATCGGGTTTGATTATAGATATATATGCCAATTGTAACAATGTAGGTGTATATTGAAGATTAGAAAGTTTTAATTGATTCATAGTTTGTTTACTCATGATGTTTATAACTGCTCCTAGATCAATCAATGTATTTGGGATCTCTACACCATTGATGTGTGTTTTCACAATGGGACTTCATGGATTAAGATATTTCTGAATTATTGCCTTACCCATCATGATCTATGCAATTTTTCCAACTAGTTTGATTCTCTTGACTTTTTTTCTTTTTCTTCCTGGTCTTTTTATGCTCAATTCCCTAACTGTCTTTGCAAAAATTGGTATTTCCTTGATGGCTTGTAGCAAAAATATTTTTATGCAAACATTCTTCAGTTCATCTAACATGTCATGATCAGGCAATAAAATATGTTTTTCTAAGCCTTCATCAATTTTTAATCTCTCAGGAAAACGTGGTTTTGAAACAGATACTGAAGGTCGTTCCATAATAGGAGTTGAGTTATTTGAATGTGTTGGAGTAACTTGTTTTTGAGTTTTTTTTTTCTTTTTCATTAAGAGACTTCTCTTCTTCAGAGATATTTTCTTTTTTATTTTCTTGAATAACAACTGATGGGGAATTTTTCTCTAATATTCTAGCAGATCTAAGTTGAACATTGTTTAGATCTAGTGGAGTATTCATGTAAGTTTGGAAATTTTGTCCTTCCATATTGTAAACAGGTTATGAGTTTTTATTATTGTACAGATTTGGAAGTGGTTGGGAAGGCAATTGGTTTGGTCTTTGAGGAAATGGTAATGAAAGTTGTGGATTCAAATTGTGAGATTAAGTTTGTTGAACTGATTGAGGCTAATATTGTGGAGGAAAAATAGGATATGACTGTTGAAATTGTGGAAATTGGGGATAGTGAGGATACTTTCCATAAGGGATTTTTCATCCTTGTGACCAAGGTTGTGGCTAAGATTGCCAAGACATTGGAGAAACCCAATTACTTTGTGATGATGGTGCAAATGGTTGAGTGTTAAAACCTTGAGCCATATTTGGTTGTGGATTCTGTCAGGGTCTTTTGGAAATAAAACAAATAGGGTCTACCTGATTTGGTACTCCTTCTTGATTAAAAACTTTAAGACCTGGTATTGAGGGACATTCTTTTGTATGATGATTTTCTACACATATAACACAAGTTTTTACATTCTTTAAATCAAGAGGACATTCTCTCAAGGCATGTTTCTTTTTTCACTTAGGGAAAAAAAATGGAAAATGCAACATTTTTAGCTTTTTGCTTGTTTTGTATTTTAAGAGTGTAAATTTGTTCACTAAGACTCCCTAAAATATCCGTTTTAAAATTATCAAGAAAATTATCTAATTCTACCCTACTTACTATCTTAGATGTGGATTTATTAATCCTTGATAAAAGAGGATCTCTTCAATTTTTCCCAGTGTTTGCTTTGCCTCTGGAAATGTGTATGCATAATTCACAAATTTTTCCTAGTGACAACTGAGAAATATCTCCCTTACCCATTAGATTGAGAAGATCAATCCATTCCTATGATGGATTTCAATAAGAGAGATTTCAATTTTTCCTCATCTATATTATTCATTTTTTCTCATTTAATATTATAAGCAAACCTTTCAACGAAGTCTTCAATATTTTCATCTTCTTTATATACCATTTTAAAGACTTCATCCTTAATATTATGAGGCATACAATAGTCCTTATATTTCTCTAAGAATTTAGTTTTCAATTTTTTCCATGTTCTTATGAAGTTTATTCCTAAACTCATAAATCATTTTAATGATACATGTTTAAGGGTTCTTGGGAATAATTTCCATATTTGAGCATCATGCAAATAATCATATGATCTACACAAGAATTCAAATTCAAAGAGAAATGTTTCAGGATCTTCACTCCTTAGTCCATGAAAGTCTGGAAGGATAGAGGATGTGATATTTTTCATTGTCATAGTTGTATCTTCATCGAGGATAGGAAATCCAGAGGGTTTTGGATTTATATCTTCTCCTCTCCCTCTTCCTCTTCCTCCACCTCTTCCACCTCCCCTATTTCCTCCTCTTCCTCCTCCAATTCTAGTTTGTTCACCATCAAAATTATGTACTTCTCCTTCCCCTTCTCCAACCATTGTAGATTCTTCAAAACTAATATAGGGTTCTGGTTCCAAAATCGGGTTTTCAGCTTCCTCTAGTTCCTCTATTTCTTCTATCAATGGTTTGTTAAAATAGGTTTCTTCTTCCTCTTATTCAGTATGAACTTCCAACTCTTAAGTTAAAAAATTTTCTCCAGTTGAAGATAGCAAAATTACTCCTGTTGTCGGGGATATGGGATCTTCTTCTTCTATTATGGATTTTCTTGATGAAATTGGTGAATCTCTAGGTTGGATTTCGGATCTTAATACCTCAGGGAGTTTGTGTTTGCATGCTATGGATGTAATTCGAGTTTGTGTGTGTGGTGTGGCACTATGAGTTCATGGTGGGGTGAGTGATGTTGTTGGAATTAAACTCTTTCCTCTACATAAAAATCTACCCCTAGAGTCTCTTTCCCTATGTGTTATAGTGTTTTCTGCTCATATGTGTACGAAAAGAAATCACCTAAGGCTGTGGATGACAAATAGTCTTAACAACATAAATGGCCGCTAAACATTGTATATCTACAGCAAATGATAGAAAAAAACCTGCCAAAGCCTTAATCTATGCCACGATCATAGTTAAATAGAAAAATGAAATAGTAATAAATGCAGGTAACTCCAATAATCCAATGGAAACCAGATATATAAAGAATATATTTTATTAAACAACGCTTGTGAAGGGAACAAATAAATGTTACCAGTCCCCCTCTATGGGATGGGTTCTTGGCTATCCTCAAATGTCTTCAGCTTTTGTAGAGTCTCTGTCCTCTATAATGTGTAAAACCTAGCAAATAAAATGTTTGAGCTCAATGAGAACTTAAATGGAAAATAAAAATGGTATGCGACAGTGATAATAATCAGAGCTGCAACAGTGAGTGCAACAATGAAAATAATCGAAAGTGAATAATGAATGGAAAACCATTCTATTTATAAAAAAATATTAGACTATCCTTGAATAATGAGCAATAATAAAATATTATTAACCCCATTCTAGAAATAACCATTTGTAATATTTTATTATATTTGGTTAGGAGGGAAAAAGTATTTAAACTTTTATTTAGAAATAATAAATAAATAAATGATTTATTTATCATCTCAAGAAATATGGTTAAGGAATAATAAACAAATAATGATTTATTTAATTATTCCTAAGGGATTTAGTCAAAATTGACAAGGAGTAATAATTAATTAGTGATTAATTAGTTTTTTTTCCAAGGAAAAAAACGGTAACCTTTTATTAAAGAATTAATGAAAAGTTACACTAGCAGATGCAATGAAGCATTCAGGGATTGCCACGAGGGCTCAAGTGCTTTCGCACCCCACGCAACGTTAGAGAACTAACGTGCACAAAGAAAAGAAAAGAAGAGAGAGAAGAAGGAGAGATTGAATAGGCTGTGAGTAAAAACTCACGCTTCAAGTTTTTCTTCCCTTTTTCTTTTCGACCTTGCGCCATTCTCCTTGAGTGGGCTCGGTCGAAGCAATGACTATCTGTGTTGTTTCATTTGGAGGTCCTGTCTCTTTGTCTGAATCTAAATTATTTGAGTGATGATGCCTTTTGATGCCTCCCATGCTTTGATCCATGCTTATCATCTATGCCTGATTTTGCTGTGTTTCTACCTGTTCTGAATGAGATTGTGAGGCCTTGTTGTCTACTATATTTTCCTTCTGGTTTTCTGTTTCCTCTTCCTCTATGGTGGTGTCGTCTTCCTCTTCTTCTGTTTCTTCGTCTTCTGTTACCGAAGGGGCTTTCTTTTCCGCGGCTCTCTTCTTTTTTGCATCATCTATATTCTGCCAACCTTTGGCCTTTCTTTGTTGTGGCTTGCTCTTGTTGAGGCTTTTGCATGCATTGAACAGATGACCTGTTTGTTGACATCCCCTGCATCTGAATGCTGTATTTTCATAGTCCAGAAGCTATTTCCACTGAGAATTATTGAAATTCAGAAAAATGCTTTCAGGTAATCCTTGGCTAAGGTCTACCTCGACGCATATCCTAGCAAAAGTAAAGATTCCTTTTATGTGCCTCTCTGTATCAATTTTTAACATTCTTCCAAGGGTATTCCCTATGGCTGATAAGGTCTTGAAATGCCAAAAATGTAACGGGAGATTGTGCAACCTTACCCATACTGGCATCCTTGATACCACCATAGTATTTGCATCAAACTCCGGGAACCATGGAGTAACAAACAAGCCTGCACTGCCCCAGAACCATGGTCCTTCATTGAAAATTTTTTCCCTTTCTTCTGCTACGAGGAAGATTACTATGAAAAAACCCTTCGAGCATAAGTGTATATGGCAGTTTTTTGTCCATACCGTGTGGATCCATTGGTACAGAGCATCCGTTTTAGGCCAGAAGCCATTAAATCTACATATAACAGCTTTTCTTTGTAGATCTGAGAATATACACTTTACCTCTGGAGTATCCAGCAAGATGGAGGGACTCTCTGGCATTTGATCCACGATATACTGCCCTGGAGGTATACTGGCATCTGTGGTTTCTTTCCCCTTTGTAGGTTCTTTCCCTTTGGCTGCATCTCGGTAGTTTCCTGTAGGTTTTGAGGTAGCACCCTTGGATCCGCCTCTCAATCGGTGACTGAGAATAATGGTTGAGTCCTTTGCAACCTTGTAATGCTGGAGAATGTGTTGCTCCTGCAAGCATATCCCAGAAAATATTAGGATTTGGAGCGCGGCTGGGATTCCTAGTTTATCCTGGATCTCTTTTTTAAGCTCCAGCACACTCATCTGTTCCCAGATCTGCACACAAATGTGCTTGCCTTCTGTTGTTCTGATGAAGATTTGTTTCAGATCTGCTGTGTTTGTCTTGATCAGATCCCATTTTATGGTTTTGTGATCTAGATCTGGCGTGATTTCATTTTGCTTCTGCCTAGATCTGGCACGATCTGGTAGCTCCACCCCGGATCTACTGTATTTGTCCCCAGCCTGCAGCCTGGAAATGGACAGATCTGATATTTCCCTCCCGGATCTGCAAGGTCCTCTGTTTAAATGCAGCGTCGAGGTGGTTGGAGCCCAGATCTGCGCTACAAAACGCATAAGAGCCTCCATACGCCGCGAAAACAGTTCACTATTCCCATACCATAGCTGATCTACGGCTCTACCATTCGAAAACCGCCCTTGGTCAACAGATCGAATCCACAGAGCATCGAAATGTGGCCTGGGATCTGCCAACTGTTTCTTTCCTCCATAGACGTAAATGGCTTTGCCATGCCAAAGAAAAGCATTCACGCAAGAGGGCGTATCAATACAAATCAGAATAAAAACCTGTTGTTTTGGGGTGACAAACTCCGGGCCTGCGATTTCTGATGCCGCCCAGAAGTATGCTCCCTGCACCCAGCGAGATGGAAAGCACACCGGTCGCTTCGAACCATCGATGACTTTCTCCTTAGCAGATCCGACCCAGTACCAAAAGGAAACAACGTTTCCAGCGTATCCAGCGGCCAGGCGACTAGCCGATCCATTGCATATCAGATCTCTTGAGGCCCCGTCGGCGCAGAAAATCTCCTCTGAAACCCTAGGACTCTGATATGCCTCCATCGCTCCCGTGATTAATTAGTTATTCCTAGATAAAAATAAGATAATTAATCATTTATCTGTTTATTTTTCACAATTGGGTCAAATATGACAAGGAATATTAATTAAACAATGGTTTAATTAATTATTCCTAGAAGATAAATTAAATAAATAATGATTTATTAATTATTCTTCATGGGTTTAATTATAAATTCCTTAACAAATGTGGTTTATTAAGTAATTTCTCACAGTGAAAGCAATTTTACTATGGTAAAATTGGCCTTACATGGTGTACTTCGATCCATCTAGTAAATTAAGGCTAGATGACCAAGTTTTTATGATAACAGATTGCCCCCCAACATGCAAGTGTTAGGAGCAAAACGTATGACCGAAGTATGTTGTGAAGACAGAATCACTAGACAACAAAGTGGAGAGAGAGAGAGAGAGACCAATGGAGTTGAATAAAAAGAAGATAGTGATGGATGGGGTGAGACTAATGCAAGTCTCCTTTTATGTTGTGGTACGAGATCTCAGTGAGGTGGGGGAGTCATACATATACCCATCGAGATAACTTAGTACAAAAATAATGATGCACCCAGAAACATGAAACTGAGCAATAAAGTACATGTTGAATGGTACATGACATGCTCGTATAAATCAACCAAAAAATAATACAATGTGTCCCATATACATAATGTGTTTGGTATATCATGAGCCATGACTTAATACAATAATATCTGAGTATGTGAGATATAATGGCCCTTCCCTCAAAAAATGGGTGGGAGGGAGGTAGAACAGAAGGAGAAGCCCTACTTAACAAGGAAGGGCTTTGCAAAACTGAATGGATCATCTGAAGGAGACATGCACGTTGTGAATGATGCAAGCAACAAGAACCAAACCCATCAAATCTGTGGAACTTCAACTAAGGTTGTAGTATAATAGGAATGCATCTGGGCATGTGGGAGGCTACTTGAAGGGCCACCCCCTCATGAGGTCTGAAACATCTCACACACACTAGGGAATCACTGGTACAATCTACTGCATCATTGGACGATCAAGTGTATGAATCATGAACATGAAACAACCAAGTCAAAGGGAAATGATGAGTTCATTTTCTTGATCTAAGGCACAGAACGAGGGTGGAAGCTGGAACCAAGATACACCACCCTCTAGGTCATTCTTCTGGAATAGATGTGCTGATGTCGACAGAATAGGGCTTGCCATAAGTGAGGAAATGAGGACCCTAAACTAAGGCACGAGGGGAAATAGTAATGTGATTGATGGAATGACACAAGGGAGAATGAAAAAATAGGGACTAAGGGACAAACTGATGACTTCCCTTATCAGAGCATAAAGTGCATGGTTGACCTAGTAGCAATTGACTCAACTCTGTTGGGGATGGGGGACAGTATGACTGGAGGCCAAAACGGGCAACAAAGGATGAATGGTATGCAAAGATGGATGGAATAATGTGACATGATATAATGGGATATGAAACAGACTCTATGGATGCAAGGGTGACACGTCATGAATGCGCTGAACAAGGGTGATTCGATGATGCTGCCACACAGAATAGGCCTAGTGGGGACCATGAAGCCATGAGAAAATGATGGTTACTTATGACAAAAATTGACACGTTGGATGACAAGTATTAAGGGAAGGTGGTCCCTAAGGTACAAACGTCACATATGAATAAATTAGATTTTAAGAGGCGACGAAGTGACCTTTCTTGGAAAAATGGCTTCCAAGTGAAGTGTCAAATCATCAAAAAATGAGAAAGACCATTATAGTACTTGATGATATAATTCCAACGATGCTAACAGTTTGTCAAACTAAGCTACGGTTTGGTCACAATGGGCAAAAAAAAACTGTGGGTTTTTCTATAAAAGGAAATTTTCCCTCCAATTTGAATTCATTTGCTAAGTGAGTTGTGGTGAATTTGGAGAAGAGAAAGAGACCCAAAATCTTATGGAGATCATAGCAAAAAAACCAACCATTGGAATGGGGAACTATGACTTTCAGGAAAGTGGCCTTACTTGTCTAAAGATGGCCTTAATGCTTCTTGGAATGATGGTTCCTAGTGAAGAATTAAGGGAAAAGGAAAACGAGAATGAACTACTAGAGGAGGTTTAGGATCATCCTCATCCATTCAGTTAAACATTGTTGGGTTGTGTTATATTCTTTCCATGACTAGCCCATGTAGTTAACCCCACTTTATGGGGTCTGAGGCAGCGCCTTGGAAAATTTTGGTTTTGGACCCTATGTTAGGTTGGGCGGACCCACCTATGGTTTTGTGCATGATTTTCGCACATGTTTTTTGGATGCGATGGTTTTTGGTCCATGGTTTTGGATGCGATGGTTTTCGGTCCATGTTATTGGATGCTTCGACATGTATAAATATGTATTGTAACATTGAAAGGAACATAATGAAAAATCAAGCTGGTAGTCCCGGTTTTGGGATCTAGGGGAAAATCTTTGTGTATATGTGTTTTATGTGTTATGTTCTCGCATTGTTTATTTTTTGTGTTTTAGAATTCGTATGCAGGTAATTTCTATACGGGGTTAAAACCTACATTTGGTATCAGAGCAATTTTTGCTTCAAGGGGACGCCTTTGTTGCTGAGGGGTTTCGCTCAGGCCTGTGGTAGACCCTGTTCAGTGGGAGATTTGCGAGATCGATTCTAGTGGTGAAAGAAGATTGCAAGCAGCGGAAAGATAGAGATCGATAAATTTAATGGTCAGAGTTTTGAGTTGTGGAAACTCAAGATGGAGGATCTGTTGGTGGATAAATATCAGTGGATCGTGGTAGATCTGGGTAATAAACCAATGGGAGTGTCCGATGAAGAATGGAAGAAGTTGGATAGGAAGGCAAAGAGCACAATATGAGTGTGTGTCTCAGATTCAGTATTGCTGAATGTATCAGGGGAAGCTACGATGAAGGCTTTGTGGGACAAGTTAGTGACTTTTTACCAATCTAAGTCTCTGGTGAATAAACTGTTCCTGAAGAAAAAACTGTATAACCTGAGGATAAAAGATGGAGACTCGGTGACAGAGCATCTAAATGCATTTAATACTATGGTAAGTTAGTTAGCATCTATTGATATTAAAATTTTAGATGAAGATAAGTGCATCAATTTGTTGCATTCTCTACCAGATTCATGTGATAGTCTGATTATTTCAATAGGTAGCAAAGCAACTACCTTGCAGTTTGATGAAATAGTCTCAGCCTTGCTGACAGAGGAGATGAGACGGAAAAATATGGGGAGCTAGAATGGTGATGCCTTGTCTGTATGAGGATGGTCCCAAAACAGAAACATGCTTAGTGGTGCCGGGTTAGGACAGGAAAAATGGGCAAAGGCGGTGGATAATGCATGTTACCTGGTCAACAGGTCACCTTCATCAGCATTGGAGCATAAGACTTCACAAGAGGTATGGACTGGTAAGAAACCCTCTCTTTCACATCTGAGGGTATTTGGATGTGATGCATATGTACATGTTCCAAAGGAGAAACGAACCAAGTTGGATAGTAAATCTGAAAAGTGCATCTTTATTGGGTATAAGGATGGTTTAAAGGGTTATAAGCTTTGGAACCTAGTCACACGGAAGGTTGTGTACAACTGAGATGTGGTTTTCAAAGAGGTGAAAGATGTTATTAAACATGAAGTCCAACCAAAGGAACTTGAGAAGATAGAGTTTGAGCTTAAGGAGGAATAATCAGACTCTACAACGGAGGAGGAATCAGAAGATGAAGAGCCACAAACTTTGGGTGTGAGAAGATTAGTTTGAGAAAGAAGGCAACCAGAAAGGTATAGTCCATCTAATTTCTGTTCAAATTTTTCTTTATCTATTACTAACGATGATCCCAAAACTGTGAAGGAAGCAGTAGATACAGAGGATGGCAAACTCTGGAAAGAGGCCATGGTTGATGAAATGGCATCTTTGCACAAAAATGAGGCTTGGGATCTGGGGGAGTTGCCAGTTGGAAGGAAACTCATTGGCAGAAAATGGGTGTTCAAGAAGAATACAAATGCAGAAGGAAAGGTGGAGAAATACAAAGCTCGATTGGTAGAAAAAGGTTATTCCCAGGTGTTGGGATTGATTTTGGTGATATTTTTTCTCCTGTTGCCAAGATAACTTCTATTAGATTATTTTTATCTGTTGCTGCTGCTTTTGATTTTGAGGTAGAGCAAATGGATGTGAAGACAACATTTCTTCACGAGGATCTAGAAGAGGAAATACACATGAAGCAACCTGAAGGCTTTGCGGTGAAGGGTAAGAAAGAACTGGTATGCAAGTTAAAGAAGTCCTTGTATGGGTTAAGACAGTCACCAAGGATGTGGTATCAGAAATTTGATGCATTTATATGGGGACTTAGCTTCACCAGAAGCAAAGCAGATCACTGTGTGTATTTTAAATTAATTGGTGACTGTGTTATTTATCGGGTCTTGTATGTGGATAATATGTTGTTGGTTGGAAATGACAAAGAAATTATCTAGGATTTGAAGACCCAATTTTCCTCCAAATTCGACATGAAAGATCTTGGTGCTGCAAACTATATTTTGGGCATGGAAATTGAAAGGCAAAGAAGAAGCTCTAGTTAAACCAAAGGAAGTACGTGAAGACAATACTGCAGAGGTTTAATATGCAGGATAGTAAACCGGTGAAGGTTCCTATTCCTGTAGGTGTGAGGTTATCTGCTGAACAGTGTCCCAAGACACAAGAAGAGGAAGAGGACATGTCCCATGTTCCATATGCAAATGCAGTTGGTAGCCTGATGTTTGCAATGGTCTGTACTAGACTAGACATTGTACATGTAGTGGGAGTATTGAGCAGGTTTATGTCAAAACCAAGGAAGGAGCACTTGACAGCAGTGAAGCAGGTTTTCAAGTATTTGTGTGGCACTAGTGATTATGGTTTGTGCTACCAAGGAAGATCATGATTGGACAGAATGTTGGATATTCATGGCTTTGTTAATGTAGACTGGGCTGGAGATCTAGATAAGAGAAGATCTACAAGTGGGTATGTGTTAACCTATTTGGAGGTGTAGTCAGTTGGATGAGTACGAAACAATTTGTAGTGGCACTATCAACTACAGAGGCAGAATACATGGCAGCCACTCATGCAAGCAAGGAAGTAGTTTGGTTGTAGAGATTGTGTTCAAGTATGGGGTTAGTACAGGGAGCTATATGGATAGACTGCAGTAGCCAAAGTGCAACTTTCTTGGCAAAGAATCCTGCATATCATTCAAAGAAAAATCACATTGATGTTCAATATCACTTTGTGAGGGATATGATAGAAGACAAAAAGGTGTTGCTAGTAAAGGTGGACACTTTGAATAATATTGCAGATGCATTAACAAAATCTGTGAGCTCTAAGAATTTCTCTTGGTGTAGAGAGACAATGGGCATTTTAGGGCTGAAAAAATGACTAAGCTCTCTTGTGGCCCCTCGTGGAAAGAAAACAACAAGTGGGAGAATGTTGGGTTGTGTTATAGTCTTTTCATGACTAGCCCATGTAGTTAACTGAGGACTAGAGGGAGAGGGTCACAGGGGGTTTGAGGTGTACCTGTAACCCCACTTTATGGGGTCCAGGGCAGCGACCCAAATTTTTTTGGTTTTGTACCCTATGTTAGGTTGGGCGGGCCCACCTATGGTTTTGTGCATGATTTTTGCACATGTTTTCTGGACGCGATGGTTTTCAGTCCATGGTTTTAGATGCAATAGTTTTCAGTCAATGGTATTGGATGCTTCGGAATGTATAAATATGTATTGTAACAATAAAAGGAAATAATGAAAAATCATGCTGGTAGTCCCGGTTTTGGGATCTAGGGGAAAATCTCTATGTATATGCATTTTATGTGATGCTCTCGCATTGTTTATTTTCTGTGTTTTAGAATTCGTATGCAGGTAATTTCTGTACGGGGTTAAAACCTACAAACATGGGGACTATGTGGTAGATATGTTATGATATAAAGTATAATATTTGAAGATATGGTAATAAACATCTATGATATGTGATGTGAATATGGCTCTCCGGAGAGGTCGGTAGGACAAACTATCCAAGGAATGGGAGGATAATCAAACATACCTAGATTTGGTGGGATCTAGGATGAGACTTATGTTAATAAATTGAGAAGATGGCCAGGGGAAAACCATCATTCCCATAATCATGGGATATTTCCCACAAACGTATGTGATGGAGGGGACTGATCTGGTATGCAAAGGTGGGAATGATGCCCCCTAGTAGGAGGAGTTTATGGAGTGCCATTTTGTTTTGAGTGCTCGAAAAAGGGATTAAGAATCTCAACCCAACTTGGCACGAGATCCTCCAAAGGATGATAAGGATGTAGGGGCCTATGTGCCCCCAATATGCTATGGCATACTAGATGTACTTGTAGTGGTAGACTCCAAATATGGAAGGAAGTACACACGATGGTGCATATCATCCTAAGGATAATCAAGGGTAGTCATGGCTTCCATGATGTCCTCATCAGAATAGAATATTGGGGGATGAGAGGAAGATTGACTACATGATGTGGTGATGGTACCTAGTGCATCATCCCGAGAAAGAAGGTTCACATACGCATCATCTCAAATGGTAGAAGATGAGCTAATAGATGGAAGATCGACTAATGTTGAGACCATGGTTTCCAATGAGATAGGTTCGATAGAAGCGCATGTGGGAAACCTAGAAAGGTTTTCCTACAAGTATCTCAAGTATGATAAAAAGTAAAGGATATGGACCATGGAGTCTATCATCTCGACATTGGTGGGAGGGATCACGATGGTGGGACTAGATTCCCCCTGTTCTAGTACACTAAGGGTAGCAGAATCCACAGCTAGAGGAGTAGGTGATCTACTATGAGTGGCCTCGTATTCGCAAAGTGCTTGAAGGCAATCACGAAATTCGTCGAGATGAGGGCAACAATGGGAATAGTGACCATGATGATCGCACAAGGCACAAGGGTGATTTGTGCATAACATTTTGAGTTTCTTTGCTGGACCCGGTAAGGTAACTTGGACCTTGGGGATATTAGACTCAGGAAACATTTCATGAACCAAAGGTTTGAGATGAGGAAGTTCAGGACAATTATTGGTGGCATTCCCAACAACTTTACACAAAGCGCACGAAGGTGACGACTTTGGGGCTTTGGGGGCTGGAGGAGCTTGGGGAGCCTTTTCCTTAGGTTCTTTCCTCTTGGCTTTGCCCTTATGTCTAGATTATTTCGTGACAGGAGCGGGTTCCTGTTGAGGTTGCGATGGAACTGGAGCAGTGGTAGGGGCCGTAGGGACCAGTTGAACTAGGGTCAAAGCATGATATGATCTTAGTTGATTAGGCGGGGTGCTTACAGAGGGATCAATGTACCATACTGGGATCCCCAAAGTCATATTAGGGAGGACCAACGAAGCCATGAAAGGGACAGAAAATATTCCTAGAGGAGGAAACAAGAAAGGTATCTGGCCTACAGGGTAATGTCCCGGCAGAACAACTCCTAGATGGTTGAGACCTGGAGGAACAATTCTTGGTGGGAACAAAGGAGAGGCACCCAAAAATGGAGGAGGTCATGGGTAGGTGGATCTAGATGGCTCGACTAAGGCGAGAATAATAGGGTGTTGAGGAGATGAATGTTGTTCAGATGTACCAGACTGCTTGTGAGTAGCCCATGATTCTAGTAACATGCAAACACTCAAAGATCTAGGCTCTGAGATGAGAGGGGGAGGACTAGGGAAAGCACCTAATGATGAGGAATCTTTGTAGACTCCAGGTGAAACCCTGGTGAGAGGAGTGGCAGACTGCTTATCTGACATTGATGAAATGATGGACTCAGGGGAGGTTAAGGATGTCGGCTTGTAGTATGTCAACTAATCGATGGTGATGATCTTCCCTTCATGGGGGAAGCACATATTGCAAAAAACTGCAGACACGATGAATGACATGGCATAAGTGCAACTACATCCCAATAGAATGTTGTAATATAAAGGGGCATCAATAACTTCAATGTCTACCTGGGAAGTCTTTCCCGCAAGAGTCACTGGACAATTGCGATACATGCTAAGAGGCTGGGAGGGGTGACCATTGCAAGCACACAAAGTGATGGTGGATGGGGACAGTTATGTGAATTAAGTTATTTCCAAATGGCAGCAGACATCACATAGGTGGATGCACATTTGTCAATAATGCATCGGGAGATGATGGCATTACGAACTTGAATTGGTATCTAGAAAGAAACGAATGAAGTTAATTAGGGATGATCTGATGCATCAACTGGGAAGACAATCAAATGATCTTCGGAAGGATCTACTATGCCCAAAGCAGTTAGTAGAGATTTCTTTTGAGATGGGCACTACTTGAGTGCCTCCAGCGTCGACATGGTAGCATGTGATTACACCAAGTCATCTACTATATTATATGTATGGGCAGCTTAGTTAGAGGCCACGTTACGACGTAATGGTCATTGACTCAACTTTAGGTTGAGGGATTTGTAGCAGACCATTTAGTGTCATAAGAGGCTCAGTGGATGCTTTGGTTTTGGACCCAATGGCGAACAAAGTTGATGGTTTTTCATATTGACGTGACCGAGTTTGCAAGTTGATATCAAAGGGATTGACCTCATCAGAATTCATCATGAGGATATGGTAGTCACCAAGACCAGAAGGTTGGGGGGGGATGGGCTGCTTGACCTAGCTAAGGTTGAGCAGCAACAAATCCTTGCTGGGGGAAAGGATTTGTAAGCACTGTCGGTTGAGATGGTGTAGGATTCTGAGGCAATTGTTGGATGGGAGGTTGACCTCTAGAAGTTGCTTGAGCTTCCCACATTTGGTGCATCTGGGGTAAGAGAGGAAACTCATGTGTATAATGGCCATGTACACCACAACATGCACAAGACTTGTTCGTACGAATAGCCTTTTTTTGCTTGGGATGACTGCCCTGTTGTTGGTGTTAAGCTAGTTCCCCTTAGGTTCACTAGGTTGATTACCATAATTACCTTGGTTACCCTTGTTACCTTTTCCCTTATTATTTTTCTTCAAACTTTGGGGATTGGTCTCACTCTCCTGTGTAAACACTTGACCCTGAGGGGGCAATGGCTGTTGGGGCTAAGGATGCATGGGAGGTTGCGACGCTAATGCTTAAGGGGCTGGAGCGCTCAACTATGCATAGGGATAAGATGGTGGAGGGGAAACGGTTTGGTAGACAGGCTGAGCATTGGTTGGCCCTAAAAACATGTTGCTAGTAGGAGGGGCATAAGTGTTTGAGGAACTGGCGCCCCCCTGTGGATAGCCATAACCTTTATGAGTATATGGTGAAGGATGTGAAATGGCTCCAATGGTACCTTCGGTAGTTTGAGATGCCCTCAGTGCATTGGCACCATTAGGATGGGGGAGGTCTGGGATAACGATATAGACATAACCAGATTGAGCATAAATCAAGTCATATATTAGAGCGGTTTGGAGAGCTTCTTCTTCTATTTGAGGAAAATGAGAAGCGATATCTTTGGCAATGGATGATAAAAGTTCCCTGAGAAACCAATCGAGGTAGAAACAACCTTTGAAGGGTGGGGCATGGAATGTGCTCCTCCTTCTATGCCATTCATAAACATGATCGGAAAGAAAAGTGGCATAGGATTGATGGAATGCGGTTAAGAGCTCCGTACAAGTGTCGTATCATTAAGGCAACTGAAAGTATGAAAGGACTGCTTTAGCAAGTGTTGTGAAAGTGGAATGAGAGGCACTGAGCTGGTCTACATACCACTTTGCAGCATCTCCAGTGAGTGTGCATTGGAACAACTGAAGACGAATGGAATCATCAGTGATGGAATTTGATGAACACACATATGGAAGGAGTAGACGTGATTGGTAGGGTCCTCTCCATAATTACCCTCAAACTTTGGGATTTCGGAGGGGAGCTTAGTCAGCATAGCTGGCCAACCAACATCGTGATGTATAGGGTTATTTATCAACTGGCTAAAATCTAGGAGACTTAGCCCAGCCATGAAAGGTAGTAGAGGAGCTGCCAGAATGGTTCCAGAAACGGTTTTGCTAGATGTGATTATCGGGGTCGAACTAGAGCCAACACCAGGTTGGGTTCCTACACCAGTAGTGGGTCTAGACATGGTGATGGTATGTGATGAAGGAGGCTTGAAATCAGATGAGGAATAAAATGAACTAGAAGGGGAGTCAGTATGGGGACTTGGGGGACTTTGAAATCGAACCCTGTGGGGAGGAGTAATATGCCCGATAAGAAATTGGGGATGAAGGCCTAAGAGTCTCTGTGACAAACACCTTAGTGGCATAATGGTGGTAAGACACAAGTGACATTGAAATGGTGAAGGGATATCAACAGGATTTTTTTGTCTTTGTGTGGGGAGAAAAATTAAATAAGTTAAGGCTTGGCTTGGTGGTGTAAACCAAGTGCCCTTCTCTTAAGGTGTGCTTGTGTGTGAAAATGTGTTTATTAATTAAGCCCAAATCGTGTTTGAAAAAAGAAAAAAGATTGCTGAAAAAAGCTGAAATTTAAAACAGAAAATGAACAACAAATTAATTAACTAAACCCCACGCAAAATAGGTTTGCAAACATTGTGCTGGTTGGTGGTGAAATCAACTGAAAATACACTAAAAAGTCTAAGAGATCTAAGCGTCGGTGTGACTGGGTCAAATGACACTATGTTGCTGGAAAGTGGTGTAGCAACAACAAAAAAGCAAAGAGGAAATTCACTACAAAATGATAGGGAGATGGGTGTGAAACCTAGGGAAACAAATGGGGCCCTAAGGAAAATGACCAAACAAGATTTAAAATGAAACTTTGGATGGAAAAAACCTATCTTTGAAGATTTGAAACATGAAGGTACACATCTAGAAAATATGGCTGAAAGCGTTGTGGAAACTCAGACTCCTTACTCAGCTAAACTCCTCCTATAAAGGTGGAAGCGTACTAGAAGCCCTAAGGGGCTAAATTCCACTTTGACGAGAAAAATAGAGTAGATCAAGGCCTAAGTGAGATAGGATGTGCTCAACCAATCGAGAAGACATCTCTCATCAAAACCCAGAAACAGATCTGAAAAAATCACAAAAACCCTAAAAATTGCAGGTACTGACCTGATTCCTCAGAGATTGCACTTTTTGGGCTAGAAGGTGCACTCTGGACCTCCAAATCACACTTTTGGGGTAGAAAAGTGCGATTTTTTCTCCTTGATTCTTGGTCGGAAAGTCTCGGAAAAATTTGTCGTCTCTGTTGCGGCTGGTTCCTTTGACCTACGGAAAAGACTAGAAAACTTATGGAAGTTAGAATTTTGACTGATCTAGGGTTATAATGCTAGTAAACAACATTAAGAGATTGAAAAATGAAGAAACCCTAAGCTGAAAATTGAAGGTCACACAGGTTTCTGGATCAGAAGTAAAAACCCAACGGAGTCGCCAATTTTGTTATAGTGTTTTCTTCTCATATGTGTATGAAAATAAATCACCTAATATTGTGGATGACAAACAATCTTAACAATATAAATGGCTGCTAAACATTGTAGATCTGTAGGAAATGATAGAAACAAAACCTGCCAAATCCCTGATCTATGCCACGATCATAGTTAAACAACAAAATGAAATAGTAATAAATGTGGGTAAATTTAATAATCCAATGGAAACTAGATATATAAAGAATATATTTTATTAAACAACACCTTTGAAGGGAACAAATAAATGTTACCAGCGCCCCTCTATGGGATGCGTTCTTGGCTATCCTCAAATGTTTTCAGCTTTTGTAGAGTCCCTCTCCTCTATAATGTGTAAAACCAAGCAAATGAAATGTTTGAGCTCAATGAGAACCCGAATGGAAAAGAAAAATGGTATGCGACAGTGATAATAATCAGAGCTGCAATAGTGAGTGCAACAATGAAAATAATTGAAAGTGAACAATGAATGGAAAACCCTTCTATTTATAACAAAATATTAGGTTATCCTCGAATCATGAGAAATAATAAAATATTATTAACTCCATTCTAGAAATAACCATTTGGAATATTTTATTATATTTGGTTAGGAGGGAAAAAGTATTTATACTTTTATTTAGAAATAATAAATAAATAAATTATTTATTTATCATCTCAAGAAATATAGTTAAGGAATAATAAACAAATAATGATTTATTTAATTATTCTTAAGGGATTTAGTAAACTTAACAAGGAATAATAATAAATTAGTGATTACTTAATTATTCCTAGAGAAAAATAAGATAATTAATAATTTATCTGCTTATTTTTCATAACTCGGTCAAATATGACAAGGAATATTAATTAAACAATGGTTTACTTAATTATTCCTAGAAGATAATTAAATAAATAGTGCTTTATTTAATTATTCTTCATGGGTTTAATTATAAATTTCTTAACAAATGTGGTTTATTAAGTAATTTTTCATAGTGAAAAATACTAAGACTTCTATTTACACTTCCCCAACAATGGCACCAAAATGTTTATCAATTTGATTGTCTTAAATTGTTACATAAATTATTGACGGAAGTTGGTAAATTTGTGAAGTGCAAGTGCACTATATATGCTAGAGGTCTTTTTTATTAAATTAGCATGATTGAATTGTTGAAATTTACTTTTAAGGATGTAGTTTATTCCTATCTTACTCTTCAAAGAAAATGATTTAACACATTAAATATTCCTACTCTTTTCTAATGAAATCAAAAATATTCTTCACACTTGCAAAATGAAACTTAAAGCAAACTCACACTATCTCATTAAGAAAACTTAATTGATCTATTGCAACAAAAATTTAATCTAAAAGAAGAATCATTCATCTAACGTTCTAACAATCCTTTGTATAAAAACCTAAAATCAAATTAACTTCTATTCAAAATTAAAACCACACATCTATCATTATCAATCACTAATACACTGAAATTGGATGTTTTGAAATTAAAACCATAAATAAATCAAACATATTTTGAAATGAAATACTGTAAAATGAAACTATAAAGAAATCTATCAACTCTGAAATGAAACACTCTTAAATCATAAGGAAATATATGGAAATCGATTACACTATCATCAACATCATTATAAATCAACTTGAAAAAGAAACGATTAACGAAATATTGATATTGCTATCTCATTGAAATAAAGACTATAAAATGATTCTAAAACGTATGAAAAATTGCAATAAACAATAAAGAAAAGTTATGAAAATGCAAAACCTTCATTGTTTGCAAGGGCCCTCCACAAACAGGCGGTCATAGAACTTCAATAGAATAGTCAGCTACACATTGAAACTTCAAAGGATTTTCTTCATTAACAAAGTAAAAACAGAGTCTTAAAACATTACTATTGCATACATAAAAATTAACCTTATGTTCATGTTTGTTGCACGGTATTTATAAAATCCCATGTCAATAATTGTTCAATGATTTTATGCCTACCTTATCTAACAGAGTTCTAAATTAAGCTTCTAACAACTATCAAAATATCATTTCTCATGATTTGCTATTTGGCAAAGCAAATCATGAAGCGTAATAATTTCGGACTCTCACTCGCCTGTTCAACAACCAAGTTGACTTTTCCCTTTGACCACACAATTGAATAGTCCTTTTGATGATTTGGTTTAGATGAATAGGAGGAAATCATTAAAGGGATCAATATCCACCTGTCCATATCTTTCTCTTCTTAGTTGGCACCTCCGATCCTGGTAAACCATGGAATTGGCGACAGAAACAAAGATTAGCTGCAAAATCGTGGGAATTCAGTAGCCAATACAAATATTAATTCAATAATAAGGAAAATGATTAAATATGAAAGATACAACAATTCAATACCTTACCATGTTAAAAACCTTGTAGTTTGATGCCTATTGAGTTGATGATGATGGTCAAGGAAAAGAAAAATAGGTAAAGGAGAGTGTCAAAATGAAGTAATCATGAGGCTCTACATTATCCTTCATTATTTTCCAATGGAGGAAAATGATTTTTTGGTATATGTACATGTTTATGTATGGTTTTTGTTGTAAATACCAGATTGATTTATGCTATAACGCTCCAATAAATTATATGGTTGTCATGTTGTCATGTTGTCATGTTTGTCATGACGATTTTACTTTTGAGAAGTTTGTTCATAGTAAACACTGCATATAGCTAAGTTATAAAGCTCCATGGGAAATATGTTTTGGTTTTTAGTGGTTTTGTTGTTCATAGGTTTCACTTAACATTGAGAACAATGTGCTCCTAAGGGGGAGGGGTCTTTAATAGCCTCGGGTTAAAAGTTCATGTAATAAATTTAATAAAGGAAAAATAAGACTAGGGTCATGGTTACGTATTCCAAGTTGAATGTTGGGAAAAACATATTAGTGGGCATTACTTGCTATTTATTATGGTTAAGGGGAAATTGAAAAAATCAATGAAAAAATATTTGAAAAGGAAAAAAGACATTAATTGACATTTATTTATGAAAATAAATGAAAATAGGAGAAAAGGGAGATGAAAGGTCATAGGTTGCATGTGAGGAGGAAATTGAAGGAAAATAGAGGGAAAATGAAGAAATTAGAGGCATAAATAATAAAAAGGCATTAGAGCGAACACTCCCTCTACCTGTTATCCATCTTCCAATTTCAGCCACTGCTTTTTCTCCATAAACCCTGCAACCTAGCCATCTTACCTCTGCTAAACCATCACACGCGATAATTATTAAGAACATTTCACTTTTAAAATCCTCCAACATACAGGGGATGGATCGCGCGCCAGTGAGCCTGCGCCTGCTTCCCTGACCTAGCCTGCCGCCCCTGCCTCCCTCTGCGCGCCTGCGCCTGGCAGCCTGGCTGCTGGGCCGCCTCCCCCTCTGCTCGCTCCCCTTACCACCCTGGGGTCTCCTGCCCGCGTATCAGGGGCCTGCGGCCCTCTCCCTCTTCCCCAGCTGGAGAACTGCGGTCCAGCAGTTCTCAGACGCGATGGATCCGCCAATCAATGAGAAGGGAGATCTGGAATCTATGTTTGCATCTTTAACCAAAGAGTCCTCTTCAGAAAAAATCCGCCCTACAGCCTCAAAGTTCATCAAGAAGCTTGCTGAAATACCTGAAGTCCCGCTCCCTCCCGGCCTTCCGAGGAGAGCTGCAGTAGCCTTAGCAGATCGAGGCTTGGTGGGTCAGTTCACCGGGCTATGGCCGTCACCTCGCACTGTCCAACGCTGGGTGGAAAGAAACTGGAACTCAATGGTCCAAGGGAAGATAGCAATAAGGTTTTGCGGAAGGGGCTTCTTCACCTTCCTCTTCGAAACTGTGGAAGATCGTAACCTTATATTCAGAAATGGCCCATATTTCATGGACACAAGAGGACTATATCTGAACAGGTGGACCCCTGACTTCGATCCGGAATTGGATGTTCCAAGCGCTGTCCCAGTCTGGGTCCGTCTCCCCCACCTGCCTCTTCATTGCTGGGGAGATGAATCGGTCAGAGCTATAGGAAACGCTGTGGGGAAATATATTGATAGATCAGAGCCAAAGGAGAATATGCATGCATGCGCTCGGATATGTGTAGAAGTGGATCTTGGGAAAGGACTACCGGAAGCAATCAAGCTCAGAGTGGATCAGTGGACGCACATCCAGCAAGTGGACTACGAACAGCTGCCGTTTAAATGTAAGGTATGTCATGAATACGGCCATTTTGCTAATAGATGCAGTAAAAATAAACCAATAGAATCTGAAAATGCTGAAACAACGGAAGAACCATGGGAACAAGTCAAGAGAAAGAAGCCAACCCCAACCCCGGGAAACCCCTCCAACCCCCCCCCTTGAAACCCCTGCCTCTCCTCCCCATCCCTCAGGAACGGGTCCAACCATTCCCACCTCCTCTAACCCTTTCGAATCCCTCTCAGCCGAGGACCCCCCATCCCCCCCCTCTCCGCCAAATGGTCCTTCAATCCCCCCTCCCTCCCCTCCCCCATCTTCCCCTCCCCCAACGGTTGAAAGAATTCTAACCAGGAACAAGACAAAGGAATCTATCCCGTCCACCGATCCACCCAGGAAAGTAGGAAGAAAGTCAAACAAAGAGATAAGAGATGAGAACGCAGCAAAAGAAATGGCTACAGGGACCCAACAGCCAATGGATACCTTTCTAGATAAGACCAAAGGAAGCGGGGAGAAGATGAAGGAGAAAAGTGGACCATACAACAAACACTGTAAATGATGAAGCTGGTCTCTTGGAATTGTAGGGGGATGGGCTCCTCCCTAAAAATCAATGCAGTCCGAGATCTAATCAAATCGGAACACCCAGATTTCCTACTTCTTCAGGAGACCAAAATTAGTGAACAGGACTTCCAAAACATTGTAAAGAGAAACAGAAACTTAGAAGGCAAAGGCCTAAGTGCGGTAGGTGCCTCAGGGGGTCTAGGAACCATATGGGACAAAAATCAATGGAAGCTTAAGGACAGTAAGCAAAATAAATGGTGGATAAGGACAGACATGCAACACATTCTCAATAAAGAAGAATTCACAATTTACAATATCTATGCTCCTCCCCATTACAGAGACAAAGCCTCTTGCTGGGATTCAATCACCATGGACTTAATGAGTGCACAAGAAAGAAACATCTTCCTGGGTGGAGACTTGAATTTAATAAGAAACATAGATGAGAAGATGGGGGGAAATTTTTACGCAGACCCCTCTAGGGAAGCTTTGGAGAATATTATCCAAACACACAGCATGGTTGATGTTCCTCCACAGAATGGGCGATTTACATGGTCGAACAAAAGAGCAGGCAGAAACAACATTAAAGAAAGGTTGGACCGCATACTGGTTCAAGAGAGCATCGCTGCCAACTTCTCAAGGATCCAGAGCATGATAATTCAGGGTTATTTCTCAGATCATAAACCTGTTGCTTTGCACCTAGTTAAAGGAGAAACCATGGGACCATTACCTTTCAAATACAACAGAGAATGGGAAAAAATGAAGATTTCATGAAACTGGTCAAAGAGAATTGGGCAACAGAAATTATCGGTTCCCCGCACTACATTTGGGAAACGAAAATCAAAGTTCTTCAGGCAGCTATTAAACAATGGGTAAGAAACTATGCAACAGAAAGGGAGAAAAGGAAAATAGAGCTTCAAGAGAAGCTGACAGACTGGAACAAAGAAAAAGAGAAGAGTCAAGATACAGCTGATGACTTAAAGGCGGAAACCAAATTATACATGGAGTTGTATAATCAGAACCGCGCAGAGGAGGAAGAGCTGAGACAAAAATCGCGTTGCCTTTGGCTCAACTCAGGAGACAAGAATACTTCATTCTTCCACAACAGCATCAAGCTTCGGAGAGCAGGAAACAACATTGGTAAGATCACTAAGGAAGGCAGAGTCTTAACAGAACAATGGGAAATTAAAAACGCAGCTACCAGTCATTTTCAAAGTCTCCTTTCTGCAGACCCCCAGTACACAGAAAATCCGGACTTTCTAAATATAATAGAGAGTAAAATCACAGAAGAACAGAATGGAGATCTAGACAAGGAGGTCACGCAGGAAGAAATAGAAAGCACAATCCTAAGTATGCCCTTGGATAAGGCGCCTGGGCCTGATGGGCTCACTGTGGCCTTCTACAAAGCACATTGGGAAACAATAAGGAAGGATTACATAAGAATGGTCAAAAACTTCTTCAAAAATTGCAAGATGGGCAGCAGTGTAAAGGCCTCACACCTAGCACTCACCCCTAAGGAATCGAATCCCCAATCCTTTGATCGATTCCGCCCAATCTCCTTATGTAATGTATCTTGCAAAATAATCACAAAAATCCTGGCGGAGAGGTTAAAAAAGGTTCTTCCCTCTCTCATATCGGAAAATCAAGGGGGTTTTGTCCCCAACCGACACATAACGGACAATGTTATCCTCATTCAAGAAGCAATTCACAGCAGTATGACTAGGCAGGAGAGGGGTATGATCATCAAGTTGGACATGGCGAATGCCTTTGACAGGGTAAATCACTCCTTTATCAGGGCAGTGCTCATAAAATTTGGCATCTCAGATTTCTTCACAAGTAGGGTGATGGAATGCATTTCTCAAAACTGGACAGCGCCTCTCATCAATGGCAGGCCCTGCTCAGCCTTCAAGAGCTCAAGAGGATTGAGGCAGGGCTGCCCCCTTTCGCCCTTCCTTTACATCATAGTGGCTGAAACCCTCAGCTTGCATCTTGAGAACAAGCGCAAATTAAAAGAAATTACAGGGGTGGAAATTACCAGAGGGACCAAAGGAATAAACCATTCCCTTTTTGCTGATGACACTCTTCTAATAGGGGGAGCCTCTAGCCTTATGGCACGAAGATTCAAAAGAATCCTGGACCTTTTCCTTCAAGCTTCAGGAGGAAAGTTAAACAACAGAAAGTGTATGATATACACCTGGAATGTGCCAAGGAATATAATTCAAAGAATATCCACCATAATGGACATCCCTGCTCAGGGAAATTGGTCCCACTTCACATACTTAGGGCTCCCCTTAGCCAAAGAAACAGTAAAAGCTGAGATTTGGGCAAAAATTATTGAGAAGATGAGAGGGAAACTCGAGAATTGGGGAGTGCACTGGCTAAATTTGGCTGGTAGAACCATCCTAGTCAAAGCCATCCTCTCAGCCCTCCCAATCTATCAATTTGCCTCCACCCTAGCCCCGGCAAGCACCCACAAACATATGGAGCAGATCATTAGAAATTTCCTATGGCAAGGTGGCAAGCAAGAAACAAAAAAGTTCAGTCTGGTGAGCTGGGACAAGGTCACCCTCCCTTTAGAAAAAGGAGGGCTTGGAATCAAAATACCAAGGATTGCAAATATGGCTCTGGGGGGCAAGCTGGTCTGGAGAATCCTCAACGAGAAAGGAACTTGGTGGACAGAGGTAATAAGGAAAAAATATGTTAGTGGAAGCAAAAGCAATATCCTGGCAGGAAATATCATAGAAAGACAATGCACCCCTGTCTGGAAGTTGATCAAAAAGACACTCCCCTTCTTCATTTCAAGCATCTCAAAAGCCCCGGGGAATGGTAAGGATACCAACATATGGGAGGATAAGATAATGGGCTCGGAACCAAGGGCAGCACACTCAAACTTCAGACCTCTTCAACGATGGATGACAGAGGCAAAAATCAAAACACTGTATGACATCTCTCTCTGGGATCAAGACCTTTGGTCTGGTTGGAGACCTCTCCCCCTCCCGGATAACCTGAAGCCCCTCTGGGACGAACTCAAGATGTCTTTGGCTGGCTCAGCCCCCACTAACAAGATGGAGGAAGATAACTTTGTATGGAACCCTAGTGGTAGCAAATATACAGTAAGAGAAGGATATAAAACTCTACAAAACGCATCAACAATTAATGACTGGCCTCTCCATAGGGCAGTCTGGAAAACCGAGTGTATTCCAAAGGTCAGGTATTTTAATTGGACCCTTCTTCATTATAAAATTCTCACAGCTGAAAACCTTAGGAAGAAAGGCATCCAAGGCCCTTCAATGTGCTACATGTGTAAGAATGCAGAAGAGAGCATAAATCACCTCTTCATTGAGTGTCCCTTTGCTAAGGCTTGCTGGAAAACTTGCACAGAACCTTTGAGCACCACTGCCCTTCCCAATTAGATCACTATTCTTCAGAAGCAATGGGGAAACAATCTCCCGGGTCCTGGCAATTACAAAGGTCTAATTAAAAGGATATGGAGAAGCATCCCAGCCAACCTCTGCTGGCAAATCTGGCTGGCCAGAAACAAATATATCTTCAAGGGCAAACAACCAAGAATATCCAATGTTCTTGCCAAAACAATAGGTCTAATCACCGAGACCATTGAGGCAAATGGTTATAACAGGGATGAAGGAAAACAATTGGATGTAAATGCCAAAGAATGGATCAGCAAGTTCAAACTGAGGGAAGGACACCAGAAGAGGAGAAACACAGTGAGGGAAAGCATGGACTGGAAATTAAGGGGAACCAAGGAAGAAGTCAGAAGCTAGATTCATTGTCAAAATCGACCCACTCTACATTTCGATGGGGCCTCCAAGAACAACCCTGGTCAAGCGGGAGCAGGGGGAGTACTTAAAGACTGTCAGGGGAGGACCTTAGTCACCTTCGAGTGGGGGTTGGGCGACATGACAAATAACAGGGCGGAAGCTTATGGCCTTCTTCTTGGGACCTCCATAGCCAAGAATTATGGTTTGAGAAATCTTCTAATTCTAGGAGACTCGGCAATTATCATTGCCGCCCTGACCACAGGGAAGGATTTCAGACAAACAGCGTTAAACAACATTAAAGCAAGGATCATGGGAAATATCAGGTCCCTGGGCAATGTCACATTCAAGCACGTTCTCAGAATAAACAATAAGGAAGCAGACAACCATGCAAATAAGGCTTCAAACAGGCAAAAACGCAAAGTCAAGGAGAATGATAGAATATATAAAAAGGATATTCCTTGAGCAGGTCTCCCCCGCCCCCCCATCCAACAATCAAACCCACCTCAGGCATACTCCCACCCGATCCAGGCCCATCATCCCCTCCAGTACCATCAGCTGCTCTCGAAATCCAATATGTCCTCATAATCCGAATTCCATCACTGTTCCATATCCCCTCGGGATTTCCCATCTGAACAGCGCAGTCAATTTCAGGAGCGGGAAGCGTGACTCACCTCTCCACACAAGCCAACCCTGCAGCCACATCAAATCGGTTGACTGCCCTCCTCCCAACAACAGAGCCCATTGGCGCGGTTTCAAGCATACGAGGCTCCTTCAGTTCGCTATATATGACAGTAGAGCCACAAGCAATTTCGCAGATCAGTTTACTTGTTCGCAGCTCGATCTCAGCAAAAGAAGGCGTATCGTGGGAATTTTCATCCCTCTCCAGGAGGAAGCGACTCATAAGGCGTCCGTGGTAAACTCAGTTGCTCACTCATCTGGCTTTCTCTCGCTAATTTCTCTGTTTTTGCAGTGCTGCAGGGACTCTGTGGAAATTTTGAAGAACTCCCGTGGCCCTCCAAGACTTCCGCTCCCTTCCACTCACTCTCAGCTGTCCATCGTTCTCCCCCTCATCTCATCTAAATCCTGCGCATTTCTCTACAGCAATTTCCCCTGTGCCCTCTTCTCATCCCCGTTCACAAGCCCTCTCTGTCCCGTCCCTCTGTGTAGTGAAATGGCAGATCAACACCGCCCTGCTGAGACAGGCCAACCCAGCAAACTCTTGGACAATCTCTTCAACAAAGAATGCACAATGTGTAAAGCTCATACTATAATGATCAACAGCCTGACCAAACAGCTGAAAGAGCTCCAGGATGATTATCATTCTGATAGAAATTCTAAGAGGAAGAAACTGGACAAAAGAAAGAACGAGATTGAAACATTGCAGGACCGTTGCAGTCATCTGGAGGCAGCTATGGAACACATACGCTCTCTCACACAAAGCTACCAAGCGGAAACATCAACCAAAGCAAGTGCTCGGAATCCGGAGGACTCAATCACCCAGCACTTCCCTTAAGGAATGCACTGCAAATACTGCTGGATAGGAGGCTCGTTTGTTAGACAATATAGTCGTATCTGTTTTAGTTTTTGCTTAAATCAAAGAAGTAGGGAGGAATTCGGGTCTGCGTACCCACTTTTGATCCTCACCCTTCAGATAAACTCTCCGGATGTATTGGAACTCTGTAATGCTGTCTTTTTATAATATATAAGTATCCGATTTGGTTAAAAAAAAATAAAAAGGCATTAGAGCATCAATTTGGGGACTTTTCCAGTTGAGTTTTGGAATTGGCTTCAGAGAGAAGAAGATCGCCAAGAGGAGAAATCAAGCAAGAAAGGAAAGAAATGAAAGGGAAAGTAAAGGAAAGCAAGGATCAAGCAAAGAAGGGTTGGATCAAGCGGCTTCAATGAGAATATTTGCAGGTAATAGGTTGCATTTAACTAGATGGTTTTTGCATGCATGGTATATGAATGTGTGTATTTGGTTCATTTGCTATCATTGGCATGTGTTCTTCCTAGTTTGATAATGGGTTTATCCTTGCCTTACCATTTTCGGATAACCATGGTGTAATGAGATTCATTCTTGGTTCATATTTGGATTTCCATAAGGTTTTGGAACCGGTGAGGTGGTCTCGGGAAAATCCCAAGGGTTGGGGAGTGGAGATGATTTTCTCTAGGAATTCCTTGATAGGTGGGTGGAGACAGGAAAAATTCCTCAAGGGATGGTGAAGGAATTTTGAGGCATCCAAGCCTGGTTTGGTTTTGTGATCTCGGGACCGGTTTCGGTGAGATCATAGTAGTGTGAAGGTGGAGGTGGTTTAACCTCTGGATTTCCTTTGTTTTTTATGTATTTGTTTATCCCAAGAGATCCCACATTAATGCTTAGAATATGGCACATAGGTGATTGGATGAATGATAAATTTGGTTCAACCCAATCTATGGTAGGGTGGTACGTGGAAGTCCTTGACTTGGTTGGATTTTGCATATGTTAATAAGAGACATTTTACTCTTATATTTCATGAGTAATTATACTTTTTATTACATGGCTTTGATGGTCATTCTATCATTGTTATTTATCTAGTTATATGTTGGTTATAAGCATGGTTTTATTATAGATTCAAGTTATAGCTTTTATCATGTTTTAATTTGTAAATGAATGGTTATTTAATGCATGACCTAATACATGTTATTGCAACTATTGTGAGAGGGAATTAAACCTTCTTGATGATTCTCAGTTAAGTGTCAGATCTCTATGTTTAGGTATGCATTCATGCCCTGTAGATTTCATGTTCACTATGTGTTTGACAGAATGATTGTCATGTTTAAGCCTTTCTAGGTCAAATTATTGTCTAATTTTTATGTTAGAGGCTTTATCCTTGTTTCATTTATTGTTTTGGAAAGTTTCATCAAGTTATGGGCAGTGGTCTAGAGATTATCACTAAAAAGGTGGCTTAGATTTCGTGGTTGTAGGAACATAATTAGGTAAAAAAGACTCCATTCGGTCCCTTGAATGCTTATGCATCAGACTGGAAGGTTACAGTCAAATTTAGGCAGTGTTGTGCTAGATTTTGGGCATTCAAATCAGTGAAAAAGGAGTTTAACTCAAGGTTTGGACACTTGAAAGGGTGGTTTATCTCTTGAGGATCATGTAGCTCATGATGAAGGTCAATAAATTTTTGGTTTGTCGATTCCACTTCCTTAACTTCACCTAGGAGGTTGATTCATGTCATAGTAGCCTTCATCTCATGTTTACCCTAGCAACCCAGTGAAAATGGGTAGATATGGGAGGGGTTGTTACACCCTTGCTGATAAAATTGTTGTTTTTGTCCACCTAGCTTCCAAATTCACTGATTCTGAGCCACTGCCTGTGAATTCGATTGGCCCCAATTTTGAGAAGTCTGCTCCTATTCCTAAATGTCTTAATCCTAGTTCTATTCCTATAACTACATCCATGAATGGAACAAATAAAAGAAAGCTGGTTGGATCTAGTGAAAATCTTATAAAATCAGATGCTCAATAGCTTGTAATTCCTATGGAAAATATATTTTTGGAAAGAACTCATAATTCAATTTCTTTCAACAATATGTTTTGACTTGTTAACTTGCTGATATAGTTTTGGGCTATTACATAGTTTTGGTGGTAGTTTTGTGATGATTGTTGGTGATAAGATTACATATGAAAATGTCATCCATATTTGGATTTTCTTAAAAAGGTTTCTATGAAATATTATGCTGCAATGTGGATGTGGTTCCTGCGTCCCTTTGATTTGCATGATATTCCTATTTATTAGGAGCCTAATATTAAATTATTTTCCCCACTCTTTCGATTCATTTTTGATAATTAACTCGAGTAAAAGTAAAATAAGAAAATGGTTGCATAATCATCTCAAAGGTAGTTCAACTACAAATACTTGCTTGAGAAAGGAAAAGGGGAGATCACAATGTTTTCATAGAGTATGGTATGACATAGTTCATTTACTTCAGTTTTGGGATAATTTGTTGTGTTGTTCAAATACTTGAATCTCATAAACTTTGGTTACATGGATTCTTTTAAATAGTAACAATGAATAGAGATTTGAAAGTATCACTTGTTGAATAAGGTATTATTTTCTTTGGTCATTGATGATTATAATTACTATATATTTTTCAATACTGATAACTGACATTCTATACAGTAGCATACCAAGTCCAAAAGGTCTCATTGATTTAGCGGTAGCAAGGTCATGGGTTATTTATTTTTATTTATTAATTTCATTTGACTTATACAGTTCACAAAAGTAGTCATTTGTAAAGGAGATTCCTATCAAAAAATATTATTAATCAGTTGAGTATGAGTTTATTTAATATGAATAATAATTTCAAATATACTCAATGAAGGACCTATTTCTTATCCTACCATCTCGTGTCATATTTTTATTGTTTCTTTTCTTTACTTTCTTGATTGCAATATCTTTCGTGTTGTATATAGCGTCTTTTCTGTTGATAAATTTTTTATTTCAAAAACAGATAATGAATTCTATGTTGAAATCTATTTTATATGAATTTGGTTACATGTTTTGATTATTTGTCATAAAATTTTTGTGTTTGACATTTTATTTATCTTTTTTAATTGTTGTAAATCCGTTTTTAATTTAGATTTGTGATAGATATTATGGATTATATGTATACATTTAGGACAACCACATGTATGAAATTAGTGTTTAACCACTAGGTAGTCATTTTAAACTTGTATCATATTTTAAGAAGACTATAAATTATGGGAAACATTCCCATCTTTCTTGGTCTAGCCCACCAAGGATTTGAAAGGGTGTGAGTGAATGTTTCTATTTCTTCCATCAACATCCTCTTTGGCGACCATACTAGGGAATAGGAGTGATATTTAATGTTATGTGTGTATAACACTACCATTTATTCCACTATTCTCTTTATTATTTTGCTTGTTATAATTACTTCATGCAAAAGTATTTTCAATATTTGATCAATAGCTTTCCTTGGCATGGTTTCCCTACCTTTGTAAGTCATCCTTTAGAATCCTCTCGTGATATTTTGTTCAAATTTATCGATTTTTGTCAATTTGTAGGATTTCAAGACATTTATTATTCTTCTATCTTATTTCCTCTTACACTTTGTAGAGAAGCAGAAGATTGATATTTACCCTTATTGCATAATCCTAATATTGTTGGGTCAACCCTCTTCAAGAAATTTATTAATGATTTTCCCTCCTTACCTGTCTCTTTGCATTCTGAGCTTTGGTGTTACTTTGGTGAAATCCCTCATAACCCCATACCTTGTCAAGTACTTTTAGAGGCAAAAAAGAAATATAAGTTGGAAAAAGAGAATCCTGTCACCTCATATGGATGGAAATTTGCATATGTTGAACCTGTTGTCCTTTATAGATAATTATAGGCTAAGAAACTGTGTCAAAGCATCTAAAATGTTGTTTTGATTTGTGTTTGGATGACCAGTATTTTAAACTGTTAAACATATGCAAATCCTAATTATTTATGATATAACAAAAGGGTTGATTCTTCACCTTTAACATAATTAAGCTTTCAAATGTTTGTTAAGGGTATAATTTTAAGATGATATATATGATTCCATTCAAATAGATTTTTTAACTTGTCATGTATAGATGATGCGTGTAAAATCCTTTTACAACCCAACAAAGCATATTTAAAGATACCATGAAGCATAAATTAAATTATGTAGAGGAATTAACTCAAACAGATAGTTTTAGTTAATTAATGTTTGTAATTGGTTATAACTTCATAGGGGATTTCAGAAAGATTGATATTCAATATTATCTTGCCCAAATTTCCTATTAACTTTAAACATGTGTAGAAATAAATAAAGATGAAATCATAATAAGAAACTAGAAAACTCACAGGAAAACACAAGCTACTTCAAAATGAGTCCATAATCCTTCTATTAATCTCAGAAACAATTCAGAGAATTACAATCATGGTCAATGGCTTATCACAAGTGTTTAACCCTTCATACTTCGAATTACAAATTATTTATAGAGTTTCTTCTCAAAATATTTGGACTTAAAAACAAAATTTATTTTCCAAATTGACTTGGATTTATTACAAAAATAGAACTAGAAAAGAGGAAATTTGAATAATTTTGACATCTTGCACAAAATTCAAGGATTGTTGCTGGTGACTGGATCTATAAAGCAATTGTTTTGCTTCTTGTTCTAGGAAATATGTTCTTTTTCCCTGAAAACTTGGTATTATGTTGCTGAAAATATGTTGCCTCTCATTTGAGAGTTCACACAATTTGTCCCATCTGTTTTCATGAAGAATAGAAAATTTTAATAATTTTTCTGTATGATTCATCCACTTCAATGTATTTCTCAAAACTAGTCTTAGTTATGAATATATGCTTGATATCATTCTAAATTAATAAATCATAATTAAGACTTTCCATGAAATCCTTTCCAGTGATGGTTCCTTTTATTTTAGAAAATTTAGATTTATCTATTTCTATATCATGCGATCTATGCTCATATTCTTCCATTGGAATTAATTTATCACCTATACCCTGCAGACTTGCAAGTCATTTTACATGTAATGAATTAAATTTTCTGTGAAACTTTTTAATCTGGAGTTCTAAATTATGACATTTATTCTCCAACTTAGAATTAAATTTCTTTTAGTATGTACCCTTGTCACCTCCAAGACAAGTTCAGTTTTTTCCTCAATACCATATTCTTCAAGCTCTTATTTTATCTTGGAATTTAGAACCTTGATTATTTTTGTGGCATCCCCTGGTTTGTGGTTGATGTCTTGCTTTAATTTTGCCACTGCTTCCTTTGATTTCTGTAACAACTCTTCTTGTTAAAACATAATCTCTATTGAAGGCAATATTTTAGTAATTTATTGATTAATATTAAGCCAAATATTTTCTTTGGCCTCAGCAATGGTTTGAGAAATTTCAAATTCATTTTCATAAATTTCTATTTGCTTAGTCAACCTATAACTTTTCTGTAACTTGTCCAAGATGCATTATCAGTCTTAATCTTTTGTTCTTGGAGCTTCTAAATTAGAGTTTTTAATTTCTAAATCTCCCAATCCTTTAGTGTTAAGTCTCCCATGGCTTTTGATAAATTTGTGGTTGCATCAGTGGACTATGTATGCATTGTAACAGTTGTTGTTGCAGAAGTCCTTACTGTTGAAGTACTTGTAATAGATGTTGTTATGGGGATAACTGCTAAAACATCAAGATGTTGTTCTTTTTCCTTTAACAATGTCTCCATTTTGGCTTCCATTTTATATATCTGGAGATTTTGTTCAATTATCATTTTGAACGTATTCTCTTTTTCTATCTCTAATTGACCAACTTCTTTGGCTTGTGGATGTTCTATAGTAGGAAGCTTCAATAGTTTCCTTAATGCTTGAATATCAACATTCTTGATAATTTCTTCAACTACTTTAACATCATTAGGATCATATCCTAGTGTTATTACCAGAGCTTCCAATGAATTAATTCTGGTATCTTTGGCCAACGATGACATTTTCTCCATCTTTAATTGTGAATGAATGTTACTCAGTGAAGCTTGTAGTTAGCTGAATATGTCAATCTAGAATATCATTTCTCCGACTTGCTTATGCAGGTCAATTTGATCAATGGCATGAATTTGTTTGGTTTCAAAAGAAAAAAATGATGTCTTATAATCTTATGCACTTCTAGGGACTGGAACTTTAGGTTCCAATAAAGCTAGTTGAAATTATCCCTTTTCAGTATCAAGTGTAGACAAAATTCTGTGTTGGGTAGTAGAAGTGTGTTTCCAGAGTTTAAAATATGTGGTGGTCTTTAGTGGTTCATTATTTCTTTTAATCTCTTTGTACCTAGAAAAAATGTTTTGTTGTTCTGTACCCTGAGAAACAAATGATATAGGAGAATCTATGGAAATATCCTCAATCCTTGGAAGGGTAGAAGTATGAGAACCTATCAATATCATTGTTTCTTGCTCCTTTGAATTTTCTCCTTGAAAAGGCTCCTCATGCGTATTAGTTTTCTTTCTTCTTTTAAACACTTAGAAGTCTCTCTCTTGAATTTTTGAAACTGAAGGAGACAAACTTTCTCTTTGCCTCTTAGTATCTTTCTCTTAAGGAACTGGAGTTTGTGAAGTTGTTTGAATATAAATTTGTTCCTCTGTCTCTTGCAGTGTGTTCTCCTGCCACTCCTCTTGATTTTCATACTACTCTATTTTCGGCCTAGATGTATGTGCATAAGGCATAGTATTATGTTCGACTCTTAACTTAGAAATAATGCCGAAGGGATCATAAGACCAGGTGAAGCTCAATTTGAACTTAATTTGTTTCAAGAGAAGATTTTCCTCATTTGCTACTGCTCTGGTGTTGATAATTGATGGAGGAGAATTCAGCCCAAGGAAAATCATTGTAAATAGTAGACATAGGGGGCCATGCATTTTACGAAATAGTTTTCCAAGTTCGAATTCAATGTAATATTTAGGCTTTTAAGTGATTTAATGAGATAATGGGAGAATATGTAAATGCTCTCAAGATTAATAAATGAGAACATGAGTGGTAGAAGTCAAATCCAACTCTCCAGGAGCAAGAGAGAGCTTTTAGGAATTAATTAGAGTAGTTATGGACCATTGAGCTGATAAGGAGACTTTTATGTTTTAAAACAGAGAAAAATATGGAGTAGATAAAGTCTGCCACATATGTATGCATGCATAGAGCTTTAGGGATTTTCTTAGAGGGGTGATCGGATCCTCCAATGATCCAATCCAATGCATTCTTATAAATAAGTGAAAGCGTGTTCAATAGAAAGAGGCCACCAATAGTAGAATCACACCTGTGTGTGTGTGTGAGACCGAGGTGTCTCAGATGTAATCCGTGCTTTTATATTAATATATGCAAGATTGGCTCCTTTTTATGTTAGTATGCTTAAGAAGCATTTCATGTGTGATTTACAATGAATTCGTAGGCTCTTTAATAGAGTACAAACATAATTTTGAAGGACGCAAAAGCAGAGAAAGAGGAGCACGATTCAGAAGAATCGAAATGGATCATTGAATCCATTAGAGCTGTGCAAGAAGGACATAGATCAAAGGAGAGTGAGTAGTTTAAGCCTAGAAGGAAGAGTGGGCTACGAATGGGCAGAATGCCAAAACCTCTAACTTAACATAATTTCTAAGAAGAAGGAAGAACAGAGGAACGAGGAGTCAGGAACAGGTACAGTTAGATATCTTAAGATCAACGGTCCAGATTGTGTCACATCGGCAAAGACCCTTTTAAAGTGATTGGAACGAACTTTGGAAATTTATGAAGAGAAAGTAATGATTAATCGTGGACCGTTGGATCGTGAGCAGATCAACAGTCATGATTAAATTGCATATCGACGATCGGAGGCGCAGAGAGTTAGCAGTTTAGGAATGTTGCGATATTGCCGATAGAGATATATCGGCGATCGGAATGTCGAAGCTCGGAACCATTGGAGTTTGGTGTAACGAAAGCATGGAGTAAGTAGTGATCGGACTCGATGACAATCATATTCGCGGTTCTATAATATTTGAAATCTGGCGTATGCAGTCCGGAGGAGAATTTCCTTTGTATTCCTGAATAGTTAATATTTCTAATAGTTATATGGTATGGGCATTTTAACATAAATCATGTGTTATCACTCCGATAGTCAGAGATCGGAGTCGGAGAAGGGAGATGGTGCATATATGTTAAGATTGTGGAAGTCCCAATAGCCAATAACGATTGCGATAGAGGTTTTAACCTCGAAATCTGTGCAAAACCGTAAGGAAGGTAGAGAAAGAGTATTTTTGTGGCATTTCCTTTGGAAAGGGTTGTAAAGTCCCGAAAGGAAGGTTTGAGACAACATTGAATAAAAGAGTATAAATAAGGCTTATAAGGGTTCATATAATCCTGATAGAGGTTTCAAGCGGGGTGATTGACGTTCCGATGCAAAGGAACTTATAAGAGGGCCACTTGACCATTTATGGTCTGAAGGTTTGAATCCATTGTAGAGTTAGACACCTGGGATAGTTGTGGATGCATTATTGTGTTAAATGCATACTATGGGTATGTGTGGGTGTTACCCTGGTATCAGTTTGGCTAAGGATGGTTATATGCCGGGGACCCCTGCATCATTAGTGGTATTAGAGCAGATTTGTAATCTGTAAAAGGAGAACTTTGAAGTTCTTGGAAGATTATAGCAGTTCCAACAGAGGCTTGGAGTAGGCAGGAATAGAGGATTCCTTGAAGGAAGGAAAAAGCAAGATTTCTTAATGAAAGTTTTGAAGGAAAGAGGACTTGGAAACCAAACAGAAGACAAGCCATTCAAAGTGTAGAAGAATGGTGAAGCAAGATCATGCTAAGATCTTGAAGGTGAGGTAATGTATTCTGTTTTAAATTAAGAATGTGTGTTTTTATACTAATACACAGGCGACAACAAGAGAAGTTGTGAGAGGAGAACCATGCGAGTTCTTGAAGATAGAGTAAGGAGAATACTCTAAAAGAAGAAGTGGCAGTGAACCTGAAGAATCCATCAAGAGATTGGACAGAGAGGACAACTGAAGTGTTCTCAAGAGGAAGTGAGAGATTGCAGAAGCCTAGAAGGAGCAAAGGTGTTGCTCAAGAAGAAGAGGTTCGAGACAGAGGACCTGTGCTTACTAAAAGACTGAGTGAGGAGAGCTTAGTGAGGTAAGATTGCAGCCATGAGGACTAGCTGTTGCAGAGGCTTGTTGCAAAGGAACTCATGAAGAAAGAAGAGAATAAGATGACTACTGATAGTCATAGCAAAGGTTTAGAGAGAAGCCACAATAGAGGATATAAGAAAAAGGATGCCAAAGCAAATGGCAAGAGGATGAGTCAAGAAGAAATTGACAAAGAGGTTGTTGAATTAAACGAACAACTCAATGAATTAAGGAGAATGCTTGAGGAAAGCCAGAGACTAGGTTGGGTCTTGAGGAAGAAGCCAGTGGAGTCGCATGAGATGTAGAGAAGGCTACAAAAAATGCAAGTAAAGTGGCTAATGGAAAAAACTCAAGGAATTTGAGTTAAAAATGGAAGAATCCATTTGTGAAACAAAACAATGAGAATTTCTGGGAGAAAGTGAAGAAGAAGACTTGAAAACTGAAACTTCAAGTGAGGCAAAGGGGTTTAATGATTTTAAAATTGACAATTTATGTGTGTATGCAGGTGAAACATGTAAAGAAGGGAAATTGGATGATATTGTCATGAAGAAGGAAGAAGACCAACATAATCAAAATTATGTTCTGGAAAAAGATGAGATAGATAGATCTCATATACAACTGGAGAAAGATGTCAAACAACCAAGTGAAGGGCTTGAGGAGATTGAAGAAGAGACTATCAGAGAATTTCTAAATCATATGAATGATTTAGAACAACAGGAAGACATGATGGCTAAACCATCAAGTGAGACCATAGGGTCTTATATTTTTAAAACTGATAGTTTGTGTATGATGGCAGATATTGTAGGAGAAAAGAAGCCATTTGAAGATCTCTTCAGAGGAGATAAACAGCAAGGGACTGAAGGCAAAATTGAGGAAGAGACTATGTTAGCTGAAAACATAGTAAAGGATCATCAATTCACTATGATGATAGGCACAGTGGAGATAGCCATGGAAACTGTTGAGGCAGACAGTAGGGAAGAAGGACATCTACTGAAAGAGGTTAAGAAGGAGGAACCCTATGCAAAAGATTTAACCTTGGGAAAAGGAACACTAACAAAGGAGTGTTTTGAAGAGGATGGACAATCTTTTGAACATGTCGAAAGTCTGGAGGAGTACTCTAGGAGAACAAAGTATAATGGAGAAGACCTTTTGATCGAGGGAAGTAGTGATTTGCCACAACAGAAAGACCTTGAGATTACAAGGGTCAAAGGAAGACAATATTTTAATACTGTAACACAACATGTGAAGGATGAAGCTGGAAGAAGAGAGCATTGTGATGAAGTTCTTGCTAAGTGTGAAGAGGAGATTAAACTGCTGGAGAAACTGATGAGAGAACCTGACGGTAGAGAAAAAGCTACAGTTACAATTTCTAAAGAAGAAGATGTGTCTCAAGTAGCCATGGAGACAAGAAGATGCAATAATTTTTTCGCAGGTTCATTAAAAAGCATGAATGAGTATGGGTATGTGAACAGAGAGATTGAGTAGAGATTATTTGAAGATGGTAATGAGGCAGTATGAATCAAACAATTTCAAAGTAAAGATAACCAACAGTAGGCTAAAGGAGGATAAGTTCACTACTATGAACCGAAGAAGGAAAACATCATTAGAACAAATGGTGTGGAAGAGAGACCAACTGACATTCTCATGAATTCTGCGGAGAATTCGAATCAGCATACTGATGTGCTGATAGAGGAGAAGGAGAAAACAGAGCAGCAAACTAAATTGTTGCCAAAGGGAAATAAGGCACAACAACCTTATGTTTTTTATTTTAACAAGTTTTTTGAGTGTGTAGGTTTTGTTGTAAATGTTGGAGGAGATTTGGCACAAGTGAACATCCAAATAAAGGTGAAAGAAGGAGATTCTGTGGAAGAATTCAATCCATGGAGTAGAGAAGTTAAATTGTTGGAAAGAATGTTGAACATACATGAATTAATGATGAAAGAGGGTAAGGATGATAGGGAGGAAACAAGTAAAGCAAAAATGGCAGCAAGCTAAGCAGGAGTCAACATAACAAGCAAGGAAAAAGTGGAGGCAAAGTATACAACAATGTCTACAATGGTAGCAAGCAAAGCCAACGTAGAAGACAGTAGCAACAACCTGGAACAAATAAATATGAAGCAGAAGATGGACCAGCCCAAAGATATGCTAGACATAGAAATTGAAGAAATGTGGTAGCTGATGATGCAGCAGTTCAAATGGAGGAAAATGGTAGCATAAGTAAACAAGATCAATCAGAAGTTGAATCTAATTGACAAGAAGAAGAAGACAGTAGACATACATCGATAGCAAAGGAACAAAGCATCTGGAAAGTTACAAAACAAAGTGTAGGATCCAGGAAGACCAAGACCAAAAGACACATGATCAGGAGACCATGAATATTTTCTACTTTGGGAGTTTGATGTAGGAGCATTCAGCCCAAGGAAAATCATTGTAAATAGTAGACAAAGGGGTTCATGCATCTTAGCAAATAGTTTTCCAAGTTCAAAGTCAATGTAATATTTAGGCTTTTAAGTGATTTAATGAGATAATGGGAGAATATGTAAATTCTCTCAAGATAAATAAATGAGAACATGAGTGGTAGAAGTCAAATCCAACTCTCCAGGAGCAAGGGAGAGCTTTTAGGAATTAATTAGAGTAGATATGGACCATTGAGCTGATAAGGAGACTTTTCTATTTTAAAACAAAGAAAAATATGGAGTAGATAAAGTCTGCCACATATGTATGCATGCAGAGAGATTTAGGGATTTTCTTAGAGGGGTTAACCGATCCTCCAATGATCCAATCCAATGCATTCTTATAAATAAGTGAACCTGCATGTTCAATAGAAAGAGGCCACCAATAGTAGAATCAGGCTTGTGTGTGTGTGTGTTAGACCAAGGTGTCTCGGATGTAATCCATGCTTTTATATTAATATATGCAAGATTGGCTCCTGTTTGTGTCAGTATGCTTAAGAAGCATTTCATGTGTGATTTACAGTGAATCTGTAGGCTTTGTAATAGAGTACAGACAAATTTCTGAAGGACACAGAAGCAGAGAAAGAGGAGCACGATTCAAAAGAATCGAAATGGATCATTGAATCTAGAGCTCTACAAGAAGGACAGAGATCAAAGGAGAGTGGGGAGTTTAAGCCCAGAAGGAAGAGTGAGCTATGAATGGGCAGAAGGTCGAAACCTTCAAAGAAGCCAAACCACAGGAATTACTGAAGACTTAGCGTAATTTCTACGAAGAAGGAAGAACAGAGGAATAATGAGTGAGGCACAGGTATCGTTAGATCTCTTAAGATCAACGGTGCATATTGTGTCACATTGGAAAAGACCCTTTTAAAGTGATTGGAATGAGCCTTGGAAATTTGTGAAGAGCGAGTAGCGATTAATCATGGACCATTGGATCATGACCAGATCAATGGTCATGATTAAATCGCATATCAGTAGTCAGAGGCATCAAGGGTCAGCAATTTTGGAATTTTGTGATATTGCCGATAGCGATATATAGGCGATCAGAATGTTGGAGCTTGGAACCATTGGAGTTCAGCGCAGCAGAAGCGTGGAGTAATTAGTGACCGGACTCGAAAAAAATCATAATTGTTGTTCTATAATATTTGAAATCGGCGTATGCAGTTCAGAGGAGAATTTCCTTTGTATTCCAAAATAGTTAATATTTTCGATAGTTGTATGGTGCGAGCCTTTTAACGTAAAGCATGTGTTATTGCTCCGATAGTAGGAGATTGGAGTCAGAGAAGGGAGGTGGTGCATATGTGTTAAGACTGTGGAAGTCCCGATAGTCGATAGCGATTGCGATAGAGGTTTTAACCTTGGAATCTATGCGAAACCGTAAGGAAGGTGGAGAAAGAGTATGTTTGCAGCATTTCCTTTGGAAAGGGTTGTAAAGTCCCGAAAGGAAGGTTTGAGACAACCTTTAATAAAAGAGTATAAAGAAGGCTTATAAGGGTTCATATAATCCTGATAGAGGTTTCAGGCGAGGTGATTGAAGTTCCGATGCAAAGGAACTTATAAGAGTGCCACTTGACCATTTATGGTCTGAAGGTTTGACTCCATTGTAGAGTCAGACACCTCGGACAGTTGTGGATGCATTATTGTGTTAAATGCATACTGTGGGTATGTGCGGGTGTTACCCTGGTATCAGTTTGGCTAAGGATGGTTATATGTCGAGGATCCCTGCATCAATAATAAATGGTCCAATCTATGCTTTTAATTTAAATTGAGATTTCTTCTTGCTGGATACAAAATATTGATCATCCATGTTCATCATTTTTCTAATGTATTCTAGTGCAAAAAATCCGATTGGTACAAATTTTGACAACCTATAGGGAAGGAGATCACATCCATAGATCCTGATTTCTGTGTAGTTATGATAGAGGTACCGGTATCCAATATTTGTTTTCTCAGAGAGATGAAGTATTATTTATATTTCAAGTGAAATTCTGGGTATAATATCACTATTGAGAAGACACAATGTCATATGTAAAAATTGATTTACATAATCACTGAAAGAATACTCCTCTATGTTTTTCCTTACCAATGAATTCCAATGAATAACAAATTGAGGATTCCCCTGTGCATCTAATATATCTAGTGGAAATTTGAATCTATCTACTTGGAAAGATAGAAATAAATACATAAGGGCTAATTAATGCTTAAAATCACCTTCAGCAGAAAACTTTAAAAAATGATCATGAATGCTCTATGCCAGAAATTGACTATAGTTAAAAATAAGTGATGGTTTATCACCTACTGAAAATAATAATAAAAAGGCTAGAATTACCTCATCAACCCACTAATCACTAGGGTAACCCAATAGACATGAAACCATAGGTATGACTTGACTAGCCATTTATCGAAATATTGAAGAAGAGTAGGGTGGATTGGTTCTTGGTAACTCAAAGTTCTCAGGTAAAAATGATTCAAAGATCTTGGCTCTTTGAGGGAATGTGAGTTTTTGATAGATCTCCATGAGAGAATCTACAAAAAAAGGATGCAGAGGGGTTGTAGGTTTAACTTGAAGGATTTGAAATATTGCTTTAAGAGTGACAGTAAACAAGACTTCATTATTTTGGGCAATTACGACTCTCTGACTGGGTAAATACCTTAACTGACAATAATTGACAAATTTTGGGAAGAAATGGGTATGAGGAAAGATGAATTGGGGTAGGAAGATGTCCCATATGTTCAAGTCATCACTATCATCTAAATTTTTTTAATTTTCCCAGTTGTGGATTTCATAAAGATCGAACTCACACTGGGTTTCAAAGATTTTGTATTACTTGTCAAGCAAGGGAAATTCATCTAAATTCACGACAGGGGGGGACATTGGTCTTTCTACCACTAATTTGGACTTTCCTTTAGACGACAACATGCTGAATTAATAATTTGTAGACGTGTGTATCGAATTTCTGAGAATTGGTGATCGTTGGTGTAGCAAGTGCTTGTGAGTTGATACAATCTGAATGATACTAGCGTTGCTGCAAGGGAATGAGAGAAAGGGAGTTGGAACGGTAGCATGATGCTTTATAGGGGAGTTGAACAAATTGACCATTTTGGGACATCTAGTTAATGCACTTAGATGTTAGCAGGAATGATTTATTTGTTATAACGGTTAATTAGCTTAGGCGATGGAATTTATTGATGTAATGGTAATATGATGTGGATGAATGAGGGAATGACAAGTCGCGAGGTGTGAGGAGGTATGAAAGGAACGGTGGGAGTGGAGTGGGTGAGAGAGTGGTGTGTTTTTTTTGGGGGTGTGTGGGGTGGTAGGTTGTTTACGAATTTGGAGAGGGGAGGCCCGAAATGGCTATGGATAGGCCATATAGCCACAGGCGGAATTTACAAAACAACTTATCTGACGCCCCCTTGGTTAAACGTTGATAGCGCGGGGTGGGGGGTGTAGGGGGGTGATGTTCATCCCTTGTCATTGATCTCGGCAGGGGTGATCTCCACCTTTGATTCTCACTCGGGCTTTATCGCAAGTAGATAAAAATGTCAAATAAATTCTCTTTATTAAAAATATATTAATTAATCATTGATTAATTAACATAATAAATATTTAAACAATAATAAAAATATAATGTGGTGACATTTAAACAAGTGTGCCTATACTTTGGGATGTTTTTTATTTTTCTCGTATATATATATATATATATATATATATATATATATATATATATATATATATATATATATATATATATATATATATATATATTATCCCATTTTATTTACTTTTTTTTTTCTATTTTTCTTTCTTTTTGTATTTTTGTATTTTCTCTTTTTGTATTTTCTCTCTTCTTTTTTTTCTCTATATTCTTTTCGATAATTATTTTTTATTTTTCAACATAAAAAATGGAAATTATAACATGGTGAAACTAAGTTACAACATTGGCTCATTCTAGGGACTGCTTCCCCCTGCAGGATGCAGAGAACTTGCAGATCCATGTGCCTTCTCCTTGGGCTATGGAGTCTTTGCTATGAAAATCACACTTGACAAAAAAACTTAAAGAAAATCAGAAATTTATAATGAACTATGGATGCAAGCATTTTTAATATTGAATGTAAAGTTTGAGATATTGCCCAATTATTGGCAATGAAGAATATTGTTCTTCCAGGTTCTGCAAAATAAAAATATTTCTACCCTTCACTTTTGTAATGTTGAACGATCCCAACCACAAATTGTCAAATTTCCATGCTTGCCTATTTCCTCTCTTTTGGTATCCCATCTTAGAACTAGATCACCTTGTCTACAGTCTCTTTCTCTAGCCTTTCTATCAAATTAACTTTTCATCTTATTTTGATATTGTCAAATTTTGAATTGAACTTCATCTATGTCTTGATTTAATTCAATATTTTGATTGATTCTCCTTGAAAAATCATCAGCTTCCTCATATGATTCCTATAGAAATTTGATGACGAGAAATGCTATTTGTGGGAAAAATTGCCTCAATTTCGTAGACAAGTTGGAAAGGGGACTTGCTAGTAGATATTTTGGGTGATACTCTGGTTCCCCAAACTACATATTTGAGATGACTATCTGAACTCCTTTTATGATTTGCCAATACTTTCTTAATGACCTTAACCAAACTTTTATTTGATGATTCTTATAATCCATTACCTTGAGGGTAATAAGGTGTAGAATGATGTAATGAAATCTGGTATTTATGACCAAACTCTATCATTTCAATACTGTTGAAAGCTTGTGCTATTGGAAATAATAATGAGAGGGGGGTGAATCAGTATTATCAAGTCAATTATTTTTCATTTCACAATCATATTTGTATACGCTACTTCAGTTAGTAAAAACCGCTTATGTACACAACTTAAGTTAAGGAAACCAACGTATATACAACAGACTAGTAATTTAAATTATTCTTCAGATGTTGATCATTAATCTGTGCATCAAACCATATAAACAGTAACCAGGAATAGTGAAACAGAATAGGCAGTCACACATAAGAACACAAGATATAAGGTGGAAACCCAATGTGGGTGAAAACCACCTGCTGCAATTCGTCTCTATCTTCTTTTAATTAGAAACTTCTTTTTACAATGTTTCAGAACTGGTGCAACCTTATACCAGTACGCAGGCTGCTACCTGCAGAAGGCTACAACCTTCTCTTGTTCTCCAGCTTCTCCTGGAAGGGAGCTACAACCCCCTTAGCTCTTGTACTAGCTGAGGTACTAGTACATAGGTGCTGACCTACAGAAGGCTACAACCTTCTCTTTTCTTCCAGGGACCACATTTCATAAATTTTCAGACTGTATCCATGAATAACATCAATCAAACATCAAATATATCTGCATCAACCAATCTCCTTTGTACAAACCAATACTGAATCAACCAATCACTTCTCAGAAAACTATAACCAAAATACAGTGACAGTAACCAGAACCTAGAACACTGCAACAATAAACAAAAGTAGCTAAAACATATTTCATGAGACGTACGCTACTTCAATATGCATAACCTATGTATACGCTATTTTGAATTAATGAATTACCATGTATACGCACCTCTGCTGTGCTGAACATACGTATAGATCTATAAAAGATAATTTACCCTTTTCACTTATTCAGACATTAGTTATACCCAGATTATCAGATTTATAGATCAAGTCATGTGCCAAATATAACAGATCAAAATCACACAAAGATACTACTATTCAAGCCTTAAGATCTTGACCCATCAATAGAACTTATCCTTCTTCTAGCGCTCAGGTTCCTCCTTGATTCAGATCCAACTATGCACCATTACCTAATGACCAGTATTCTAGATCTTGCTCTTCATCAGATATTCAATACTTGAGTGAATACCTTTGCCTAATGATCTCCTTTCCCTTTTATAGTCTTAGGCCTTACTCAATACCACGGTCCAAAACCACTTAGAACCAATACTTGGGACCCAATACCTGGGTTCAACACTTTGGATGCAATACCATGGTCCACAACCATAGGTCCAAATACCAAGGACCAAATACCATGGACTAAAAATGACTTTTCCCACATGTATGCGATTTTTTGTGCATGTATACACATACACGCCTTTTGATCAATGATCCCGCGTGTATACGCGGCTTGGTTAAGAGGAAATTGCGTATATCTCTTTTTCTTTCATTCTGAGAGCCTGAACTGTGATCTGCCATCTGAGTGAGTTGCCATCAAGGACAACACCTGTGTCATAGTGCCAAACCTGTGTCATAATGCCAATAATCTCCTCCTTTGGACTTGATGGCAACCCCAAGTCACTCAAAGTCATTCTCCCCCTTTGACATCAAGGGCAAAGGGTTCTGCTCCCCCTAAATACATGCTGAAATCTCTACTTTCCTGTGTTGTCCATGCTCCCCCTGACTGTAGGCAAGGTCTGCAAAAAGATGTTCTACAAAAAAGAACATGACTCTATACATTATAAATGACCTTCCTATCAATAAGGACTCATACATACATCCATCTCCCAAACAAGTGGGGATATACCAATATTGACTCATCCACCCAATCAAGTGGGGATACACCAAAAGTTTACACATGATAAAACAAGAACATTACATCATCCATCCCAAGCATAGTGGGGAAACCAAAATAGGCCATTACATGACCTTGATAAGAAAATAAATACATGACATAGAAATGAAATATCTTCAACAAGAGGATGATAGTCATCAACAACTATCATTAGCAGCATTTGTCAATCATCATTCAGACTAGCAACCATGTTCTTTCTCAACACCTGTTCCACCTGAAACCAAAAACAACTGTGAAATTGAAACAAGATCTTCTAAGATAATGCCAACAATGCATTATTAGAAGTATATGCTCCCTGTGAACCTGTGCCAGATGGTCTCTGTCAGACCCATATTAGACTCTTTTCATCCTGAGTCTGGCCCACTGATTTCCTTCAAACCAACACATATACGATTGTATCCATAGAAAATGGCGTATATACGTGGATGCTCTTCATTAAGCTCACGTACAACCACTATTCTCTGAAACAGATAATTTCAACCACAAGACGATGCATCAACTACTCCAAACTTTTGTCTGAGGTATTCAGATGTCTCCTTGGGCAGTGGTTTGGTGAGCATATCAGAAACTTGTTCTTTGGAGGGGACATACTCCAATTTTACCTTTTGTTCAAGCAATTGTTCCCGGAGAAAATGATATTTGATAGGTATGTGCTTTGTCTTCGAATGCATGATTGGATTCTTTGAAATAATGATTGCACTTGTGTTATCACAAAAATGGAGATAGGTGGAGTACAAGTGATTTGAATTTCTTGCAATGTTTGCATCATCCAAAGAAGTTGTGTGCAGCAAGAAGCAACAGCCACATATTCTGCTTCAGCTGTAGATAATGCAATTGAACTTTGTTTCTTGCTGAACCAAGATACTAATCTAGAACCCATAAAGAATGCACCACCACTAGTGCTTTTTCTATCATCCATGCTCCCTGCCCAATTTGCATCTGTATATGCATGAAGTGTGAGATCTGTATCTCTAGGATACCATAAGCCATAGTTTTTAGTTCCTTGAAGATACTTGAAAATTCTCTTAACTGCCTGAAGATGATTTTCATTTGGATTTTCCTGAAATCTTCCAACTATTCCCATTGCATGCATGATGTCTGGTCGGGTACCTGTTAGATAGAGTAGACTACCAATCATGGATCTATAGGTTGGTTGATGTATTGCTGCTAATTCATCATTTGCACCGAGGTTGCATCTTGTTACCATAGGGGTACATACTGGTTTCAAATCCTCCATCCCATATTTCTTTAAGATTTGCTTGAGGTACTTGGTTTTTGATAGAAAAATACCATCTTTGTTTTGTTGGACTTGTAAACCAAGAAAATATGTGAGCTCACCAAGCAGGGACATTTCAAATTCTTTTTGCATCACCAAGGCGAAGTTTTGACTCATGTCTTCTTCATTGCTACCAAAGATGATATCATCCACATACACAACAAGTATTAGCAACTTATCATTGCCAATTTTTATATATAGATTGTTATCTGTGGATCCTTTTGTAAAACCTTGTCGATGGAGGTACTTATCCAAACGATAATACCAAGCCCTTGGAGCCTATTTAAGGCCATAGAGAGCCTTTTTAAGTTTGCATACAAGTTTTGGATCATTTCCAAGGATAAACCCATCTGGTTGCTCAATATACACTTCTTCTTCCAAGTCTCCATTCAGAAAGGAAGATTTCACATCCATTTGATATACTTTGAACTTCTGAAAGCTAGAAAGAGCAAGAAACATTCTTATCGCTTCAAGTCTGGCAACTGGTGCAAAAGTTTCTTCAAAGTCTATACCTTCTTGTTGAGCATACCCTTTGCAAACAAGTCTGGCCTTGTTTCTAATAACATCTCCATTCTCATTCAGCTTGTTTTTGAATATCCATTTTGTCCCTATGACATTCTTATCATTTGGTATAGGCATCGACTCCCAAGTGTTATTCTTTTCAATCTGCTCAAGTTCTTCATTCATGGCCTTGACCCAACATTCATCTTTGCATGCTTCACTTACATTTTGTGGTTTAGTGGAGGAGAGTAATGCTAGATAGCTTGAAGCTTCTGAAATAGTTCTTCTTGTTTGTACACCTACCTCTTTCTGTCCCAAAATTTGAGTCTCTGGATGATTCTTCTGGATGTACCTGGATGGAGTATTTTCTTCTACCCATATATGTTCTTCTAGTTCCTCATAGGTTTCTTCTTCATCATTAGTCTGATTTGATGTTGAAAGATAGTCCTCATCATCTTCAAAATCTTCGGATTTTACCTGCCTTGGAATGTTTCCTTCTTCATCAACCACTACATCAATACTTTCAACAATTTTTCTAAGTCTTTTATTGTAACACTTATATCCTTTGCTGTGGGGAGACTAACCAAGGAGAATGCCTTCATTTTCTCTAGGTTAAAACTTGCCAAGGTTTTCATCAATCCTTTTGATATAACATTTTCTTCCAAAATTTTTGAAGTATTTTACCATGGGAGTCTTACCATACCAAAATTCACGAGGAGTTTGAGTGCTATTTACCTGGACGTTTTCTTGTTGAGAATAGTAACTGTTGTAAATGTAGCTTCACCCCAAAAGGTTGCAGGAGTTCCAAACTTATCAAGCATAGCATGAGCCATTTGTTGAACTGTTCTGTTCATCCTTTCCACTACTCCATTTTGCTGAGGAGTCCTTGCAGTAGAGAATTCCTTCTTATTCCATGTTCTTCACAAAAATCGAAAAAGTCATCCGAGGTAAATTCCCCTCCTCGATCAGACCTGAGGCATTTGATTCTGCGATCTGATTTATTTTCAACCAAGGGTTTGAATGCTTTGAACTTTTCGAAAGCTTCGTCTTTATGCTTTAGAAGTCCTATCCAACACATCCTGGAAAAGTCGTCAATGAAAAATATGAAGTATTCTTCTCCTCAAGGTGACCTTTTCCTAGATGGACTACATACATCATTATGGGGAAGCTCAAGTGGCCTACTAGCTGATACCTCTTTCTCAGGGAAATTAGTTCTGGTTTGCTTACCAAACTGACATGATTTGCATATTGTATTGTCTGGAATTCTGATGTCAGGGAGATCACAAACCGCCTGATATTTGCATGCTTTCCTTATCTGAGAGAATCTTAGATGTCCCAATCTTCTGTGCCATAGCTAGTGTTCATCATTCTTGCTTAGATAGCATTGTTGTTGTCCTCCCTTGAGTATGTATAAATTATTTGGAGTTCTTATGCCTTTGATCACTGTTTCTCCTGTATCAAGCTCACGAACAATACATCTATTTGATCGAAATATTACCTCATTTCCTTGATCACACATTTGACTGACACTCAATAGATTATGCTTTAAGCCATTAACATACATAACATTTCCAGCTTTGACCTTTTCCTTCAAAAGAATAGAACCTTTACCTTTTATGAGTGCAGGGGTGTCAGTTCCAAATGAGACCTTCTTTTCCTTTTCTAAGGCACTATATGACTGAAGTTTTTCTTTATCCATTGTCGATGTACCACTGATTTTCCTACCCTTCCGCATATAAGGCTATACCACATCTTTCTGGTTGTGGTTCTTTCTTTCTCCATGTTTTGGGACTCAATGAAGCTTGCTCCTTCTGAGTTGTTTGCCAAAACCTACTCCTGCATTCAGAATCTTCATGACCAAAGTTGTTACAAATAGAACATTCTATTTCATTTTCAAGAGAAGAAAAGTTATTGTAGGTCCTTTTCATGATCCCAGTCATACTCCTTTGTTTTTGAGCTTCTCTAGTCATGATGGTCTTGTAGGCAACACATTGAGCAGCTTTGTGTCCAAAGTTATGACAAGAGAAACATTGGCCATTGAAGAAATTACTGCGATTATCAAACCTACCAACCAAATGATTATAGTTTCCATTGACATCCATTCTTGAGGCAAATTGAGAATGATTTACCTACGGTTGGTTGTAGCTTCTGTTCATCCTTTAAGTATATTTCCCCCGATTTACTTGGTGATCTCTATTCATTCTTGAAGTAAATTGTACCTGATTTACCTGGTGATCTGCATTATGCCTTTGCTGTCAATTGCCAACCTGATCACTTCTCCTTGCTGCATCAAGATAACTTTTGGAGGTGGATGGCTTCTGTGCTTGAGATGCTTCTTCAGTATATCCAAGACCTGTCTTGATTAGAGGAGAACGCTGCACTTTGATAATCTCATCTAAAGTTTCAGATCCTTTAGCAAATCTAAGATTAAGAGCTTTTGTTTTCTCAATATCTTTTCTAAGTCCCACAATTTCACATTCTAACTTTTCATTGTGTTTTTCCCTTTCAGAAAGTTGGAATGTCAGAGTATCTATAATCATATTCTTTTCTTCTAAACAAATTTTAAGTTTAGAAATTTCTTCATAAAGCCCTTCTTCATCTATAGCATCCAAGAAATCATCATCTTCAAAAGCCATCAAAAGTCTATAATCATTACATTGTTCATCTTCATCACTATTTGAAAATCCATCACTGTCTTCATGTGTATAATAGCTCTTCTTACCTACATTCTATTTTCTATTCCATCTAACTGGTTCCTTACCTTTGTCAAGCTTATCTTTATGAGGACACTTGGTTGCATAGTGACCGATTCTTCCACAAGAAAATCATTTAAAAGGTAGCTTACCTCTGAATCTTCCAGAACCCCGTTGAAGGTTCTTGACAAAGTTTGATTCTTCCTCTCCTTCTGACATATGTCTTGACTCATTGTATTCTCATTTTATTGAGGCTTTGAATGCATATTCTCTCATGTCTGATGGTCCCCCTTTTCTCATTTCGAAAGCAGTTAGGATTTCGTGCAGCTATGACATGGTAATGCTCTATAGATTCTGCTTTTCTTCCATGGCAAAAACTTTTGATTCAAACTTAGAAGACAAAGATCTTAGAACCTTTTCAACCAAAGTAACTTCTTTTATTTCTTCTCCCAAGTTTTTCATACTATTAACAATCTCATCTATACGTAATAAATAATTAGCCACATTTTCATCATTGTGCATTCTAAGATTTTCATATTGAATTTTGAGAGTTGTAGTTTTGCACATTTTACCTGATCGTCTCCTTCATAGCTCAGAATGATCTTGTCCCATATTTCTTTTGCGGTTTTTAGCTTCATAACCTTGACGAATTCTGATTGAGATAAACTCCCTAATAGAGTATTGACAACCTTTGCATTTGTTTCATATTGCTTCTTACCAGTCGTATCCATAGGAGTTGCTGATGGAAATGTGTATCATGTTTCCACGATATCCAAAACTTCTGTACCAAGAGATTGAAGATAGGTTGTGATTCTTACCTTCCAATAGATGAAGTTGCTTCCATCAAAGATTGGTGGCCTGATAGATGCCTCCTTTTCATAGTTGCTCATGATGATAGATCTTCCTTCAAGCGATCAAGCTTCTTCTGAAGGACCTGCTCTGATACCAATTGTTGGAAATAATACTGAGAGAGGGGGGGGTGAATTAGTATTATCAGATCAATTATTTTTCATTTCACAATCAGATTTGTATATGCTACTTCAGTTAGTAAAAACCGTGTATGTACGCAACTTAAGTTAAGGAAACCAACATATATACAACATACTAGTAATTTAAATTATTCTTCAGATGTTGATCATTAATCTGTGCATCAAACCATATAAACAGTAACCAGGAATAGTGAAATAGAACAGGTAGTCACACGTAAGAACATAAGATATAAGGTGGAAACCCAATGTGGGTGAAAACCACCTACTGCAATTCGTCTCTATCTTCTTTTAATTAGAAACTTCTTTTTACAATGTTTCTGTACTGGTGCAGTCTTATACCGATACACAGGCTACTACCTACAAAAGGCTACAACCTTCTCTTTTCTTCCAGGGACCATGTTTCATAATTTTTCAAACTGGATCCATGAATAACATTAATCAAACATCAAATGTATCTACATCAACTAATCTCCTTTGTAAAAACAAATACTGAATCAACCAATCACTTCTCAGAAAGTTGTAACTAGAATACAATGACAGTAACCAAAACCCAGAACACTGCAACAATAAACAGAAGTAGCTAAAACATATTTCATGAGACGTACGCTACTCCAATGTGCATAACCTGCGTGCATATGCTGATGTATTAAGGCCAACCTGCGTATACATTGTTTTGAATTAATGAACTAGCGTTCATACACACCTCTGCTATGCTGAACCTGTGTACAGATCTATAAAAGATAATTTACCCTTTTCACTTATTCAGACATCAGTTATATCCAAGTTATCAGATTTATAGATCAAGTCATGCACCAAATATAATATATCAAAATCACACAAAGATACTACCACTCAAGCCTTAGGATTTTGACCCATCAATAGAACTTATGCTTCTTCTAGCGCTTAGGTTCCTCCTTGATTCAGATCCAGCTATGCACCATTACCCAATGAGCAGTATTCTAGATCTCGCTCTTCATCAGATATTCAATACTTGAGTTAATACCTTTGCCTAATGATCTCCTTTCCCTTTTATAGTCTTAGACCTTACTCAATACCACGGTCCAAAACCACTTAGAACCAATAGTTGGGACCCAATACCTGAGTTCAACACTTCGGATGCAATACCATGGTCCACAACCATAGGTCCAAATACCAAGGACCAATTACCATGGACTAAAAATGATTTTTTGCACATGTATGCGCGTTTCTGTGCATGAAAGTGCATGTATACGCATACGTGCCTTTTGATCAATGATCTCGTGTGTATACACGACTTGGTTAAGAGGAAACTGTGTATATCTCTTTTTCTTTCATTTTGAGAGCCTGAACTGTGATCTACCATCTGAGTGAGTTGCCATCAAGGACAGCACCTGTGTCATAGTGCCAAACCTATGTCATAATGCCAACATGTGCATTATCTGTAACTATTTGTTGTGGACAACCAAATTTAGAAAATATGTTCTCTGGAATGAAGTTGATGACTACTGTATCTGTTCATTCTTGACATGAATTGCTTCTACCCACTTGGTAAAATAGTCTGTAGCAGTTAGATTCCATCTATGTTGGTTACTTGATGTTGGAATTATTTCACCTATGAAATCTAATACCCATTTTAAAAAAGGTTCTTCAACTAACAGTGGAACAAAGGGTAGTGTTGCTAATCTTTGCTTACCAACAAATATTTGACAGGGAATACAGTTTCTTACTTTAGCTCCAACCTGTGCAAATAATTCAAGCCAATAGAGGCCTACTTTGATAATCTTGTATGCAATTTCCTTCCAAGCATAATGTCCTCCACAAATGCCTTCATGAAACATTTCAATAACTACATATGTTTCACTTTTAGTTAGATATAATAAAAGGATATTGAGAGGATCCTTCTAATACAAATTGGCATTGATGATACAATATTTCATGGATTTTATTCTAAGAGATCTTGATTAATTCCTTGTAAATTCAGGAGGGTACTTTAAATCTTGAAGAAAATTCACTGTGTCATTATACCAATATGAAAGTAGGAATTTATCATCAATGTGTAAGGGAAGAGGAACAAGATTTGAACTTGAAGAAGGTTCTTATGGATTCTTCTCACTTGAACTCAAATAAGGTTCTTGTGGATTCTTCTCATTTGAACTAGAAGAAGGTTCTTCTGGATTCTTCTCACTTGAACTTTGCAAAATGGTATTGATACCAAGAACCTTACAATTGGATTCAGCCAAAATTTTAGCTAAACCTTTTCCTTTTACCAATTTGGTAATTCTAATATCTAGATAAAATTCAAGTATCTTTGCAATCCATCTTCCCCTTTTTCCATCTGTATCAGGTAGTGTCAAAAATGTCTTTACTGCATGGTTTGGAACATAAACAATGATAGAAGAGTGTAGGACATATATTATGAATGCTTTTAAGGCTTGGACAAGGGCATATTCTTTCTTCTCTATGTTATCATATCTTAGCTCAACATCTCTCATTACTTTGCTGAAAAATGCAATGGGCTACTCATATCCATCATCATTTTTTGTAGTAAAACAACAACTAAGGTAGTGTCAGAGGCAAAGGAAAAGATACTAAAGGGTTTTGAGTAGTCTGGACTAGCTAGTATTGGGGCTTCTGAAATAGCCTTCTTGATCTGTGAAAAAGAATATCTAGCTTGTACTGTCCATTTGACTTCATGATCCTTTTTAAGAATATTAGTAATATCTTTGACTATCTCAACATAATTAGGTATAAATCTTCTCAAGAAATTTATTTTCCTAGAAATGCTTGAATTTCCTTTTTATTTCTAGGTAAAGTAATTACCTCAATTGTCGAGACTCTTTTTGGATCAATAAAAACTCCTTCCTTTGAGATTATGTGTCCCAATAACTTCGCTTCTTTCATTGTAAACAATGATTTTTTTGGATTATGTGAAATCCCATATTTCCTGCACCTTTCAAAATCTTTCCTCAAGTGCTTCAAATGTTTCTCATCAAAATTAAAAATACAGTTAAATAATCCAAATAAGTGACAATGAATTTATTTATCTTACCAATAAATGTAAGATCCATTTCTCTTTGAAATGTTTCTCCAACATTGATTTGGCAAAATGGCATTCTAGCATACATAAATGTACCCCAAGGAGTTGTAAATGTTGTTTTTTATCTATCTTCTTGACTGACCAGAATCTGATTATATCCAGAGAAGACATCTAACATTGAAATTCTACTTGAACTTGAAACGTTTTGAAGTAATTGATATATGATTGGTAATGGATAATTATCTTTTAAATACAGATTGTTTATATTTTTAAAGTCGACACATAGTCTTATTTCGCCATTTTTCTTCCTGATAGTTACTAGGTTAGCTATCCATTTAGAATATCTTAAGGGAAGAATTATTTTTGCATCCAATAGTTTTTTAATTTCTTTTTCAACAATTGGAAGCAAGACTAGATTTATTCTTCTTAACTTTTGCTGAAAAGGTTTAGCTACTGGTTTGAGATGAATTTTATGTTGAATAATATTTGTGCCACATGTTTTCAACTCATCATATGACCATGAAAATACGTTTGTATAATGTTTGAAAAGATTGACGCATTGGTCTTTAATTTCCTGAGGCAATGATGTTGAAATTTTAACATTTATAATTTCTTTAGAAGTTCCAATATTACAATCTTGAACATCCTCTTGTTGTGAATTTAATAATGAGGTTTTTGAGACATCATTATGATCAAAGAGTTTTTCAAGGGGAACTAATCCTTTTGGAATGTAATTATTAGATAATTGAATGATATTGTGATTTGCTATTTTTTTTTTCTAACTTTAAGTTTTGATTGTCTTCATTTGATTTACTTTCATCAATTTGTTCTTCTTCGATATGAAAAGATGAGAATTCATCTATTGCTTGTAAGAAGTTTTTTAAGTGTTCATCATCTTCGAAGACCTACTAGTGTTTAAGATTATCTAGAATAGAGGGCTTGTATTTCACTTCAATCTGGTAATGCAATTGCATAGGATCAGGAATTTTAAAAGAACTGGCAGAAATTGCTAAGGCATCAGCATGCATATTTTATTCTCTTCGGATTGATGTGATATTAAATCTTGAAAGTAATTTTCTACACAATCCCAAACTTCATTCCTGTAAGATATAAGCTTGGGGTGCTTAGTTTGACAAAGGTTTCTATTTTTTTTTACAATTAACTCTAAATCACCAAATACAATCAAATTTTGAACCTTTAGGCTTTTAGCTAACTGCAATCCTAAAAGTAAGGTGTCACACTCTACTAAATTGTTTGTAACATGAAATTATAATTTAAAGGATCGAGTTATGTTTTTCTTATCAGGAGAGATGAGTACAATTCTAGCCCCAACTCCATCTTTGGAAAATGCTCCATCAAAGTACATTTTCCAAATATCAGTGTTTAAAATTAGAGGGTAATTAACAACTTCTTGAATGCTGATATGAGAATTTGAAAGATCATTATCAGATACATTAAAGCACCCAAAATCTTAATCAATAGCATAAATTGGATGATTGATGGCTTGATTTTCTTTACAAACAATGTTAATAAATATGACCTTTCTATATAACCTTAAATGTTCACCTCTGTAAACTGGGATTGTAGCAAAAGACATGTCCATTTGTAAACTCCCTCCTAATTTTTCGCAACAAGATCTAGACAACAACATTCCAAATTTAGGTGGAATATATGTGACCACTATATCCAAGACTATACTCTTAATAGAGATTTGGGTGAGCGTTACAATTAAATCCTTAATTTATTTGAGGCAAGGTACTTTCTTACAATCAAAAGTGTATGATTTGGTGATTTTTGGTTGAAGTTAATCCATGATTACTTTAGGCGTTAGATTATGGGAAGCACCTGAATCCAATATGAAATTATATAAAAGGTAGTCATGAATTTTCAAGGTGACATAGAAGGGAGGTATAGTTTCATCAATCATATCAGAGCTAGGACCAAAAACTACTTGAGGTTTTTCATCTTGCAAACTTATGACATCTTCTTCTGCATCAATACTTGAAGATTGAATCCATTTTGAAACTTGATTTTTATAACCTGGATTTTTAGAGAGTTCAGATAATGGAATTGGAATTTTAACTCTTTCTAATTATTTTTCAACATTAAAAATTGTTGGAGTAGTTTTTTCAGGAATATTTTGTTCTGGTAACTGATTGTGTGTTTCACTTGATGATGTTTGTGTTTCAAAAGTTTTAACTTGAGGTTCATCAAAGGTTACCTTTTTGGTTGGTCTACTAGGTCCTGGTCTAGGCCTTAGGTCATATATTTCGTTTAATGCAACAATGAGAAACTCAAAAAAACTTGGTATTTAGAAATTTGAGAACTTTCTTTATTTTGGGCAGAGACCTGTTTGTGATTTATTGGAACAATTTTATTATGGGATGAGGAATATTCAAACTGATTTATATCATTTGTAACAACAAGAACGATTTCTTTGGGGTCTTGATTATCAATTGATAAGGGAGGTTGGATTTTCTAGTCATTATTTGGTCTTTGCAAAATTTGAGGTTGAAAAGGTCTTCTATATTGGAATTATGGTCTATTTGGAACTGGTTGAATAACTCTAGGTTGATATTCCATCTTAGAGATTATATTAGAGATATTTATAAGGAGAGAATTTATTTCATCAATTTTGATTCCTTCCTGTTTAGTTTGTTATGATGATGCACCTTCTTCTCTAGTTTTCATTCTCTTTTAAGCCTTTTTAGATTTAGCTCTCAGTTTACTAGATGCTGACCTATTAGCGTCAACTTCAATTGCATTGGTCCACATATCTGCTAAAGTTTCAGACTTCCTTTCTCTAAGCATAACAACAAAATCATCTTCAAATGCCTTAGAAAATATAACTTTTGCAGCAGTTACTAGAGGTTTATAGTCTGGCGGAATTGTTTTATACAATTTATTAAATATCTTGATGAAATCAGCAATAGGTTCATTTCGGTTTCTTTTCAAATATTCAAATTTAGTTAAATAGTAAAAAAAATCTTTCTTAATTCCCCACTGTTTTTTAAAAATGTTTATTAATTTAGCCCAGGAATTAATAATATATGGTTGTAATTGTCTAAACCAAACTCTAACATTTCCTTCTAATGACTCGACAAAGAGTCTAGTATAAACATCTTCATGCTCGATATTCAAATTATCAACAAAATCTAAAAATGCAGCTAGATGATCTTCAGTAGATGGGCCCATTTCCCCTTTGAATATGGGTATATGTTTCAAATATCCATCAGGAAAAGGATGGAGTTGAGTTTCAGGAGGAAGGACTAGTGCTGCATAACAAGCTGCTATAATTGGCTAAAAACCAACCATTGAATGTGGTGATGTAGGTGAAGATGAAGATGAAGATGAGGAAGAAATTACTTGAGATGAAGATGGATGCTAGGAGGTGGAAGGAGGTCAGACGAATTGATAAGGGATAGTTAATTTCTGAACTTCTGGGATAGATTTATCTTCTTCTTCAAAAGAAAAAGGATTGGTATAAATAGTAAAACCTTCCTCGAGTTTGATAGAAGTAGATGGGTAAGTTTGTATCACAAAAGAAATAAAATCAGCAGGTTTGAAATCAGGCAATTCAGACCCTAACTAAGCTTTTGTATTAGGTGCCTGTGAAGTATGAATAGGAAGGTGAATTGATTCGAATTAATGAACCAATAAATTTGATTGAAGGTTAACTCTTTTAGATAATAATTCTAACATTTTTGTGGTGGATCTAATTATTAATTCTGTAGGAATTGGGATAGGTTAAAAAGGATCAGGTTGTGATACAGTTCTGGTGAAAGAGATGCATGAATAGAAGAAGAGGCTTCTAGTCTACATCTAGAAGAGGCTATTCATACTAACCTTTCAGGATATGATAATAGAGAATAAAGCCTAGATTCAGAATGAGACCTAGTTGTGTGAAGCCAAGTTTACCTATTGGAGTCACTAGGTGAATGATGTTAGCCAAATATCTTCTTATTCATCTTTAAGAAGAAAGTTTTATCGTTGTCCCAGGGAAAAGAAGCTTCAAGTTTTTGTTCCCCAACAACAACGCCAATGTGATGTTGTCCTTTGTGTATAGCTCTAGGTTAAGGAATTGTGTCAAAGCATCTAAAATGTTGTTTTGATTTGGGTTTAGATGACCGATGCTTTAAATTGTTAAACATATGCAAATCCTAATTATTTCAGATATAATAAAAGGGTTTATTCTTCACCTTTAATAGAATTAATATTTAAAATATTTATGAAAGGTACAATTTTAAGAAGATATATGTGATTCCTTAAACATTCAAATAGAGTATTTAAATTTTCATATATAGATGATGTGTGTAAAATCCTTTTACAACCAAACATAACATATTTAAAGATATTAGGAAGCAACAATTAAATTATGTAGAGGAATTAACTCAAACATATAGTTTCAATTAATTAATCTTTGTAATGGATTATAACTTCGCATGGGATTTAAGAAAGATTGATATTCAATATTATCTTACCCAAATATCCTATTAACTTTAAACATGTGTAGAAATAAATAAAGATGAAAACATAATAAGAAACTAGAAAACTCACACGAAAACACAAGCAACTTCAAAATGAGTCTAGAATCCTTCTATTAATCTCATAAACAGTTCAAAGAATTACAATCATGATCAATGGCTTATCAAAAGGGTCCAACTCTTTATACTTCGAATTACAAAGTAATTATAGAGTTTGATCTCAAAATATTTGGACTTAAAAACAAAATTTATTACATAATATCTTTTTTGAACTAATTTGGATTTATTGCAAAAATAGAACTAGAAAAGAGGAAATCTAAATTGTTTTGACATCTTGCACAAAATTTGAGGATTGTTGCTGGTGACTGGAGCTATAAAGTTGTTGTTTTGTTTCTTGTTCCTGGAAATTTGTTCTTTGTCCCTGAAAACTTGGTATTCTGCTGTTGAAAATTTGTTGTCTCTCATTCAATGAGTTCACACAATTTGTCCCATCTTTTTTCATCAAGAATAGAAAATTTTAATAATTTTCTATATGATTCATCCACTTCAGTGTATTTCTCAAAAGTAGGCTTAGTTATGAACATATGATTGATCTCATGTTGAATTAATAAATCATAACTAAGACCTTCCATGAAAGCCTTTCCAGTAAGGGTTCCTTTGAATTTAGAAAATTTAGCTTTATCTAATGTTATATCATGCAATCTATGTTGATATTCTTCCAGCGGAATTAATTTATCACCTACACCCTACAGACCTCGAAGCCCTTTTACAAGTAATGAATTAAATTTTTTGTGAAACCTTTTAATCTAAAGTTCTAAATTATGACATTTATTCTCCAGATGTAGCATTAAATTTATTTTAGTATGTACCCTTCTCACCTCCAAGACAACTTTAGTTATATCTTCAATACCATATTCTCCTAGCTCTTATTTTGTCTTGGAATTCAAAACCTTGATTATTTTTGTGGCATCTCCTAGTTTGTGGTCGAGGTCTTCCTTTACTTCTGCCACTGATTCCTTTTATTTCTGTAACAACTCTTCTTGTTAAAAAATAATCTCAATTGAAGGCCATAGTTAAGTAATTGATTCATTAATATTAAGCCAAATATTTTTGTTGGCCTGAGCAATGGTCTGAGCAATTGCAAATTAATTTTCAAAAGTTTCTATTTGCTGAGTCAACCTATAAGTTTTCCGCAACTTGGCCAATTATGCATTATCAGTCTTAATCTTTTATTCTTGGAGCTTTTGAAGTAGAGATTTTAATTTCTCAATTTCATGATCCTTCAGTGTTAAGTCTCCCATGGCTTTTGATAAATTTGTTTCTACGTCAATGGACTATGTATCCACTGTAACAATTGTTGTTGTAGAAGTCCCCATTGTTGAAGTACCTATAATAGATGTTGCTATGGGGATAGTCGTTGAAACATCGATTTGTTTTTCTTTTTCCTTCCTTTAACAATGTCTCCCTTTCAGCTTCCATTTTTTGTATCTCGAGATTTTATTTAATTATCATTTTGAACATATTCTCTTTTTCTATCTCTAATTGACCAACTTCTTTGGCCTGTGGATGTTCTATAGTAGGAAGCTTCAGTTGTTTCCTTAATTCTTGAATATCAACATTTTTTTTCTTGATCATTTCTTCAGTTGCTTTAACATCATTAGGATCATATCCTAATTTTATTACTAGATCTTCCAATGACTTAATTATGGTATCTATGGATAGGGATGACATTTTCTCCATCTTTAATTATGAATGAATGTTATTCAGTGAAGCTTGTAGTTTTTAAGTTTCCATAGCTAAACTAGTCAAAGTAGATTATATCATTTCTCCAGGCTGCTTATGTAGATCAATCTGATCAATGGCATGAATTTGTTTGGTGTTAAAAGAAAAAATTGATGTCTTATAATCCTCTGCACCTCTAGGGACTGGAACTTTGGGTTCTAAAAAAGCTAGCTGAAATTGTCCCTTTTTAGTATTGAGTGCAGACAGAAGTTTGTGTTGGGTAGTAGAAGTTTGTTTCTAGAATTCAGAATATGTGGTGGCCTTCAATGCTTCATTGTTTTTTTTAATCTCTTGATACCTAGAAAAAATGTTATGTTGCTATGTACCCTAAGAAATAGATGATATAGGAGAATCTATAGAAATATCCTCAATCCTTGGAAAGGTAGAATTATGAGAACCTGTCAATATCATTGTTTCCTGCTCCTGTGAACTTTCTCCAAGAAAAGGCTCCTCCTGAGTATTAGTTTTCTTTCTTATTTTAAACATTTGGAAGTCTACCTCTTGAATTTCTAAAACTGAAGGAGACAAACTTTCTCTTGGTCTCTTAGTCTCTTTCTCTTGAGGAACTAGATTTTGTGAAGTTATTTGAATATCAATTTGTTCCTCTGCCTCTTGCAATGTGTTCTCCTGCCACTCCTCTTGATTTGCATACTTCTATATTTTAGCCTAGGTGTATGTGCATAAGACATGGTCTTTTGTTCAACTCTTAACTTAGAAATAAACCCCAAGGGATCATAAGAACAGGTGAAACTCAATTTGAACTTAATTTGTTTCAAGAGAAGGTCTACCTCCTTTGTTGTTGCTCTGGTGTTGGAAATAAATGGTACAATTTGTGCTTTTAATTTAAACCAATATTTCTTCTTCCTAGATACAAAATGTAGATCATCCATTTTCATCATTTGTCTGATATATTCTAGTGCAAAAATCCTGATTGGTACAAGTTTTGGCAACCTATAGGGAGGAAGCTCACATCCATAAATCCTAATTTCTGTGTAGTTCTGGTAGAGGTACCAATCTCCAATTTTAGTTTTCTCAAAGAGGTGAAGAATTATTTTTATTTCAAGTGAAATTATGGGTATAATATCACTACTGAGAAGACACAATGTCATATGTAAAATCAGATTTGAATAATCACTGAAAGAATACTCCTATGTGTTCTTTCTTACCAATAGATTCCAATCAATAAAAGACTGATGATTCCCTTATGAATCTAATTTCTATAGTGGAAATTTGAATCTATCTTCTTGAAAAATTATAAATAAATACACAAGGATTGATTGATGCTTAAAATCACCTTTACTAGAAAACTTTAAAAACTGATCATGAATGCTCTCTGCCAGAAATTGACTGTAGTTGAAATGAGTGATGGTTTATGACCTACTGAAAATACTGATAAAAATGCTAGAATTACCTAATCATCCCACTGATCACTAGCGTAACCTAATAGAAATGAAACCATAGAGATGACTTTCCTATACATTTCTAGAAGTATTGAAGAAGAGTAGGGTGGATTGGTTCTTAGTAACTCAACATTCTTAGGTAAAAATTATTCAAAGATCTTGGCTCTTCAAGGGAATGTGAATTTCTAATAGATCTCCATGAGAGAATCTACAGAAAAAGGATGCAGAGGGGTTGTAGTTTAACTTGAAGGATTTGACATATTGATTCAGGAGTGACAGTAAACAAGACTTCATTATTTTATGAAATTATGACTCTCTGACTGAGTAAATACCTTAAATGAAACCGGGTGATAAATTGTGGGAAGAAATGGGTCTAAGGAAAGATGAATTGGGGTAGGAAGGAGTCCCATATGTTCAATTCATCACTATCATCTAAAAACTTCTGATTTGTGCAGTTATGGAGTTCATAAAGATCAAACTCACATTGGGTTTCAGTGATTTTGTATTTCTTGTCAACAAGGGGAAGTTCATCTAAATTCATTAAAGGTGGGAACATTACGCTTTCTACCACTAATTTATACTTTCCTTTGGACGATGAAATGCTGAATTAATAATGGGAGAAAGGGGGTTTGAAGTGTAGTAGGATGTTTTATAAGGGAGTTGAAATAATTAACCATTTTGGCACATCTAGTTAATGCACTTAGACGTTGGTGGGAAGGATTTATTCGTTATAATGGTTAATTAGTTGTAGGTGGGGGAATTTTTTGATGTAACGGTAATATGATGTGGATGAATGAGGGATGAGAAGTGGCAAGGTGTGATGAGGTATGAAAGCAACGGTGGGAGTGGAGCAGGTGAGAGAGTGATTTTTTTGGGGGGAGGTTTTGTTGCTTGCGATTTTGGAGAGGGGAAGCCCGAAATGGCTTTGCAGAGGCCACGTAGTCATTGGGGGAATTTACAAAATATATTTTCGGACCCCCACCCCCTGGTTAAATGTCGATAGCACGGGGGGGAGGTGGGGGGGTCTGAATTTCATCCCTTGCCATTGGTATGGGCGGGGGTAATCTCTGCCTTTGATTCTTGCTCAGGCTTTATCGCAAGCTAACAAAAATGTCAAATCAATTCACTTTATTAACAATATATTAATTAATCATTGATTAATTAACATAATAAATATTTAAAAACAAATATTTAATGTGATGGAAAACAAATATTTAATGTGATGGAATTTAAACAAGCACACCTATACTTTGGGATTTTTTTTATTTTTGTCATATATATATCCCATTTTATTTTCTTATTTTCTTTCTTTTTGTATTTTCTCCTTTTTTATTTCTCTTTTTTTGTATTTTCTTTTCTATATTTTTTATTTTTTTTCAACACAAAAGGAAATGGAAAACATAACATGCTGAAAATAAGTTACTACAAAACCTTTATCTCATAGTTCATGTAAAGAGATTATTCCTAATCCTTGCTCGATTGATCAAGAAACTTTATTTCATACCTTTTCGTTTGATGATTTGCTCCTTCAAACATATTATAAATTTCATACATGTAATTACAACCATGATTCTCACATTGATTTTGGCCTTCTTTACCCTATGAATGGCGCCATTTATTATGATTATGCTGATGAAAGTTTGAATATTAGTTATGAAAATAGCTTTCTTGTTTTACAAGATGAATCCTTTTTTAGGGATATTGATAAAAAAAATTACTTTTGATTTTGGATATGCCTCATTAATTATTTCAGTTGAATTTGAAAGGTTTGAATTTGAAATGTCTAAGGCACGTGCAGTTTCGTTTATGATGCAAAGAATGTTCAAAAGCATATTGATGTATTTCTTGATGTGAGCAATGGTCATGATGCACATGCATATTTTTATGTTTTGATTATGGTATCGAAGCATATGTATGTTGGTTGGAAGGTCATGTGAGATGGTGAGTAGTTATTTTGGTTTCTTATCAAGCCTTTGTCATCGCATCATATGCATGTTGGCTAGCATGACATTCGTCTTTTCCTGATTGTCACCCCCCAAGTCAGAACCCTATATGCAAAGTTAAATATTCATTCCTCTACACTAAATTTCACCCACCCCCCAAGTCAGGAACCCTACATGCAAAGTTAAATATTCATTCCTCTACACTAAATTTCACCCAGTATAAATGTAAGAACATGCCATAGCTATTCTTATGTATATAAAAAAAATCATATAAAAAATAACAATAAAAAAAATTCAAAAGGATTAAAAAATTAAAAATATATATATTTCTTTGCTTTCTTTCTATATTTTGTTTCTTTTTTAGTGTTGTATTTTATTATTGGTGATGTTTTGACTTTTATTTATTTATTTATGTTTGATGATTGTTTTTTGTATGATTCCCTTTGGGTTTTATTCGAAAAATGTCATATATACATCTTTTATACATATTTACATAACAAAAATACAACTGGCCTAGTTGCAGATTTCACAAAAGAGGACAAATAATGCTACAACTAAGTATCAATTACCTTGATGGCTTTTAGACATGGTATTGACCTATTATATTCTAGCAAGATGAAAACCTGATGATTCCTATATTGCTTTTGGAAAAAGTTTCTCAAACTTTTGTTTCATGAAGTTTTGAAATGAATAGGTGAGTGTATATTTTTTCTCTTCATGAAAGGGGTTTTTGGGTTGGTTCATTACATTTTTCCTTCTATTCTGCAAAACCAGAAATCCTAAGTTTAATATAGTCACCTATATTTCCCTGTGGAGTCGCCATTTGTTGATATTGGTTTCATTAAAAAAATCAATTTTGTATTAAGCTACAAAAGTATGCCTCCATCATTGCTATGCCTTGCTTAAAGTGACCCTAAATTTTATTTGTTTCTATCTATTCCATGACCAAAGCGGGGAGGCCACCATACAAGAAGCTTGATATTTCATTCGTGCATATGTCCTATGACAAAAATATTTGCTGTTGATCGAATCATGTCTAATGTTGACTTGCTTATAATATTGTTTATTTTTTTTTTATTTTTTTTATTTGTAAATACCATGCAAGAGGAATGCATAAATGCAAATAGCTCAAGCAAATACTTTTATCAAAAAAGAATACAAGGAGAGTTATAACTTCTTTCCATATAATAAAAGGAGAGTTATAAGTTCTTGTCATATATCGAGATTGCAAATAATTGAATATCGTTTTTATAATGGAAATGGAAAGACAATGAAATTTTATGGGGCCAAGTGTTATATGATATATATGACGGGGTCTAAAGTTGCATTGTGCACATGGTATGTTTATCGTTTTAATTCTTGGTTGAGATATGGTTCCATTCACAACTTTGACTTTGGTATATGGATGTTAGAAGGGATTTTAGCTTTGTTGTTATATTCCATGTTGAATATATATATATATATATATATATTAATTATGAATTTCAATAGAATTTGTGTTCCACTCAAAAATTTGACCCAGGGTGGATGCATGTGTGCTGAGTCATTTGGATGGTTGATGTGTTATAGTTTTAATATGATTTTCGTGTTGTTCACATGTTATTTTTGAATCCACTAAGCATGAGGTGACTTAGAGCCACTCTTAGTCTTAAATGATGGGCTTTTGAATGGGGAATTTTGGCCTAGTTATTGAATTCTCCAATACATAACAATGATTAAGGGTTGGCAATTGTTTGGGTTTTAAAATCCATGACCCTCAATAATAAGGGTTTCCTACATGTCAATGATACAATTTTGGAATATGGATTTATTTGGAATTTTTTAGTCCTGTTGTTACCATGGCAAGTTGTAATTTTGAAGGGTAAATGGTAAGTGGCATGTGGGATGACTACTGTACATTTTGCAAGTTGTGTGCCAACTATATTGAGGGAATATTTGGAAAGCTGATATTTTATGCTTAATTGAACAATGAATTGTATTTTGGCACTAGTTAATGGCTCTTCGTTCATTTAGTGATTTCCCTCATCTAGTCTATATTACCTATTGTTGTTGTATACTCGCTAATTTTTTCCATAGAAATAACACTCCATCTACAAAATACTTCAGTTGCAATTAGAATTACTAGAAATTTCCTAAAATTTTTTGTTGAGCCTTCTGTAACTCAAAGCCATTTTTCTTCGACCTAGGGTTTTACAAAAAATATTTGTGATTATGAGTATCATGTAAAGAAATTTGACAACTTACTTTTGTTCCTTGTCAAATTATAAAGATCCCTTATATATATTGTCTTAATTTCTTTCGAACCTTGATTTTGTGTTATGAAACCAAATCAAAAAAAGATAGAAAAGATCGATCAATGACTTAAAAATCAACTTCTTCGAGGGGGCAACCTCCTTTACATTATACAAATGAAAAATTCTTGGATGATACAAATGACAAGACCTCCTTTCTATATATAGGAGTCTAAGGGGTCATAATATAATCAGAGTCGACATAACAATAATAATATAAGGGCACAACAATAACAATAGTGGACTTTTATGGGGCACAATAATAACAATATGGGGACTACATGGGCACAAAAATATAACAAGGGGGTTGCACTAATAACAATAAGGGGTTACACTAGTAGTATAGGGACCTAACATGCCCCTCTCCTTCAAAAAGTGTTGTCCTCAACACTTGAGTAGTTCTGGATGCTTCTATATAAAAATTCTCATCATTCCATGTGAAACCTTCAGCGGGTAAGTTCTTCCACCTAGTGAGATACTTTGAAATTGATCGACTTTGTAGCTGTTGGGTTCTTGTTTCTGTGACTACTTCAGGTTCCACTATGATTTTTCCTTCCTCGTCAAGTTCCGACAATATTGTTTGAACTGGGATCTTGTCACCTATAACCTTCTTTAAGCATGAAACATGGAAAACTGAGTGCACTCGGGAAGATGCAAGAAGCTCCAATTTGTATCCCATAGTACCAATCTTTTGCAACACCTTGTAAGGACCATAGTACTTTGGTGATAATTTATTATCCTTCTTAGCTTGCTTGAGGGACACTTGTTTGTATGGTTGTAGCCGTAAAAATACCCAGTCACCTAATACCCAGTCACCTACATCAAAATTGCTTTTGCTGTGATGTTGATATTTTTGTTGTTTCATGCGATTCTGCACCACAGTAAGGTTATCCTTTAAAACTTGGAGAAATTTTTGTTGATGCTCAATGTGATATTTCACTATTTGAACCTTTTTCTTCTTGATATATCCTTCTATCTTAAGAGCTTGAGGAGTGGTAATTCCTGCCAATGCATTACAAGATATGGTCAGATTCATTTCTTCTTTCTTTGGGGTTGGTTCCTGGTGTATATCCCTTTCTTTTGGCATTTCTTGAGCTTTTTCTTTGTGATATTTCGCTGCTTGAACCTTCTTCTTCTTGATATGTAATATTTTATGCAACCTCCTTTACATTATACAAATGAACAATTCTTGGATGATACAAATGACAAGACCTCCTTTCTATATATATAAGAGTCTAAGGGGTCATAATGTAATCAGAGCCGACATAACAATAATAATGTAAGGGCACAACAATAACAATAGTGGACTTCTATGGGGCACAATAATAAAAATATGGGGACTACATGGGCATAACAATATAACAAGTGGGTTGCACTAATAACAATAAGGGGTTACACTAGTAGTATAGGGACCTAACATTTTGACTACAAATCCATTTATTTACATAGTATTTTCCATGTTTTCATTCATCGTTTTGAATCAGTGCTAAAACCCTCATTTTATTATAAAAACCCTAACCATGAAGACACATGCATGATGCCTTTCATTATTGTATCGAGATATTACAATTATGTTTTTGGAATTTATTATAATCTCTGTCGATTTTATCATATATGATAGGATACAAGAAGAGGTCAAACTTGTGAAAAGAAAAAGGAAAAAAAAAACAAAAACAAAAACAAAATTAGAACATTTTTTGGTTTGTTTAAATGACATATGCCTAGAATAGGAAAACGGTTATATTTTTAGAAATTGATAAGGGTTTTATCCCTCATGTTCGACTTGACTTTCATTATTCATCATACTTCTCCTCTCTCTTCATGAACCCCATTTTCCCTCTACACGAGAGCTCAATGGTCTTCATTTCGAATGCAAACTAACTATAGTGATTCTAAAGGGAAATGTGTTGATGTTGCAGTATCAACTTACTTTAATTAGTTGTTTTTGTTAATGTTTTGGTTCATTTTCATAAATGAATTTTAATCCATGTATATTAAGCAGGCATCAAGGAAGAGGAAATAGACCCCCTGATATTTGTGATACTAGGAGAAACAAGAAAATATGTTTCTTAGTACATTTGAATGCTAATTATGAATAATTTCACTAGTTAGCTACTATTGGGCACCTGTTCTTAGGTTATTCTAATGTTACTGTTCAACTCCTTATCTTTCAAAGAAGTGCCTCTCCTCCCCTGAGACCTTATCCAAATATTCACAAAATCTTTGTGTAGGACCCTATCAATGTTGTCTTGAACAATGATTATGGATGGAACCCATCACCAAACCCTTCTCACTCAGAAGATAAAGGTTGGGTACGAGTCCTTAATAGTATTGTTTGTCATACATTTGATCATTCTCATTCCTTATCCACTCATTCATCATCTCCACCATCTAAGGCATTCAACTTGATTCTTGTCTTAAAAATGCAATGCATGTTACTAAAAGTTCCCATGTTAGTCTTGTCAATGCCCCTACTGATAAAATTGTTGTTGTTGTCCACCCAACTTCCAAATTAATTGATTTTGATCCACTGCCTGTGAATTCTGTCAGCCCCAATTATGAAAATTTTTCTCCTAATCCTAAATATCTTGATTCCAATCGTGTTTCTATAGCTACATCCATGAAGAGAATAAATAAAAGAAAACTAGTTGGATCTAGTGAAAATCTTGCAAAATCATATATGCAACGACCATTAATTTCTATGGAAAGGATATTTTCGGGAGAAACTCATGATTCAACTATTTTTATCTATAGGGTTTGAATTGTTAACATGGTGATACAACTTTGGACTATTACATAGTTTTGGTTGCAATTATGTGATGATTTGGTGACCATTTTATATATATATATATATATATATATATATATATATATATATATATATATATATATATATATATATATATATATATATATATATATATATATATATATATATATATATATATATGATGTGATGATTATAGTGGTTACCGTCCACTGAGACCAAATTGGTCTATCGGACCTATAATTTTCTTAGTTTTTAATTGTCTGGCTTCTCGTCTTTCTTGGCGAGATTGATGCTGTAGCTTTCTTTTTTTCCTATACGGTCTACCAACTTCCTTTATCTTGCATCTCCTTCATCTCTTCTCGTTCTTGGGACATTGGTGGCTTAGCTTCACAATCTATTGTTTTCGTCCTTTTGAAGAGAGTCAAAGAAGAAGTTTGGTCTAGGAAATCTATTTTGCTGTTAAATGAAGATTTATTTTGTGCGGTATTTGAATCCTTATAACTTTTGATGCTTGAGGGGCTGTCGAGTTCACTTTTTTGTTGTTGGACGGGGCTTTCTCCCTGCTTGTCTTGAGAGTTGTTTCTTTCTTTCCCGATTTCTTGTGATTCAGAGTTTTCTCTAGAGTATTCTTCTTTGATGACAGTGTAGTGTTCTTTTTGTGCTCCTTCCCACCATATAGATTTGTGGTGGTTTTTTCTAGCAGAATTTTTCTGGGAGTCTTTTGGGCATTTTTTGGCTAGATGGCCTGTCTCAAAGCAGGATCGACATCGGAAGAGGACAATTTCATAATCAAGTTTCTAGTTCCACACATAGTCTTTACTTGTTAGGTTTATTTCCACTGGGAATGCGGCGCTGAAATCCATTTCCACACAAATGCGTGCATAGGTGGTTCTGGCGTATTCCTCTGTTTCTGGGCACCTGCAGTAAAATTTCCCAATTTCATTTCCAATGGCTTTTAGCGAGGAGAGATTCCAGAGATGCAAGTGTAGGCTTGGCAATCTCACCCAAACTGGTGCTGAAGTTATGACTGTTGTTGAGGGATCAAATGATGGGTTCCATGGCTTCATGAATAGGCCTGAGTTTTCCCAAAACCAAGGGCCAGAATCTAGAATACATTGTCTGCTTTCAGGATTTTCAAAAACTACTACAAAGAAACCCCTAGCACAGGGGTAGATATAAATTTCATCATAAATGACAGGCTTCCATACCTTTGAGATCCAATTGTGGAGAGCTGTCAGCCGCAGCCAAAAACCATTGAACCGATAGATTAGGGCATTTTCAGAAAACTTCAAAGCCTCATCGAGTGAGGCCTGGACCACTTGGACAGTGGAAATAATAAATCTGTGTATTTTGGGAGGGGTCAGGGTTTGATCCCTCAACCTCCCAACCTCAAGCACTCTGCCCTAACCAACACACTATATATATATATATATATATATATATATATATATATATATATATATATATATATATAGTCGTTATGAGATGAAAGTCAATTTTGGTAATTGACTATTATGAGGTTCTTGCATATGTGGACAACATATGGAAATATCATGCATATTTGTTTTTTCTTAAAAATATTTTTACGAAATATTATGGTGCAATGTGGATGTGGGTCCTCCCTCCCTTTGAGTCACATGAGATTCCCTATTTCTTAGGAGCCTGATATTAAAACATTTTCCTCCTTACTCATTCAAGTCTCTTTTTATAATTAACTTGAGTAAAAGTAAAATAAAAGTGCATAACTGTTTCAAAGGTAGTTCACCTACAAATACTTGTTTAAGGAAGGGAAAGGGGACATCAGAAATTTTGCACAGAGTATGATATGAGATAGTTTTATTAATTCAGTTTTGAGAAAATTAGTCCTGTTTAAATATTTGAATATCATAAAATCTAGTTACAAATCTTCTTTTGAATAGTAGCAATGAATGGAGGTCTGAAAGTCTCACTTGCTGAATAGGGTATTATTAACTTTGGTCATTGATGGTTTATAAATATTGTATATTTTTCAATACTGATAATTGGAATTCTTTGCAGTAGCATACCAAGCCCAAAAGGTCCCACTCAACCAGTTGCAGCAAGGCCAATAATTATTTATTGTTATTTGCGACTTGCAATTCACTTATACAATTCATAAACATAGTCATTTGTATAAGAGATATAATATATTATTATTAATCAGTTGATTATGAGTTTATTATATTTGAACAATATTTTAAAATATACTCAATGAAGGATCTATTTCTTATCCTACCATCCCATACCCTATTTTTATTTTTTCTTTTCTTTACTTTCTTGATTGCAATATCTTTTGAGTTATATATAGTGTCTTTATTATTAATAAATTTTTATTTCGAACAAAAATAATGAATTTCATGTTGAAATATATATGAATGTGGCTACATTTTTTAATTATTTTTCACAAAAATGTCGTGTTTGAAATTTTATTTATCTTTGTTATTTGTTGTAAATCTATTTTCAACTTAGATTTGCTATAGCTATTGTGGCTGATATATATACTATTAGGAAAACCACATGAATGACATTACTGCTTAACCATTAGGCCGTCACTTTGAAGTTGTATCATATTTTAATAAGGGTATACATTATGGGGAATGTTCCCATATTTCTTGGTTAATCCCACTAGGGATTTGAAAGGTTGTTGAGCGAATGGTGTTTTTATTTCTTCCATCAACACTAGGAAGGTAAAATAGAAAGAGAAAGAGGGAGAAGATATTGGAGTTTTTCTACAACAACAAATACCTAACACTTAAGGAAGGCCAAACGATCAATTTTTAACACGATCATCGAACAACCAATGGATTCACCACGTAATTTATGCTAATAATCCACTTTCATATATATTTTAAAAACCTTCTTATGTATTTCAAAATTTGTTTTCTGTTACAACTATAAACCTTTTATTATATTTGAATTTTTTCATTGATTAAATTATTTTTATACTTTGATCTCATACTAAATTTTCTTTTGACTACTCTATATGCCTTTTAATTTTTTAACGGTAAAATATATAATATTCTATGCGTTATATTAAATTGTTGTTTTAGGGTTTGATTAATGTGTTTTTCAGAGGATATGTGATATGTATGATATGCATTATCAACTATGTAGTATGATAAATACATTTATAAAGAATCATATATTAAAATGTTTATGGTTGTTGTTATGGGTTATTAGACTTATATGATGAATTTACTATTTTCATGTATGCAATAAATTTCTTCATATAGACTTAATACATTTTCTACTTATTAAACTATTGAGGGAATACCTACTCTATTGCCATTAGTGTTTGATATGTTTGAGCTTTTTTATGCAAAGGAATACTTACAATATTGCCTTTGGAATTTTCTACTTTTGAATCTTTCATCCTTATAATCTTGAAGTATTTGCACTATGGGATAACAATATTTGTTGGAAGGGCTTGATCCAAAGATAACACTGTTTAGTGTACTATCATCTATGGATTGTTTAATTCTCCAACTTTTATTCTATTGACAATCTTGAAAATAGAAATTTAAAGCTTCACTAATTTTTCGTAATGGAACTTAGAATGACTATTAATCATGAAAATTTAAGGGTTACCCCCTTTGGTCCAAGAACCAACTTGAGACCTCAACTAGGGAGGTTTTCCTAACCTTCATAGGGTGCATTGGCATTGATACCTAATCAAGATAAACTTGACAGACAATAGAGTTTTTGAAGGAAAAATGGATTTTTAACCAAGGTAAATTTTTTGGCATGGTAAGTGGTAAAAATGAACTTTGTTTTCTGTATATATACTATATTTTGACCACTTTGGGGCCTAGGTTAGCCATGCTTTCACATTTGTCAAAATTAATTCCCTCATAACTTATAGATTATTATTTGATATTGTTTTATGATATTTATATTACATTATTTAACCATTGGACTGGTGTTGGTTGATAATTTTTATATATTGGTAGATCATATTTTTTCTATTTTCTATGATGATGTTCATTGAACTTTGAAGTATGTGTTTTGATATAACATATAGTGATACATTATACCCTTCATTCTAATATGTCATTATCAACGATAATTTATGCTAACATTATGCCTTAGGTTTGCTCTTATTAGATTGTGTCAATATCCTCTTTTCTCTATTGCATGTCATAACTTGTTGAACGTTGCCTTGTTGCTTGAATGCTAGATTTGTCACATGTCAAATCTTACATCTAATCCCTTAATTGAGAAGTAAATTAGTGAATTTATTTCCACTGAGGTTAGTCCCATTGTGGGTTATTTCATGAATATAGTTCTTTGATTGCAAGGTTCATCAATGATGTTATTTCCACTTAAGAAAAAATTCTCTATCTTATTTTGTTCTATAATTCATGTTAGACAAATAATAATTAGAGAATAAAGAGTAACCTATATATATTTTGCAAGATCACTTGGAGAATGCATTTACATACTCCAAATTGAAAAAATTAAGTGTTGATAATTAATTACATTTTAAAGGGTGATTGATTGGCCAAACATTTTTGGAATCATTACCAAGGAAGTGATAAAAGGTGCATAAGTAACTCTTCCACCAATTTTAGTGAGCACATGGTATTGGATTTATCAAGAAGGATATTGGTTTTGAATTATTTGAACATTCCATACATAGCATTTGTACTTATCATTATATATATTAATGCATAGAAGAAGGTACTGCAAAGAACATATTACAATAAGAAATAGTTGCAAAACTAACAAATATATAAGTGAACAAGGAAAAAAGGGATGTTGAGCTATTGAGAAGGAAAAACCTATGACAATTTCTTATTCTCACTCATCTTTCAAGGCTAAAGTATATTACACCGTTCCTTGTGAAGGATAGAGAGACACAAGAGAATTGATTAGTAAGTAGACTAATTTTGGAGCCAATTCTCAAGATAATCTAGTTCACGGTCCTCCTCCTTTGAAAGAGTCGTGAATAGTTAATAAAACACATTACAAAGAACTTTCGAAAATAAAAATGGATGAAGAGGTTTCCTCCATTCTCACATTTGATTTTCTAATTAAAGATATTAAAGGAGAAGAACCATTGAAAAATATCCCTCCCTCAATCCTTATTAACTTTCATGGGATATCAAGTGAAGATCCTGATACATTTCTTTTTGAGTTTGATTTCTTGTGTCAAAGCTATCACTGAATGTTTTATTCTAAAAATTTGATTTATTCCTTGTCATACTTTTTTTCCAAGGAAAAAAACGAACTTTTTATTAAAAAGAAATAAAAAGTTACAAGTATATGCATTAAGCATTCAGTTTGGCTGTGTGAAAAAATATCATACAACCCACAATGTACATTACTGCCTAAAAGCAGCAAGAGAAAGAGCTGCTCCAATTTTCCGGAGAGCAGCCTAAAGGAAAAACCAGCTGGCCTAAGTTTTCCTGCCCTTCTTCTTCTCCACTTTACGCCAACCATCCATGTTGGGGGCGGAGTCAATAACGGCTAATTGGTTTTCCGACGTAATCATTGGTTGTTCCTTATCTGAATCCGATCCTTCAGGGCTGTGACTTCGTTTATTACCACTTATTTCCAGCTCAAGGTCTTGGTCCTTTTCCTCATTAATCTCCTTGTCCTTATTGTCCTGATTTTTATCCTTTTCTGTATTTTGTTCTTCATTTTTTTGCTGTAGATGCCTTCTTAAGTGCGGCGTCTATATTCTGCCATCCTTTCGGCTTTCTTTGTTGTTGCTTGCCATTGTTGTGGCTTGGACATGTATTGTATAGATGACCTATTTGTTGACATCCCCGGCATCTGAATGCTGTATTTTCATAGTCCAAAGATTGTTTCCACTGTGTATTGTTGAAATTCAGGATGATGCTCTCAGGTAGTCCTTGGCTGAGATCTACCTCGACACATATTCTGGCATAAGTAAATATTGCTTTTATGTGTCTCTCTCCATCTATCTTTAATATTTTCCCCAGGATATTTCCAATTGCTATTAGGACCTTTGAATGCCAAAAATGTAATGGAAGAATATGCATCCTAACCCATACTGGCATCCTTGAAACCACCATGGTGTTAACATCAAATTCAGGAAACCAAGGGGTAATAAACAGTCCAACACTGCCCCAGAACCATGGCCCTTGGTTGAGAACTTTTTCCTTTTCTTCCTCTGTATCAAAACATACTATGAAAAACCCTTTAGGGTATAGGTAGATTTGGCACTTTTTTGTCCAAACCGAGTAGATCCATTGATACAGTGCATCAGTTCTAGGCCAAAAACCATTAAATCTACAAATAACTGCATTTTTTTGTAGATCTGAATAAATGTTTTTTACCTCTGGTATTTCGATGGAGATGGATGGGCTCTCCGGCATTTGATATACAATGTACTGCCCTGGAGGTTCAGTGCCAGTTGTGGTGTTTTTTCCTTTGCCCTTTACTGCTTCCTTGAACCACCCTTTGCTTTGCGAGCTAGTTCCATCATTTTCGGCTCCTCCTCGTAATCTCATATTGAGAAAGATTGTAGATCCTGGCTTGATGTTGTATTCTTGCATGGTTTTGCATTCCTGCAAAGATCTGCCCTCGTTTAACAGGTGTTGTTCCTCAGCTGGGTAGCCAGTTTGATCGGCGATATTGTTCTTCAGATCTGAAACCCTGTCGCTGTCATATGTCTAGATCATGATTGTGGTTCCTTTTGGCGTCTTAACAAAAATTTGAAACCCTGACCTGGCACTCTGGGGCGGCTCGATTCTTGTCGGATCTGAGCCATTCAACTCCGTATCCGAGAGAGGTTCCAGAAAAAACCCTGGGTCGAAAGAAACTTCCGCCGCGCTCTCCATTTTTCCCTTTTCAGTTGGGCAGAGGGATGACTTAGCGCATGCATGCCTCCTGATCTGGGCTTGGGACGGGCCTTCCAGTCTGCTGTATGTCTGATTTGTCAGATTGAAGGCGGATCTGAAGAGAAAGGTCCTTTCCCTAGTAGAAAGAGTCTGCCCGATTCCATACAAACGCCATGGAGGGGCAACATTTTCAAACTCAGGTTTTGTAACGGCGATCAGCGACTCGCAGGGGAAAGCGTTTGTCTCAGGCATGATAGATCTGAGTTCGTTCTTTACCGCACAGTGGAACGGGTGGTTCAGAGCCCCGTCACTGTCAAAGACCCCTTCAATCATCATTGTCCTTTGCTTTCAATCCGTTAAGGTATTCGACCCTACCAGATCTGATTTTCCTTTCAGGCTCGCCAGGTTAATCAAGCGCTGCTGGGGATCTGACGAGATACGGTAGCCGTTGCAGAGCTCCGTCATGCTATCGCATTTTCCCAATTTCTCTGCCCACATTTCTTTCCCATTCCGCCAGGAAGATTTCGCAGCTGGTTCATTTTCTTCCCCTGCGGTGACGGAAGTGGAGGAGGCCCTGGGCGAGGCCGTCACAAGAGCTTTGGGCCTTCTGCGACCCACATGCATCATAGAGAGCGACGACGCCGTGAGAGCCATGAAACGACAAGTTTACAGTTCGAATCCGTTCGTTTCCTCCGTTCTAGGATTCAATTATGATTCCTTGTCATACTTAAAATGTAGCCTTACACTATTTTATGGGACTTGGAAAGCAATCTATTGACATATGGAATGACAAGGCATAAGTTCCTCCAAAAATATCAATATTATTGTAAGGGGATATAATTTTATGAGGATATGTTCAAAGTGACCTAGTGTTAGGCCCCTATACTACTAGTGTAACCCCTTATTTTTATTAGTACAACCCACTTATTATATTGATGTACCCATGTAGTGCCCATATTGTTACTAATGTGCCCCATAGAAGCCCACTATTGTTATTATTGTGCCCTTACATTATTATTGTTATGTCGGCTCTGGTTATGTTATGTCCCCTTAGACTCCTATATATAGAAAGGAGGTATTTTCATTAATATCATCAAAGAATTGTTCATTTATGTAATGTAAAGGAGGTTGCCCCCTCGAAGAGGCTGAATTCTAAGGCGTTGATCTATCTTTTCTATCTTTTCTTGAGCTGGTTCCATAACATTTGGTATCAGAGCTTTGGATTCTAGGGTTTCGCTGCTCCAAACAGGTCATCGTGGAATTTTCGCTATAACTTTTTTTCTGTAACGTTTCAGAAGTCGAAAAAAAAACCCATTTGAGAAGAAATCGTGATTAACCTTTGGTCTAAATGTCAGATCTTTTTGCATGATATTGGCAGAGATATGATCTGAGGAAGTTGGTCTTTTTGCAGACTCCTGAATTACATTCAAAACAGGTGACCTGGGGAAAATCGTCATAACTTTCTCTCTGGGGATCGGATTGAAATTTCGTAAGAAGGTACAGAAATAGGATGGATTTTAGTTTCTTGTATGTATGTTTTAGATCCAAAGGTCGAAACAGTGACTCGTGGCACGTCGTACAAGTTCGCTCTACTGAACTAGTCTATAAGCAAGTCACTGTGGGAGATTTCACATAACTCTTTCTTGGAGAATCCAATTTGGGTCAGAATTGTGGCATTAGAAAGAGGACACAGAGTGCTACTACAGCTCACAAATTCAGAAGTAGATGATTGGAAAGTACAGAGATACATCAGAGGCAAGATCGAGCTCCTACAAAGTGAAAAAAGGTGTGTAGATTTTCTTAAATTTTTGCTTAAGCTTGGTTTGAAAATTTATTTTGAAAGAATTCAAAGGGCATAGTAGAGCATTATTATTGGTAACTGATGCCCTGAGGAAAGAAAATGCAAACACCTAGTAAGGAACCTGAAAGCTCTAGCATGACTCATGAAGAAGAGGAAGAAATGCAACATGATATATCAAAATTACAAGACCAAGTGCAACAACTGTCCCTTGCACAAAAAGGAACAGAATCTAAGATGGATGGTTTAAAGAAAGATGTAGAAGCTAAGATGGATGGTTTAAAGAAAGGTGTATAAGCTAAGATGGACTGTTTAAAGAAAGGCGTAGAAGCTAAGATGATTGACGTGGAAGCTAAGATGGATGATTTGAAGATAGATTTGAAGACAGACATGGACGAAATGAAGATAAATATGAATAAGTTGCTACAAGAAATGGTCCCTAAGGGTGAAAGGGTACTAAAGGAAACTCATGATGAGAACAAAAGAAATGTTAATCATGATTCCGTAGATGCTAATGTTGGATTGAAGACTCACCATATTCCAAAAATCGATATGAGGAAGTTTGATGGCAAGGATCCTGCCACATGGATATTACAGATGGAGCAGTTCTTTGATCTCAATAATGTGCAAAACACACAAAAGGTACGTATGGAAACTGTATATTTGGAACCAAATCAGTTTGTATGGTATCAATGTCTTTGCTCTCGTAAACAATTTATCACTTGGGCAATTTTTACGGAAGAATTGATAGCACATTATGAAGATACAAAAAGCAACACTTTTTTTAGCCAATTGATAAGTCTCAAACAAAAGGGTTCAATAATGGAGCACATTGAGGAGTTCCAAAAATTTAACATAAGGGTGAAAGATATTCCAGAGGAACATATGATTGATGTGTTCATAGGGTCTTTAAAGGATAATATCCAACATGATGTTCGCCTTTGGGAACCTGATTCATTAGAGAAGGCATTTAGGTTAGCAAGAAAATGGAAAGCAAAATTATGGGAACCAGGAAGCATACCACTCACAACTATAAAGACGGAAATGTTGTTGCCCCTAGTCTTCCACAACCTATAAGGTTGACACCACAGCAATTGGAAGAAAAAAGAGCAAAAGGGCTTTGTTACAGTTGTGATAGAAAATACACTAAAGGTCATAAGTGTGCTGAGAAGAAATTATTCTACATAGATTGTGAAGAGGAAGAAGAAAAGGAGCAAGAAAGGTCAAAAGAAGAAGATATACTCCAGGAACAAAGCCTAGATGAAGAACAAATAAATCCGACCATATCTTGTAATGCATTGGTGGGAATTACCACTCCTCAAACCATCAAGATAGAAGGACAAATCAAGAAGAAAAAGGTAATAGTGTTGATTGATTCAGGAAGCACCCACAATTTTATTCATTGTAGGGTAGCAAAGAATTGAATTGCTTCCTATATCCAGCACCAGAGTGTCAAGTGATGATTGCAAATGGAGGAACAATAAATTGCTCTAGAAGGTGCCATAATATCAAGCTATCCATGGGAGAATATGTATTGACTAGCCCAATGCTTGCCATTCCAATGGGAGGTGCTGATGTTGTACTAGGAGTCCAATGGCTACAATCCTTGGGTACAATAGCTTTTAATTTCAAGAACTTTTCATCAAATTTTCTACGGAAGGAAAGGAAGTTGAAATAAGGGGTATTGCAGGGAAACCAGGAAAGATAATCATCTCTAATGGTATGACAAAGCTTCTAAAAAAGGAGCAAAGAGGCGTAATTGCACAATTATGTTTTCTAGATGTTTCCACATCGGAATCATCTATTTCTCCAGATCTCCAAAAAGTCTTGGACAATCATTCCAAGGTATTTGAGACTCCCAAAGGTCTCCCACCTATGCGTGATCATGATCATGCTATCCATCTGATTCTAGGAAGTGTTCCTCCAAACATCAGGCCGTACAGATATCCTTATGTCCAAAAAAGTGAAATTGAACGTATGGTTGCAGAAATGCTAGAGGCTGGTATAATTCAACCAAGTCAAAGTTCTTTTTCTGCTCCAGTAGTATTGGTGCACAAGAAGGATGGATCATGGCACATGTGTCAGGATTATAGGGAGCTCAACAAGCTCACTATTAAAGATAAGTTCCCCATTCCTGTCATTGATGAATTACTGGATGAATTGCATGGATCAATTTACTTCACCAAGTTGGATCTTCATTCGGGATATCATCAAATCAGAATGAATATTGAAGACATTCCGAAAATGGCATTTAAAACTCATGAGGGTCATTATGAATTTTTGGTCATGCCTTTTGGCCTTACCAATGCACCTTCAACATTTCAAGGTTTGATGAATTCAGTTTTCAAACCATTCCTTAGAAAATTTGTGTTAGTATTTTTTGATGATATACTAATCTACAGTAAGTCTTGGAAGGATCATGTTGAACATGTTGACAAGGTGCTACAACTATTGGAGGAGAAACAATTATATGCAAAAAGATCCAAATGTTTCTTTGGAGTCCAGGAGGTGGAATATTTGGGTCATATTGTATCTCATGAAGGCATTAAGGTAGACCCTAGCAAAATTAAACCCATTAAGGAATGGAAAATTCCCACATCCATAAAGCATCTGCGAGGATTTCTTGGGTTGACAGGGTATTATCGCAATTTTTTTAAGAATTATGGGAGAATAGCAGCACCTCTAACAACATTATTGAAGAAAGATGCATTTTCATGGACTCCGGAAGCAACAAAGGCCTTTGAACATCTTAAAGAGGCAATGTGCTAAGCATCGGTCTTAGCTACACCGGACTTCACAAAAACCTTTATTGTGGAATGTGATGCTTCAGGAAATGGAATTGGTGTTGTTCTAATGCAAGATGAAAGACCCATTGCTTTTGAAAGTCGTCCAATCAAGGGAAAGTTTTTAAGAAAAGCTATTTATGAGAAGGAAACGTTGGCAATACTACATGCACTTAAAAAATGCCGACCTTACCGAATGGGAAGACTCTTCAAGGATGAGGATGTGGAAGCATTGTTTTGTGCTATTTCTATTATCCAACCAAATTGGATAAACAAAGCAAGGGATGAATGGAAGAAGGACAAAGAAGTATGGCCACTTATTCAAAACTTGCAAAAGATCCCAATTCAAACAATATTGCCAGATATTGAAAAGGAAGGAAAAATCATATTGGAACCTGGAGTAGTCACAGAAACAAGAACCCAACAGCTACGAAATCGATCAATTTCAGAGTATCTCATCAAGTGGAAGAACTTACCCGCTGAAGATTCCACATGGGAGGACAAGAATTTTATAAAAAAGCATCAATAACTACTCAAGCGTTGAGGACAACGCTTTTTGAAGGAGAGGGGCATGTTAGGCCCCTATACCACTAGTGTAACCCCTTATTGTTATTAGTACAACCCACTTATTATATTGATGTACCCATGTAGTGCCCATATTGTTACTAATGTGCCCCATAGAAGCCCACTATTGTTATTATTGTGCCCTTACATTATTATTGTTATGTCGGCTCTGGTTATGTTATTATCCCTTAGACTCCTATATATAGAAATAAGGTATTTTCATTAATATCATCAAAGAATTGTTCATTTATGTAATGTAAAGGAGGTTGCCCCCTCGAAGAGGCTAAATTCTAAGGTGTTGATCTATATTTTCTATCTTTTCTTGAGCTGGTTCCATAACACCTAGAAATAAGATTACATCCTAAAATGTTATGTGGAGAGGTTCCAGTACAATTTTCCGAATTCTAAGGTCAAACTAGACAAAAGTGCAGTTTGAATCATTTTTCCTAAAGGAATGAGGCAAAAATTCATAGATTTGTTGAATTTAATGGGTGGAGGAGATATCTCACAATAAGAGTATGTCTATATTTATGAAATTTGTAGGGTATCTTCCAAAGGGATTTCCAAGCATGGAAGGAGTGCAAGGGATGTCTCCATAAGGATTATGGAATCAACCATGAGAGGAATCACTTTTGTAGAAATAGTTGACTTGCTAGATACTTTTAAAACTAATATTTTAAGTTCACTAGCTTCATAGTTTGAAACCCTACAGGTTAAGCAAAAATAGGAAGAGGTTGAAAAACATTATCCATATTCTACTCAAATTGTAAGGAAAATTGTCCCTTAAGGGAATGTCCACTTAGTAATATTGAGACATGTAGCATTTTTTAGTAGAATTATCCTACTAAAATTTTTCCTCCCCTACCAGGTTTAAAACTAGCATACCAAGGCACCAATGTGAAGACAAAGAAAAATTGTTTCCTAGACCAAAGATGATCTTGGAAGTCTCAACATTCAAGTCTGGGCTAAGATACTTCTCAAGTTTTTTAGTACATACTAGCCTAACCAACAACTGAAATGTCCTCTTCTTTCTTAGCCTTGATATCCTCCCACACCTGGGTAATAATGGTCACCACAAACAACCTCAGGTTATCAATGGTTACAAGGATGGAGAAGATTGTCTCCTAGAGGCAAACAATTTTCTCAATAGTCACAATTTCCCTAGCAACAATAGTTACAATTACTTACAAATAGTCCCCCTCCAAGACCTCAACTTCCATCACAACCCACACCTAACTCCAACAAGAAAAAAACTTCTCAACCCACTTACACCACTAAGTCATCTAGTTTTCCTACATATTCCATCTGCCTAGTGGAATATCATGATATTTAGTTGTGACTAGGGAAAACACTCGTAGATGAGGGTTCCCCAATAATCAATAAATGTGATGAAAAGGAATAAAATGAACCTATGGTATCCCACTCTAATTAAAAAATTACAAATCTCATTACAACACCAAAAACTCCCCCCCTTTAAATTTCCAACTAGCCATAGTCACTAGGGGTCAAACAATCACCACTTTTTCCAGAAAGGTTAAAACTAGGGAAATCCCTCATTCAGGATGAGTTTGATTTATTGGATCAACTATGAAATATGTGCATAAAAATTCCATTATTCCAAGAAATAAAATACATTAAAATTTATGCTAAAACCATTAAATAATTATGCATCAAAATCTTGGTCAGAAAAGTAAAGATTCGAAAATTGCCCATGTGATAGGTATTTGCTGGATCTAGTGCTTAGGAAACTTTTTACTACTAAATAAATACCCCAATAATCTAATAAAAAATGTATAAATAAATCAAATTCACATTTATACTATTCTCATTGACTTGGGACATGCCATAAATGTTATGATAATGGGGACCATAAAGATACTAGGATTGAATCATTTGAGAGAAACTAGGCTTTAGAGGATACACATGGCATAGAAGATGACTAGGTAGGTGATGCGGAACTGATAGGGAAACTAAATGTATTTTTTACTAAGATGTTGACTATGCACACATGCCCATTCAAAGAATTCCATGTGTGTAACACCCTCCTCCCACATCTACCCAAGTAATCGGTCAACATGGGTAAACATACGATGAGAGGCTGCTATGGTTCGATTCAACCTCCTATGTGATCTTAACGAAATGGAATTGATAGAAACACAAAAATGAACCTTCCACATCAGCTACGGGACCCCTGAGAACCATGTCAAAACTTCAGGCAGCTTGCCCCTTGGTCCCATTGAAACTTTTGATCACTTTCCCTTTGGACGCTCTCATGCTATGGGAATGCTAGTGTCCAAGGACCTCTGGACACTCTTATAGGCCAGAATGCTAGCGTCCAAGGACCTCTCAACACTCTCACATTCTTTCATGTCAGTTTCCGTATACCAATTTGTCTAGTTTTGTGCTAGTGCCCCCAAGATTTGAGCCACTTTTTCAGCCCAGAACCCAGGTCGTTGCCCAGAATGTAATGCTATCTTAAGAGAAGTAAAATAACAGGGAAATAATGAAGTAGAATCAATTAGTTAAACAAGCCCTTAACCAAACCCCTACTAGCCATGACAGGAATTTCATCAAACATATCGCAAACACGTAGTCTAGAGGTTTAAACAACATAATTAAACATAGGGATCTCATACTTATCTGAGAATCGCTAAGAAACATTGTTCCCTCATGTCTTTTGTTGCGTTATCATCTATTAGGTCATAGATAAATTGTCCATTAATTTACAAGTAAAAACATTTTAAGAGCCATACATAGTCGTTTTCATAAAACATACATATAACTAGCATAGTAACAAAAATACCATAAATATATGAGACATAAAATCCACATATAAACCAGTACATTTACACATGAAAAAAAAGGGAATGAATTTCTCATTAATGAATGAAAAATCCAACCGAAGATGGTACTACCACATTCCACTTGACCATAGATTGGTTGAGCCAAGTCTCTCTTCATCCAATCACCCCTGTGCCATATTCCAAACATGAATGTGGGACTCATAACCAACCGAAAAGAACCGAAAAAGCACATATAATACTAGAGTTATCCACCTACACCATGAGTAATTTGAGTGCCTCTTAGTCTCTCAAGATTTATCTTAATCCACAATCTGATCTAGGGATCACTAGGTTCTATACTAAGACCTACTCTCTAGGCTTTACCATACATCCTATCTGGGGACTACTAGGTGTAATGAAGAGAAATCCACCTCTTAGATTTACTGTATATCCTTCCATTCACCGGTAATGCTTCCTAGGCCCACCAAGGTACACAATGTTGGAATTACCGCAACCCATAGTCTATCTCAGGGGTTACTAGGTCAGTGACTTTACCGTGATCCATAGTTTGGTTCAGGGACCACTAGACCATGGTTTTTTCATTTCGGAGATCCACCCCACTCAGCTTCGAATCCATTCGGCAATCCAACTCGACCAAAGTATGAGAACCCATCTCATCAAGGCTATCAGGAAATGGCAAGGCTAGGCTAAAGAACATTGTCACACCTGGAAAAACCCATGCCATGACAGAAAAAAAGCCACATGCAACACCATGCATGCTAAACTTATCAAGGAAAATACGCATGAAAATCGATACCTACAATGTATCCTGTTGTAGCTACTTGATCCTGCCTTTCCTTGCTTAATCATTACTTCCTCTTGCCTTCTTTTCATTTATTTCTCCAATGTCAAAGTGCTCCAAGAAAGCTCTAAGTGTCCAAGAATGAGAGAGAGAGAGAATGATGAGAGAGCTCCAAAACTGAATGAAAAAATGTTCTTAAATGATCCTCAGAAGCATTTTTATTAATGAGGCCTCTACTTTCTTCATTTTCCATTATTTTCCTTTAATTTCCTCCTCACATGCAGCCTGTGACCTTTCACCTCCTTTTTCTCCTAATTTCCATTATAAACATAAATAAATGTACCAAAAATTCCATTTTTCCTTTCCAAAGCCTTAGCCATTTCCTTTGCCAATTTACTTAGACATAAAGAACCAAATGAACACCCCCCAGGATGTCTTACCCAACATTCATTTTGGAATAAGTGTCTCACCAACTGTGGTTATTATTTTTTTAACTTTTATTACATGGAATTTTCACCAGCGTTGTTACAGAACCCCCCACCCCCCGCCTTGGGGGACAGTGTCCTTAGTGTTCAATCACACATATACCTCAACAAACTGTTGGAAAGAAAACATACTTCTCATGGATATTTATAAAATAGCTCGATGTAGTATTTACAATTATCACCCTGTTCAGTGCCAACCGACAAGAAAACATAACAACATGATAACATAGTTACATGACAATATAACAACATGACAATCATAATGACATGATATCCATATCACTTATTGGAGATTTATAAAATAGCTCATGGTGGAATTTACATCCATATACATATGTACATATAGAAATATCACCAAAACATATGCCGAAACACAATATCAAAACATATATCAAAACACCATATCAAAATTGTTTTTCCTCAACCAACAAGCAAGGAAGGATACATGGCTCACATCTGATCCTCCATCTCCCAAGTATCTTTATAGGGCCAAAAGTTATCCACTGCACCATAACTTTCTCGATTGCTCGGTTTTGGAGCATGAGAACCTTTTTCTACAATATACAGTGAGGCTTCGGCTAGAATTCTCCATCTAGTTCCACCTATAATACGTACCATTCAATCACATGATAAACATCTTTAATATACTTCTTAAGCAATGATACATGGAAAACATCATGGAATTTCATTGTCAGAGGCAGTGCAAGTTGATAGGATACTGGCCCAATCCTCTCAATAATATTGAAGGGTCCACAAAATTGTGGTGCTATCTTGGCACAAGATCCAATCTATAAGTATCTCTTCTTTGGTTTGATGCAAAAGTACACATGTTTCCCAACCTGGAACTACTTGAACAACTTGTTCTGATCTGCATAGCTCTTCTTCCTATCCTGTGTTGCCTTTAGATTCTTCTTGATCACCTGCGTTTCCTATTCCATGTCTGCCAATAGGTCTGGTCCAATCAACGCCCTATTAACCGGATCACTCTAATTGATAGGATTACTGCAACTCTTCCCATAAAATGCCTCAAAAGGACTCATCCTCAATGACTCCTGATAACCATTTTTGGATGCAAACTCAACCAAGGGAAGATACTCCTCCCACTTCTGCTACTAATGCATCACATACATCCTCAACATGTCATCCGATATTTTGTTGACCCTCTCTGTCTGTCCATCTTTCTACGGATGATAATTTATACTGAAGGCCAACTATGTGCCCAAACCTACAAACAACTCCTCTCGAAACTTGGAAGTTAACTTTGCATCTCTGTTTGACATAATCTTCTTTGGAATACCATGTAACCTGACCACATCTTTGATGAATACCTATGCCACATCACTAGCTGAGAATGTAGACTTCAGTGGAATGAAGTGTGCAACCTTTGTCAACCTGTCCACAACAACCATGATGGAATCATGTTGTCTCACAGTATTTCGCAACCTTATGATTAAGTCCATGGAAATTACCTCCCATTTCCATTATGGAATCACGATCGGTTGTAGAAATCCACTTAGATGTTTACACTCTTCCTTTACTCATTGGAAATCAAAACACCTAGCCATAAAATCTGCTACATCCCTCTTCAGATTTAGACAATAATAAAATTTCTCCACTGTAGTCAATTTCTTTTGATAACCTAGGTGACCTTAATAAGGTTTCGCATTAGACTCTCTCAAGATCACCTTCTTAAGCTCATTGTTATGTGAAACATATATCCTGTCTCCAAATCTAACCAATCCACCTACTATAAGGCAATAATCCACATCCTGTGCACCTACACTTGTACCTATACTTGTACCTATATCTGTACCTGTAATACCAAATGTACCTATACCCATACTATCACATGTACCTACACATGTACTATCACCTGTGCCTATACCTGTACTACCACCTGTACCTATACTCATACTCTATTGCAACCTGTTCACAATCTCCATATACCTGACATCCTATTGACTTTCCTGCAAGATCCTATCCTGTAAGTCTGTCCCATAGGAGCTCATAGTTGCTAAGTGATTTACCTGTACCCACCTACTAAGATCATCTGCCACTTTGTTTTCTTTACCTTTGATGTACTTGATCCCAAAATCGAACTCACTAATCATGGCCAACCATCTAGCTTGTTGGGAATTCAGATTTGGTTGTTCAAACAAATACCTCAACCCATTATGATCACTCATTAGTACAAACCTCCTACCAAGAATATGGTTCCTCCACATCTTCAATGCATGTAAGATTGATGCTAACTCAAGATCACGCATCAGGTAATTATGCTCGTGCTCATTTAGTTTTTGTGACTCACAGCACACCACCTGTCCATCATGCATAAGGACCCTACCAATTCCACCCTTGCAAGCATATTTACATACTACAAACTCTTTGTTTGGATCTGTAATATGTAGCACTGGTGCATGTATCAACAACTAAAGTTTCTCAAAACTAGCCTCACACTCCTCTGTCCATTCAAAATTTTTACCTTTCCTCTGCTATGATGTGATAAGAGAAGCAATATGCTTGAAGCTCATGATGAACCTCCTATAATAGCCTATCAACTCCATGAAATATCTCACCTCATCCACCATTTTAGGATCTACCCACTCCATGCTGGCCCTTATCTTCTCTAGAGTTAATGTAATGCCCTCCTTAGAGACAACATATCCCAAGTAGTGTACATCATTTTGAAAGAAGTTGCACCTTCTAAGCTTAGCATACAATTGATGCTCTCTCAACAATATCAACACTGCTGCTAAATGCTCAACATGTTCTTCCTCATTTTTAGAATATAACAATATATCATCAATGAAAAAAATAAAAAACTTATCCAAATACGGATGCAACACACTATTCATCAAGCACATGAATGTATCTAGAGAATTAGTCAAACCAAATGGAACTACAACAAACTCATAATGCCCATACCTAGTCTGGAAAGTTTCCTTGTAAATGTCCTCCTCTTTGATGCGTACCTGGTGATATCTAGATCATAGATCAATATTTGAGAACACTAATGATCCCTTCAACTAATTGAACAAGTCATCAATCCTTGGCAATGGATACATGTTCTTGATGGTTACTTTGTTCAAATGCCTGTAATCAATGCATAAACTAAGAGTACCATATTACTTCTTCAAAAATGATACAGGTGCACCCTAAGGTTATACACTTGGACTAATGTATCCCTTATCCAACATTTCCTTAAACTGCAACTTTAACTCCACCAACTTAGGTGTGCTCATCCTGTAAGGTTCTTTTGATGTTAGAGCTGCCCCTGGGAATAACTCAATATAAAAGTCTACCTCCCTGTGAGGTGGAAACTCTATAATGTCCTCAGGAAATACATCCAGAAACTGTTGCATAACTAGGTACCTTCTCAACACATCTACATCCTCAACCTCCTTGCCCTTATCACTAGAAATGTGCATTGAAAATAACATACACCCTTCCCTACAGCTTGTTAGAAATTTACCGCAGAGAGATAAATTATTTTTATGAGAGACTCTTCAGCGTAAATCACATAGAATATCATTTGTTGACGTGTTTCGAACCAACTAGTGTGGTTCATCGTCAGGACAAGTTGAAGAAACAAATCCAGCTTAGCATGTTAAATAGTTTGAGCAGAGTCTCCAACAGCTAATTTGACCAACGGCTAATTTTGACTTTGGGACCAGGGTCAAATTATTAATATTATTATTACTATTATTTATTTATTTATTATTATTATTCATTTTTAATTAATAAAATAAATTTAATTGGTGTTAATGGTTAGTTAAAAAATTAATTAATTAATTTATTTAATAATTAATAATTATAAAGATTAATAATAATAGGTTGTTAATAAAAGTTAGTTAGAATTAATAAAAATATAGGAACAAGATAACTTAAAAAATAAAAATAATTGGAACGAGGTAATAAAAATAAAAATAAATAAATAAATAAATAAATAAATATTAATGTATGTAAATTAAAGAAGCTCGTTATAAAAGGTACTAAAATAAATAAATAAATAAATAAAATAATAAAATAAATTAGTTAATTAATAAAAAATAACCATAAAAGAAAATAAATAAGTAAATAATAAATAATAAATAAATAAATAAATAAATAAATAAATAATAATAATAATAATAAGTAACAAGAAAATATTATCAAGTTAAAAAAGTTAATTAATAAAAATCATAATCCTTCAATTAGGAAGAGAGGGTTGGGATCCAACAGCTGCTTATCTTCCATCCGTCCTCTCTATTGAGATTGTTCGGTCTTTTCTCAATTTCAAGGGCTTCCCTAAATTTTCGGTGATGGAATTGCGAAACCCTAGCGATAACACTTGCCTCCTCTATGCAGACATGATGATTGGTACTCTCTGCATGCTCAGCTAAAGCGGAAGACTTGGTTCTCCTATGCCTGAGGTCAGCTGCATGCTCACTAATCCTTTGACTAATGGAGCGACCAGTCTCACCAATATAGGGTGCCCCACAGGAACAAGGAATAATATAAACCCATTTCATGTCCTTAGGGTCTGTTATCACTCAGGTTGTTCCCTTTGACTCCTAAGGGAATACGGCCGAGGTAACCACTAACCAATATTTGGATCACAGGTTCTAGCCCACCTACAATTAGAGAGGGCTCTCTCTTTCTGATTTAGTTTTGTTTTGGGAATTTTAGGCTAGTTATGATGCACTGAATTTTGTTTAATGTTTGGTTGAAGGATATCTTCTAACAGCTGAAATGCAATGTTCAGAGGGTTTTAGTCCATTGGGCATTGGAGTCTGTGATTATGTGTTGTTTGAGGTATTTAGTGAGAATGATGATACTACAGGGCCAGATGGGCACTCATGAAACAACCTTCAAATTTGGGAAGTATGGATTGCAATCAGTCAGTGAGAGGCAATTAAGAATCTTTCACTATGCTGGTGAGATTGGGAAATGAAATATTGCTTAGGAGCAACTCAGAATTCCTGAACAGTATTTACTATGAAAGATTCAGTGTAAATGTGGGCAATTAAGAATTTCACATTTATAACTAATTCTGAAGTAAACATATTTAACAGCAGAGATTGAGCTTAGGGTGTTTAATAAACAAATCCTGAGCTATTCTTTTTCTCTAATGCTAAGACCAAGAAACATACAACATATGTGGATTTTGTAAGCGAATGGAACATAAAAACACGGTTCAAAAAAACTTATTGTGTCATGACATAATGCAGGAATCCTGCAGCAGCAAGCAATCTCATCACAACATCAAACAACGCAGAGTTTCAGGAACTTCATCAGCTTCTTGTATTCAAAGTCTGTAATTACAGTGTAGCTCTTCAGAAGAAAAATCATCAACCCCAAATAAATTATGCGTGGGGATATATATACAAAAGTGTTTCACAAAATATCTGAAAGATGAGTCATTGACTCATAACTTTCTTACCAACTTTCCAAAAATAGCAGATACAACAGTTATTGCTATTAAAAGATTAATAAACAGCTGTTTATCTTTGTCAGAGTTCTTTGACTTTGCAACCAACTGGGCCGGCCGAGTGCTTTGCGTCCGCTTCGAGGAATTTTGCCTTTTTTGCTGCTAGACCACGACGCTGCTGTTGCGGTCGCATCATTTGTAATCATTCACTGGTGCCTAGTCATCATCTTTGTCATTGAGTTGCCCTCCCTATTGCCGCCCAGGTAAGCCGAACATGTGAGTCATTTGAAAAATGCTGACTCGAGATTGATCAAATAAGATTTCAAACAAAATTTGATTTTTCAAAGCAATGTTTCTATCATGCCTCTCCACCATTCTTCAGTAGGCAATTGGTGTCTCTGAATTTTAATCAGAGTCTCATCGGCTTCAGTATATTTGTAGTAATTTGGAGGTGTTTCAAAAAGGTGCTTGATCTCATGCTCAATAAAAAACAAATTTTCTAACTTTTCATAGAGAGTCTGCCCAGATGGGGGCCCTGTTTCCTCTGAACTGCTTGCGGATGCTGTTATCTGATTTGTTGCATAATTGTTGAGCCTCTTGGCATAATGCTCATGTGATAATAACCTTCCTGCACTAGTTACCAAGCTGGGAAGGCCTCTGTTATGTAATTCTGTGATCTTTGTAATAAATTCATTTATGTCTGTCTGCATCTCCTGACACCTTCTGTCCAATGTCTGTGCATAATTCCTCAGGGTAAGCACCCTTTTTATTAGTAAAATGGTATCAGTCCTATTTCTGATACCCATTCCTGCTAGCTGAAGGCCAGTGCGATTGTTGAGCACTTGTATCATTCTGTTGGCTATTTCAGGCATACTCCCTAGGGATGCCCAGGCTCTTTGACTTTCTGCTTTTGCCCTGCCTAGGAGATCCATTTGCTCATGGATAGTTTCGATGGACTGCCATTGGTCTGTAATGGATTGCCCAATGTTGGCCCACAGAATCTTCTTGACTTCACTTATAACTTTGTCCAGAGTAAGCTCTTTTTCTAACTCCTTTATTCTTTTTTCAAGAGCCCTTACCTCTCTTGTTCTTTCAGCTATGCTCTGCTTTGATTTATCATATTTTTCTTCAATCGCAGCCAATTTTTCTTTAGTCTCATTCAGTTCAGCCATCTGTACTTCTAGTGCTTCAAGCTCCTTCATCATATTCTGCATGCTGAGGCTGGGCACCTGTTCTGATGTTGTTGTTGGTGCTGTCACTTCTGTAGCTGGTGCTGAGCCTGAAGGGCCTGCCTCTGATGTTTGTCCAGTGGGAGGACCTGCTGCAGTAGTTGCAAGTGGCACATCTTCAGTGGCTGTAGATGTCTGTGCTGGCTGAGTTGGTACTTCACCTTGTTTTGCTTTTAATGCTACCTCCAATGCACCCTCTGTTTCCATCAATCTCTTATATAAAGTCAAGAGTAAAGCAACCACATCCTGATCCTTCTTTTGTTCTGCAACCTCTCCAGTCTGAGGGTGAAGGGTAGCTGGTAGCTTGATATGCTTTCTCAGAGCCGCTATGTCTTCATCTCTTTTCTTCAATAGTGCCTGCACACCCTTAGGGTCCTTTGGATCATGTCCCAGCTCTATAATAATTTCTTCCAAGGACTTGATTCTGTTGTCCTTGGCTTGAGATGATGCCTTTTCTAATTCTAGCTGAGCAGTAGTATTGTGTAGAGAATTTTGCAATCGGTGTGCTAATAGAGTTTTATCAGCCAATGTGGAATAGAGCATCTCCCCTGTTTGCCTGTGTAGCTCGATCTGGTCCATGGGGTGGATGTCTTTGGCAAAAATCTCCAAATTGGTTCTGATATAGTCAGCAGCTGATTGAGGTTGCTGCATAGTAGGCCTAAAATGACTGAGAGTCATTTTTTGTTCTTGAATATCATAAGCCGACATTAGCCTCTGCTGATTAGTTGGTGCCATCTTTAAGAGTTGATTGTAGATCTGGTATCTGAGAGGCTCATTTCTTTTCTTGATGTCTATGAACTGCTTCTTGATACTAGAGTCCGCCTTGGACCGCTGCCTTGAAGAACTTACCTCTGCCCCATGTTGCATCTCTTGTTCTTGCTGCAAGGAGCTGGCCGATGTTTCAATGCTAGGAGGGAGCATAGTATCGGTTGGTCTTTCAGGCATTTCCTCCTCAGAGAAGGGATTTAGCCTTTGCCTTTTCTCACCTTGCTGATCTGTTGAAGTGGTAGGAGGAGTCTCCTCTTGCCTATCTCTTTTCCTCATTCTTTCCTCATTAGCTGGTGTTTGTAAAACTGTAGACTCAACTGTTACCTCCTGCCTTGGAGGGATTTGCTCTTGTGTTTGCTGCTCTGTGGAGGCAGGTGCCTTAGCCATGCCTTCTTGCTGCTCTACTTGCTGCTCCAAATTAGGAGGTGACTCCTCTTGTTGTACTGCTTTGCCTTTAGCCATGTTTGCTGCTTGATCAGTTGCTTTGGCAGACTGCTGGGGAACAGTGGACGATGAGGCAGTTTCTCCAAGATGCCGAGGGGCTGGAGACCAAACCTGTCCAAAATATTCCAAGTCAACTGCTTTTTCTAATTTCTTAATGGCTTTTTCTGCTAATTCTTCTTCAGAATAATCCTCCACTAATGTGCCTTCTTTCCACTCTAGTTGGTTAGCATATTTTTCAATTTGTGGAATGCTAAAGTGATCATAGGTAGCAAGCCTATACTTGATCCTTCTAAGGCTTATGAAATGATTAGGGTCATATGGTGCCCAATAGAAGCTTGTCTTGAGATGGAGGCTTTTTAGAATGTTGTCTGCCTCTTCCCAAGCTTCTTTCCTCTTGTTAAAGATAAATGGACCCAGTTGGTGCTTAATTTTCAGCTATGCTTTCTTATTTATGTTGTGAAAGTGGATCATGTCTGCATTTCCAAACTGCCGGAAGTATTCTAATGCAAAATGTCTCATGGGAACGTACTTTGGCAGTCTGTATGGGGCTAGCTCACATCCATATATTCTGATCACTGTGTGGTCTTGGTAGAAGTACCAATCTCCAATGCTATAGTTCTTTGAAAGCTGGAGGATCTTCTGCATGTCATCGGTGAGTCTAGGAGGAGGGGAACTCTGCAGCAGGGACAAGGCTGGATGAATGAAAAGATCAATGAACTCACAGTAGTTGTATGGAGAGTAAAAGATATGGTGACAGACTGGTGTCCAGTACATTACTGACCTCCTGTTTCCCTTTGCATCTAACTTCCTGAGGAAAACAGGAAAGCTATCCGGCTGATTGTACAATAACAGATGATATATATAGGAGGCGTATTTGAATACCCTCTCTCTCTCCAGATTCATGAACTGTTCATGAATCTTGTCGGCTATAAATATCATCAGGACATTTTGTCCTGATGATGAGTCTAGTTTCAGACTCGAAACGTCGACTAAAAAACATGAACACTGTGGAAAATCCGAACTCCATTCAAAAATCACACCACAGTAATCTGCAAACGAAAAAAAAAAAAATGTAGCATAGTCATACTGGACAGTAGGGGGCTGTCCTGGAGTGAACATGGATAGCATTACCAAGATTGTTTCATCCACAAACTCACTGGTTTTGAATCCTAAGATGGAGGATATCATGTCTACTAGCAGTTTCCCTATGTCATTGAACCAGACATGTAGATAAGGGGGAGGCTGCCGGGGCTGGCAATCTGGGAGCATGAACAATTGGCCAATTCTTGTAATTTGTGAGTTGGACAGCTTGGCACCTTGCTCCAGCAAAAGTTGCATAGAAGGAGGAGTCAGTGGACTTGCAGATTGAAACTGTAGCATTTGGTTGATGGCTTCAAGAGTAATATGGAATAATACAGAGCCTAAAGGACTCAGAACATCCCTTTGATTGGGGTCATAACTTGTGCAACATTGGTGAATCAAATCAGGGAAATCATTTACTTGAGGGAGATAATAGATTGGTAAGTGGAACTTCTAGATTCCCAAGATGTCAGTACCATCTCTGTGTTTTTTCTTTAGCTCAAAAATGGTTTCTATGTGATATTTGTTACATAGTTCAACCATTTCCTTCATTTGATAATCTCTGTCAGCAAGGGCCAACCATTCTAGGTCTTTATGTGGGGCATTCAGAGGTGCAATATTCAATGCCACAGGGGTCTCCATTGCTTAGTTGTTACTTGGAGGTGAACTGTATGGATAAGGTAATTTGCAGAGAGAAAAGAGGTAAATTGGGTGAAACAGAGGTAAAATGCTGGTGAGAGAGGTGAAAAGGATGAATTATGATCCAGCGGGCTGCCTTGCAGAGTGGAATGTGTTTGCCAATGGACTTGAGTCGCAAAGTGCAGGAGAAACTATGGGAATTGAGAAAATTCAAACCAAGAACCTCCTTCAGATGAAATTCGGGTTGATTTGGTAACTATAGGGGCTCAGTACATAGGCAATTAGACCAGTTGTTTTAGACATTCTTACTGCAGAAAACTAAGGAGACTAGGTTACGCAAGAAAGATGGTAAATACCTGGTATTTGTGAGGCCGAGGGTGTCGAGAACTGGTGAATTTGCAGCAGCAGCAGCCCAGGATTTGAATTTTGGAGTTGGCGGACCCGCGACGTAAAACAACATGCAAGGAAGTAGGACAATTGACCAATAGAAATGCGAAAAAGGTATAATTTTAGGCGAAAATATAGACAAAATGGAATTTGCGCCTTTTTTGCAAATGACGTCAGCACGACGTCATTGGTCGGGTCCGGGTACGGCGGGATGACGTGGCGATGCGTGACTGGGCTGACGTGGAGGGATGATGCGGCGACCATGTTGGATTTGAGAGTGAAATGGCAGCTGACGTATCTTGCTGACGTAGCGCTGGAAAGGGAGGGCGGTAATAGACGGTGGTAAGCGGTATTATCGGACCGCTCTTGGTACGGGCCCGGTAATGGTCAGAGGCCGCCCGATCCAACAAGAAATGGACACGCGCCCCAGGCCCTACGTCATCCTCTGACACTTTTCGGGCGCTAAAGGACGGACGGCGGAGGTGGTCCGAAATCGCTGTGGACCGTCGGATGGGAGGGCCCAGATCCGACAGATGACGGGAGGACAAGCCGCCAGCGTGATAACGGCGGGACCCAAACGTTATAAAATTATTTCTTTTGATACAGCGCGGAGAAATGAAAATTTGGATAAGCGGCGAATGTGGTTTTTTCGAGAATTTACATAATAAACGGGGGGAGCTATGACTTTACAGTTTATAAGGTGGGTTAGGGCTATTAAACCAACCAAATGTTAATTTAATCCCGTACATAGCATGGAAAATTATATGCATGAAAGCCTTTGATTTTGTCATGCTTTCTGAAGTTTAAAATATATGGCTATAAAGCCCAAGGGGAGGGGTATTTACATATTTTTTGGTTTTTTGCATAAAATGCTATAATAATAAGGGAAGGGGAAAACTTAGGGAGCTATATAGTAAGTTTTAGAAGTTAATATGAATTTGGGATGTGAAAGAGAAACAGAGAGCTAAGTTTAAGGAGTAAACTTAGATTTAGGAGCAGATGAGGGTGAGAAATGATTTTACACAAGAAATGTGGCTTCTTTTCGGAGAAGAAGGTCACAATTTGTCATGAATTTCTCAAAGGAGAAATGCAAGGAGGACTGTTTAGGCAGATCCCAAAGTCCTCAAGGGGATGTTAGAAATAGAGTTTGTGGGGAAAACAGGGGAAGTTAGACATGCTTCCATATTTTATCATCAAAATGCTGCATAGATACCTCTACGAGTGCTAATCTGTGCCTTCCTGATCAAGGCCAAAACTGAATAGAATCAGGCTTCTACAACTTCTGGCTACCTACCCAGCTTAGTACCTAGCATTTTTTGTTACTTCAGGGAGGGTGCACTTAGACTTGCAAACCCTCAATTGATCTTTCTTTTTCTTTTCAAATGATTTGCTATCTAAAACTACCCTTATCACTTCCAAGGGCCCAGATTAAGCAGTTGGGCGCCTTTATTCTCTACCTAACTACTAATCTACCAAGCTTGAACTGTTTGGACAGATTTTCTTTCTCTAGTCTAGAACAGGCAATTTAAAACATGGCATGGCCCAGCTTGAACTGTTGGGCCATCCATTAAGATAGCAGTGGCATTTTGGTTGGCCACTTTCCTGGTCTTTCTTTGGGGTTCATTTCAATTATTTTTTCTGACCAATTCATTTTCTTGCCTTTTGATTATTCTTTTAAGGCATACCCTCTTTACATTTTTTAACTGTTTGTTTCTTTCACAAAAATGGAACCTTTGTGTCATCAAAGATGACATTTTTGGCACTTCCACTGTCAGTCATGAAAAATGAAACCCTATTGGTATAGGAGGCTAACAGGGTCGATAGGATCCTTCACAGATCTGAGGGATTTACGGATGGTGTTGAGGGGTCTAAAGGTTGAGGGGACATTATGCTTCTTAAGAATCCTATCAATCTTATCAGTGGTCCCCTGTACATAAGGAAGATGGACACCTGGGACCGTCTCTTTCGGTTCTCTTTTAGCCAATGATTTTTGGTAGCTTTGAGGAAACGTTTCTGACCCAAGTACTTGCTGTAACCATTCTCAAAAAAAACATTAAGGAGGTGGGATTTCTCTTTCTCAAAGCTTTTTTCATCAGAGATCCTAAGGGCCCAAGTAGCTAGGGTGTTAAGAACACCCAACTTCTGGGCCAGGAAATGGTGGGAATTGGCATGAAGATACTGCTCCGTATGTGTTTTATTTTGAAACACTTGGTGGGAGAGGGAACCATCACTATTCTTAGAAATAAGAATATCAAGGAACGGGAGGCAACCATTGACTTCCTATTCTTTGGTGAACTTAATGGCTGACAATTGACAGTTGAGATGATCAAAGAAGAGATCCAATTCCTCTTGGCCATGAGACTAGATGACATTAGTGTCATCTACATATCTCTTCCAAAGCTTTGGCAGGAAGCGTGCCGAGCTAAGGGCCTTGGATTCAAAATCTTCCATAAAAAGATTAGCAACCACAGGGGAAAGGGGGGAGCCCATGGCAACACCACAGGTTTGCTCGAAGAACTCTCCTTCAAAACTAAAGAAGGTGGAGGTTAGGCAGATCTCCACTAAACGAGCAGTATCAAGATCAGTTAGGCGGTTGACCACCTCCATAGCCTCATTTATAGGGATGCAGGTGTACAGGGAAACAACATCAAAACTAACAAGGATGTCCTCGGGGTCAAGCTTAACGTCCTTGAGCTCCTTAATAAAGGAAGCAGAGTCTTTGACGAAGGACTCTGTACGACCAACTAAGGGCTTAAGCTTGAAGGCAAGGAACTTAGCAAGAAGATAGGTAGGCCCACCAATGGTGTTGACAATGGGCCTAAGGGGAGCTCCTTCTTTGTGGATCTTAGGAAGTCCATAAATCCTAGGAGTCATGGGACTGCTCTCAATGAGCTTATGGTGCAAGTCACACAAAGATTTACAGGATTTAATGGCAAGCGCCACATTCTTAGAAATCTTCTTTAAAGGGTTTTTGGGAAGCTTTTTATAGCTTCCACTGTTATGAAGATGATCCAACATCTTACTGCGGTAATCAACTTTGTTGAGAATGACAACAGCCCCACCTTTGTTGGCTTTCAAAACAACGATATCATTGTTCTGGTTTAAGGATCTAAGAGCTACCAATTCCTCCTTGCTAAGCTTGCTCTTAGGGGGCTTTGCCTTCCTCAAGATTACTGCACAATCCTGCCTGATAGTGTTTTTAATATTATCAGGTAAACCCTTAATCCCGAACTCTATGTCACAAATAATATCCTCCATGGGAATCTTCTTAGGGGCTAAGGCAAAATTTAACGCCTTACTTAAAACATTAAACACAGCAGGGGGAAAAGAAAAACTGGACAAATTAATAACCTTATTATTTATATTACAATTTATTCTACCCCTAAAGTTACCATCTGTAGAACCATCCAACTCATTATTAATATAATTATTACTATTATTATTATTGTTATTAATATCATTATTATAATAGTAATTATTAATATTATTATTATTATTAATATTGTTATTATTATAATTATTATCATTATTATAGTTATAATTATAATTATTATTGTTATTATAAATATCATTATTACTAATATTATAACCGATATTTACAGAGAGGAATAATAAAATAACCAACAACAATACACATAAATATTATACACATAACATTTATCTGGGAAAACCCAAAATCTGGGGAAAAACCTAACCCAATGAGATCTCATTAGCATTGGCCAAAACCCTGGACAATCCATCCAAGTGAGCCTTCACCACTCACCTACAGGCATACATTACAATGAAGTATTCCCAACCTTTTATAGTCTCCATTACATGAAATATCATAGACCATAATACCATGGGTACACTATACCATGTGCCTAAAACCACAGGTCAACCTTGACCCAAACCCGGAGTCAATTTTACCCAACAATTCCCCCCATAAACTTGACTTGGGGTTCCTTGACTAAATCTAGCCAAAACCTGCTAAGTGAGACAATCCCAATCACTTTAGCCCTTTCCCCCTTCAAAGTTTTTACATGGAATTTGTTAACCTGACATCCCCCTATTACCTATGTCTAATTTGTTACAGTGTTGCATGGTCGACTCAAATTCCATATTGCTGCAATAAACCTTATGGATTGCTTAGCACTGAAATGGAATGGTTCCTTAGTTGAGTGGGATCTGAGATGTAGCCCATTGGGTGAACTCCATTATCATGTCCTATGTGCATGTCTGTTATTTTTGCTCATTGTCTTATATGCCTTTTAAAATGGTCCTTAAAATTATTTTAATTAATTTATGGAACTTAATAATTAACTTGAACATGCATTTGTCAATTTTGATTTCTATCCAGATCAAGTGGTATTAGATCAGGTTTGATAAGGATTCTGGTTATTAAATGCGAGATAGGAAAAGTAATGAAGCATGAGATATTTTAGGAACTTGAAGGAATCAATCAATATATTCAAGTGGAAAATCTTGAGTTGAGAAGGTTGTTATAAGTAACGAAAGATGACAAGAAAAATTTGCGACTTTAGTTATAAAATACAAAAAAGGATCTGGAAAAGTTGTAGTGTGATGAAGGATTAGAGAAGTCATCCTCACACCAGATCCATAAACTATCTTAGAGGTATGTAGTACAAGTAATTATTTAATTTCACATTCTTCTAATCAAGGCTATTCTTTTGGTGAATTCGAAACGCACACTAAAGGTGTTGGGTTGAAAATTCTAATGAAAATGGGATATGAAGGGCCTTAGAGTTAATGGCCAAGGTATAGTTAATCCCATATAATTGGAAAAATGACCTTGTTATGAAAGATTGGTTTATGGTGAATAGAAGGTTGGAGAATGCTCTAAAATAATGGAAGCAATAAGTTCTTCAAATGATGAATCCAATTTAGTGTAGAAAGTTCTTTCATAAGTTGATGGCGCATCAAACCATAATGGTGATAGTGATTGCAAGTCGTATCTAAATAAATATGAGAATTTAGAAGGATGATCCAAGTCAAGTTATCCTCATCAAACCTATACTAAGGAAAACCACGAAAGGTATAATAATCATGAATCTTTCTTTTATTATATGAAGTATAATCACGCAATTCAAAAATTGTGGAATATATACCCTTTCACTTTTTTTCAATCACCTAACCATTGTGTGTCCATGTGTTGAAAGAGGAAATATTTGCATAGTAAATTCATGTCAACCATAAATTAGGCAAGACATGAAGAATACCCTCCAAGTCCACATGGAAAGAAGGAATTAATTCCAAGGAACGAGGGAAATAACTACAACACTCATTGCAATATGAGTGGGAACTAGATTGAGAAGTGTTGGAAACTACATCCACAACTTTGTCGAAAACCCGATAAGAAAGTTATGCAAGAACCCATCAAGAAGGAGGTAGAAAATGAGAAAGTGGAGCATGCAATAAAAATTCAAGAGACAATTCATGAATAAAAAACAACTATGAAAGGAGGGTCCATTAGCTTGGTTGAGTAAACAATGGGTAGTCTATTTGCATAACCATTTGTATAACTTTGTAGTCACATATATTTTAATGATGACCACCTATAACATCACTTTAAACAACATAATGTTTTCTTTAAGCCTTATTAATATGTAATCAGTGAGATAGGTTAAATTTTGTTTGTAAATTTTTGGAGGTCCAAATGTCCTCTTTTTTGGGAGGTGTGATATGGGAGGATATTTATAACCATTTAGAATTGACATATTAGAATTTGAAAAAAGTATACTCATTGAATAGATCTTAGTTAGAGCTTTCCAGAACCACTTGAATGACCTCAAATAGTGATCTGATATTGAGATCTTAAACAATTATTAAGGTATTACAGACTCATGTGCATGGATTTTCCTATGTTACTTTGTGTAATGGATTGATAAGATTGCGAAATACATAGATAATGAAGCAGTAAAAGAAACATAATAGACAACACACATAAACAAAACAAGTTTAATAAGGAGTTCACCCAACATTCTTGGGCTACAACAGTGAGCTCAATTTGAGCCTCACACAACAGATACAAAACAATAAGGCTTTACTTGGATCCCCCAAGTCTCTTTTGAGTACACAGACTCTACTCACCGACTCTCTATTTCTGTTGCTCTGCCTCAACACTGCCTCCCTCTGTTTGCTCTCTGTCTATGGCTTTAACGCCGATCGGCGCTGTCTATTCGTTTCATCTTCTCAGGCTCTTTCGCTTCTCGAACTCTATCCACTCAGATCCCCCCTTTGAGCATTAGCAATCATTGCTAAATGCTTTCGGGGATGGTGGCCACCTGTACTGTAACAGAATGGATCATCGGGCCTTTGAAATCCTTCAACATTGTCATTCTTTGTTTACATAGAGAAATACATTCAAACACAAGAAAAGTCTGCCAAACTCCCATTTTTCGGATTTGAAATGTTATGCATTCTGCCTTATAACTCCTATCGGGTCTGCCTTTATACTGCTTACCGCATCTCCACTATTGATCTGAGAGGTCTTGATCCAACAGTTCAGATCTGTTTTGGGCAGCTCTTTCGTATGGGAGTTAACCACCCAATGAGGGTGGTTTTCTCTCTCCTTAGCCTAGACACATGGCAGCCACTGTATGGGATTGGGTGGAGCCCGACCCAAACCACTTACTGCCTTTGGCCCGCCCGCAATCCCGCTCATATCGTGATTTCCCTTTGTATTAAAAATACATTAAAAATTTGGAAAAACCCTATAAAATGGCTTTATCGGACATGAAATATTATAATATCGCATTCATAGATCTCGTTGAGTCTGGTTTTCATCGCATCAGCGCTTCCCTTCGTATTTCATTTAATAAACGAAATATGCGAAATACATAGAAATATGTCGATTGACGGATCTCAAAGTTTATGGAATATCGCTTTATAGCTCTATTGGGTCTGGCAATGCATCGCGCATATACACACACACACACACACACACACACACACACACACACACACACACACACACACACACACACACATATATAAATAGCCCCGATCCTCTGTGTAGCTCTGATGCAATATTCTGATTCAACTTGGGTTGTCGATCTATACACTTGATCAACGATCCTTGTTGACCCCGTTGATTGCAATCGCATACACCATGTGGTCTCTGCCAATAGCCTCCCTTTGCCATCACCGATTGCGATTTGCCAATCGGATCTAGACCGTTGATCGGCCAAATCCGACGGCTCCGATTCAAAGTTACTTTAAGCCTCCGATACTTTGTTTTTCAATGATTTCTTTATGTTTTTACCTCCCAATAGTTTTATCCGCCTTCTTTAAAGGTTTTTCTTAGGCGATAGTTTTGAATGTTTAGAAGATTTTGAAGACTTAGAGGTTTTTTAAGATCCATTTGGATCACGCCTTCCCACTAAAAAGGCTTTTGGACCACTGAAAGTTGGTTTTTAAGCATCAATCAAGTGAGGATACAGCTTCCTCACCTGTCCAATCTCTATCCATCTTGCACTGCTTGGTTTTGAACCTTTGAGTCCGATTCTGAGGTACTTAGCATCCCCTCTGCGCATAGTTCTCACCTTCCTGTCCAGAACTGTATCTTCCTACAACTCATTGAGATATTCAAGCAACAGATCATCAATAGAAGGCAACTGACTTTGCTCTTTGGGATCTTCAATCAATGAAGGTTCAAATAGTCTGAAGTTCTCTACGTTAACTACTAAATAGATGTGTATGTAAGCTGGAAAATCAAGGTGAAAAGCATTCTCACAAATTTTCTCAAGAATCTTGAAAGGCCCATACCTTATTGGCTTCCGCTTCTTACCTTCACCCTGCATTCTGTCTTTGTTGATGTACAACTAGACTTGATCACCAACTTGGAAGATATGCTCAATTCGATGCTTATCATGCCTTGCCTTGTACTTGGCCTGGCTCTTTTCCAGCTGTTCCTGCACTTCCTGGTGAATTTCTTGGATCTATTCAATGAACTTGGTTGCTTTGTCCACATCACTATTTCCATCAACTGCTATGTATTTACTAAAGAAAAAATCCAAGGGAGACCTTGGTATAAAACCAAAAAAAGTCTCAAAAGGAGATCATTGTGTCGAAGAATGTTTAGCACGGTTGTAAGCATGTTGCACATAACATAAATGTTCATCCAAAAGCTTGGGATGCTTGCTACAATAGCCCCTGAGCAACTGGATCATTGTCCTGTTGACCACCTCTGTTTGGCCATCTATTTGTGGATGAAAAGATGTGCTCTTCTTCAGTCTGGTGTCCATCAATTCCCACAAACTTGACCAACTTCCCAACAAATCGGTAATCTCGATTAAATACAATCGAAGTGGGTAATCCAAAATGAACCCATACATGTTGAAAGAACAAATTTGTTGTTTGTTCAATTGTAATCTGCTTGTTACAAGGTATTAGAATATGCATTTTTCTGAACCTATCCACTATAACATATAAATAGTCATGACCTTTTCTAGATTTTGGCAATCCCCCAACAAAGTCCATGGAAACACTTTCCCAAGGATGAGAAGGAACTGGAAGTGGAGTGTACAAGCCTAGTTTTCTATTGTTGGGCTTGCTTTTAGCACACATGGTACACCCTCTAATATATCTAGAAATTGTTTCATGCATTCTTGGCCAATAACAGAATCTTTGTAGTTGTGCAACTGTTTTACTTACACCAAAATGACCTGATATTATAGAAGTATGTGCTTCTCAGATTATCTTAACTCTTTCAGTTTGATGAATGCATAACTTTCCCAAATGATACAAGAGTTGGTCCTTAACATGATAATCCAATTCTTCTACTTGTTTTCCATGACTTAAAGTTGCATATACATATTTAAAATATACATCTTGAGCATATTGTTCAATGTAGCTTTCATGCAATACTGAATTATGCTTAAGTATAGTAGATGCATTTAACATATCTACAACCTTGTTGTGTATGCCTTTCTTATATTTGATGACAAGATGAAAATGTTGTAGAAAACCCATCCACCTATAGTGTCTTGATTGCTGCAATTTAGTTTGTGAGTGTAAATATTGAAGTGGTTGATGATCAAAATGTATAACTGTTTCATTGCCCAATAGGTAATTTTTCCACTTTTTCACACTCTACACTAATGCATACAATTCTTTATCATATGTGGGATAATTAACTACTGCAAAATTAAATGTCTCAGAGTGATAACATATGGGTTTACCATGTTGCATCAACACTGCTCCCATGGCATAGTCATTGGCATATGTTTCAACTTCAAATGGTCTTTGAAGATTTGGAAATGCTAGTACTGGTGTTGTACTAATCTTTTCTTTCAAGGTGTCGAAGGCTTTCTGATGTTTGCCTCCCCACTAAAACACCTTGTTCAATCCTATTAAAGCATGTAAGGGAGCTGCAATATTGTGCTACTCCTAGGAATGTCCTAACTTCTGTAGCAGATTTGGGTTTAGGCTAGTTCACAATGACTTCAACCTTAGATGGATCTATCTTCAATTCACCACCCCCTACAATATGACCCAAATTATTCAAAGATGTTTTTCCAAATTCACATTTTGATAATTTTACATAGAGATTTTTTTTTTCAAAACATCTAGAGTCTGCTTTACATGCTTCAAATGTTCTTCCCATGTTTTACTGAAAACAAGAGTGTCATCTAAATATACAATTACAAAATCATCAATAAAAGGCCTGAGTACATCATTCATAACTCTCATGAAAGTGGCAGGAGCATTAGTTAAGCCAAAAGTCATAATTAGCCATTCATACAACCCTTGCTTTGTTTTAAAAGCAGTCTTCCATGCATCTTGTTTTGCTACTCTGACTTGATGGTAGCCACTACACAATTCCAAATTGGAAAAGTAAACAACTTCCTTCAACTGATCCAATAGATCATCTATGCGAGGAAGAGGATAGCGATTCTTGATCATTATTTTATTCAGTGCTCTGTAATCAATGCACATACTCCACAAGCCATCTTTATTTCTCACTAAGACAATTGGAGATCCACATGGTGATATGCTTGGCCTTATGAACCCTTTGTCGAGTAGCTCCTGTACCTACTTCTTGATCTCTACATTCTCTAAAGCGGATAACCTGTACATTCCGATGTTAGGCAGTGTAGCAACTTGCTGCAAATGAATATCATGTACTACTTCCCTTTTGGGTGGCAAAAATTTAGGTTCTTGAAATAGGATATCATATTCTGAAACAAATTTTTCTAAATAAGCTTTTTGTTTTGCATCATAGCCTTCAAATACGTTGGTTTTATTAGGGTTCTTTTCCTTTACAACCATTAGTAAAAATTGCTTGCATGAATTTACAATTCTTTTCATCTGCCTTGAGTTTATGAGAGTGTAGTTATTACATTGGTTTTATCAGGGTTCTTTTCCTTTACAACCATTAGTAAAAATTGCTTGCATGAATTTACAATTCGTTTCATCTACCTTGAGTTTATGAGAGTGTAGTTATTTTTGAGCTGATGAGCTCTTACAACATATTATATTCCATCTTTTGTGAGTTGATACTTATTTTCAGTTCTATAGAAAATAACTTTTCTATCATACAAGTAAGGACTTCCTAAAACAATACCACATATATCCAAGGGAACTATATCTAACTCAATCTCATCTACAAAAGTTGACCCAAAAGCAAACCTAAGTTTACATTGTCTAATCACTTGTAGCTTTGCTTTATCACATACCCAACCTAATGGATATGGCTTCTTGTGAGGTGTGGTTAGTAGTCTCAACTTCTTTACAATTGCTTCAGAAATCAAGTTTACTTGTGAACCAATATCAAATAAAGTATCAATCTTTAGATGCTTGGAAATAACTCTAATATGAAAAAGCTCATGCCTTTTCCTCTCATTTTCTTCATTATCAATAGATTGTGTAGAATTACTAGTAGATGCTTCGGAATTTTTACCTTTTATACCTGCAATTGTGACTATTGTTTCATCACCTGAGTCTGACCCCAATTCTTTTTGAATAGTAGTAGCAATCTTCTTCTTCTTGCCATCGAACTTCTTGGGTTTCAGCGCCAGATGCAAAGACCAGCAATGTTCATCATCATGTCCAACCTTCTTGTAGTGAGTGCATGAAGGTTTGTCTTTCTGTACAGCATTTGCCTTCCTCTCTTTCCATTTTTTCTTCCTCTTTTCCTTGTTCTTTCTTGCAGTGGGTTTTGATGATCCCCCAATCTCTGGGTTCACATTCTTGCCTCTAGCCTCTAGATGTGTAGCCTGAACTAATACCTCATTTATGCTAGTAGGGTTAAACATGAGAATGGTGTGCCTTAGATAGTTGTGTAGACCACCTATATGCTTCAACAAAGTTTCAGGTGAGTCTAGAGAAATGCCTAGAATTAAAGCTCTTTTTCTAAATTCCTGGGTGTAGCTTTGTACACTTTGCCCCTTTAATTGTTGAAGAGTTTTCCAACTCATCATTGCTTGATGCATAAAGCTAGTGGATAGAATTATTTTGTAATGGCAGAAACAAATTCACTCCAGGTAGAAATTTTTTTACCATGCTTCTTCAAATCAGCTCGTGTCTTGCCTTCCCACCACACTAGGGTAGTTCCTCCAAGGCGAAGGTTGGCCAGATGAATCTTTCTCCTTTCCGAATCGATGTTCTGCACCCTGCAATATACATCAATCTGTCGAATCCACTTATCTAGCTTTTTTACATTTAATTCTCCATCATATATTAGCAAATCAAATTTTACATCTAATTTAATCAAAGGGCTAGAAGGAGGTGTTGATAGAGGAGGCACTTTCCCTTTCCCTTTGCCTTCTGAATGGCCATATAGAAGAGGTTCTTATGTTCCTTTGTCTTGTTTAGAGGTTGAAGTATCTTCACCTCGACCTTTCTTAAATTCTCAATACATCTCTTCTACCATGGCTCTCATGGTCATGAAACTGTCCATGAACCGAGAGTCTGATTCCAAGGGAATTTATTCTGTCATTTTCCTCCTAGTATGGACTCTTCCAATTTATGGGTTAGTCTCAACTAGTTCTCCTTCTCCTAATTTGAGCTTTGACCTAGTTAGCATTCAACAATCTAGCACAAGCTTGTCTAACCTTAGCAAACCTAAAGCTCTGATACCACTTAATCTAATATTGAGATCTTAAACAATTATTAAGGTATTACAGAATCATGTGCATGGATTTGCCTATGTTACTTTGTGCAATGGATCGATAAGATTGCGAAATACATAGACAATGAAGTAGTAAAAGAAACATAATAGAAAACACACATAAACACAGCAAGTTTAATAAGGAGTTCACCCAACACTCTTGGGCTACATCTCCTAGTCCAGCCTTCAGTGGTGACCTCTCTATTATGTCCTCAAAATAGAATTTACAACAGTGAGCTCAATTTGAGCCTCACACAACAGATACAAAACAATAAGGCTTTACTTGGATCCCCAACTCTCTTTTGAGTACACAGACTCTCCTCACTAACTCTCTGTCTCTGTTGCTCTGTCTCAGCACTACCTCCCTCTATTTGCTCTCTATCTATGGCTTTAAAGCCAATCAGCATTGTCTGTTTGTTTCTTTTTCTCGGGCTCTCTGGCTTCCTGACCTCTGTCTACTTAGATCCCCCTCTGAGCATTAGCAATTATTTCTAAACACTTTCAAGGATGGTGGCCACCTGTACTGTAAAAGAATGGGTCATCAGGCCTTTGAAATCCTTCGAAATCGCCATTCTCTGTTTACATAGAGAAATACGTTCAAACACAGGAAAAGTCTTCCAAAATGCAACTTTTTCGAATTTGAAATGTTATACATTCCACCTTACAACTCCTATCGGGTCCGCCTTTATATTGCTTACTGCATCTCCATCGTTGATCTGAGAGGTCTCGATCCAACGGTTGAGATTTGTTTCGGGTGCCTCTTTCGTATGCGAGTTAATGCTTGATGAGGGTGGTTTTCTCTCTCCTTAGTTTGGACACGTGGCAAACACTATATGGTATTGGGTGGAGCCCTGCCCAAACCACTTATCACCTTTGGCCCACCCGAAATACTTCTCATATCGTGATTTTCCTTTGTATTAAAAATACAGTAAAACATTGGAAAAACCCCGTAAAATGGCTTTATCAGACTTGAAATATTATAATCGCATTCATAGATCCCGTTGGATCTAGTTTCCATCGCATTAGCGCTTCCCTTCGTATTTCATTTAATAAACGAAATACATGAAATACATAGAAATTTGTCATTTGACGGATCTCAAATTTTATGGATATCGCTTTATAGCTTTATCGGGTCCAGCTATCACATTGTGCAGATATATATATATATATATATATATATATATCCTCGCTCCTCTGTGTAGCTCTGATGCGATATTGCGATTCAACTTGGGCCATCAATCTACGTGCTTGATCGATGGTCCTCATTGACCCCGCTGATTGCAGTTGCATACACCATGTGGTCTTTGTTGATAGCCTCCCTTTGCCATCGCCGATTGCGATTTTCCGATTGGATCTGGACTATTGATCGGCCAGATTCGACGACTCCAATTCAAAGTTGCTTTAAGCCTTCAATACTCTATTTTCAATGATTTCTCTATGTTTTTGCCTCCCGATAATGTTATCCACCTTCTTTAAAAAAATTTCTTAGGCAACAGTTTTGAATGTTTAGAAGATTTTGAAGACTTAGAGGTTTTAATAGATCCATTTGGATCAAACAGACTCTGGTTGTGAAAGTTATCATGATTTTAGGTTTGCATTAAACAAAGAAAAGGAAGTATATTGGGCTACCACATAACACTGCATGGATTCTAATATGGAATAGACTATAAGATGTTGTGGTAGACCATACAAATGATGTGGTAGGTTGTTAGAGTGACATGTGGCAACTTGGGTAGTGGATACATGGAAACCATTCAAAACACATGGTCATTTGTGCAACCGACATGTGGTACGTTGACTATATGATAAATGACATGGTGCTTACATGGAATCTGATTTGGTAGGATAGGTGGAAGATAGTTGGAAAACATGTTGCAGGCTTTGGAGGAGACATGTGGCATAGGAGTTGATTGGGAAGATGATGTGGCATTAATAGGGAAATTGATTGTTTTGTTGACCAGGATGCTAATTGTACACATGTGGCCCAATCAAAGGATACCATGTGGCAACCTAAAAAGGGCTAGAAGATTCCAAAAGAATAATCCAAAATGGGAGGTAAGGAGGTTTGAAATCGCGACCTTGTCGGTAAAAACCTAATGAATTATCATTGGATCCTGGTAGTGGTTGTTAACCATAAGTGGAAAATAATATATTTATAATTTACTTATTTTTTGGTTGACCACAAAAAATAACGTGGAGGGGATTTGAACCCCTGACCAAATGTTAACCAACTAAATTGGCCAACTATTTTATGTTGTAATGTACGTTGAGACTTCCATAGTTGATTTGTTTACAACCATAAAGGCATAATGTGGAGGTTTGTGGGTTTGACCTCATCACCTATCCCAAAAAACAAATTTATTTGCATTTCATCAACGAACATGCTGAGGATTTATACCTTGTTTAGAGTGGCAAAAATAATTGTTTTTGTTATGTAATTATTGCATTGGTGTGAAAAATCCTAAAGTACATGGGATTGACCAACAACCTGTCATATGCCAAATTTTTTATATCATATGGTATACATAGCATGCCATATTCCAATCTTGGGAGAATTATGGTGTGCTAATGGTAATATACAAATTTTGACTTCCATCGGACATTTTTCAAAGCATAAGGTGTTTATAGTTGAATGTTGTAGTTTTTTGAGGAAGATATGATCATGATGACTATACCTGAGTTTTTTCAATTCAATTAATTTTATTGTGGATAGAGTGAGTATGCCAATATCTCTTTGTTTAGAAACAGGGGAAGAGTGGAACAAGAAGCTAAGGAAATTGCGGACACTCTTCAAGTGGTTCGAGAGTGGGAAGAGCCTGATTAGTGCAATGATATTCCTAGAGATGGTTCAATGTTGCATGGCCAACTCAAGTCCCATATTCATGTAATAAGTATTATGGATTTATGAGCATTATAATGGAATGGTTCCTAATTTTAGTAGGTCCAAAGACGTAGCCGATTGAGCGAACTCCATTATCATGCCTTTCTTCTATGTATCTTCTTGATGATCTTTGTCTTGTTTTAGTAAACTTGGATCTCCTTTAGTTTCATTACTTTCCAGGAATGTAATTTGTCTAGACTAATGAATACCAATCTACTTTTGTAGTTTTGAAGGAATTATTGTCCACAACCCTTACTTTTGAGGGGACTTAATTGGAGGTTGTGATTTCACAATTTTTATGAATGCTTATAATACAACCATTGGATCAATACTAGGGTAGCAAGAAGGACAAACACATTATGCTATCTATTTTATTAGCAAGAACTCGTTCCTTTCATAATTGAACTACATGGTAAAGATAAAGCAATTTATTATTGTGGTTTATTCCATTAATAATTTCATCATTATATAATGGAATATTCCATTTTTGTATATACTAAACACTACTATCTATTATTTAATGAATAAGCTAAATTACTACTAGAAAAGTAAGTAGGTGGTTATTGTTATTGAAATAATCTGATATTACGACCATTGATAAGCTACAGAATGATAATATGGTCACATATTTCCTTTCTAGACTCACCAATACCAATAATAGTATGCTCGTAGATGATGGTGTTCCCAATGCACATCTCTTTGCATTATCTACTCACACCATGGTATGTAGATATTAATAGTTATTTATTTGTGAGAAAGTTCCCATACCATTTTTCACTAAATGAAAGATGTAACATCATGTAGACTCAGTGATAGATATTTTTGGATCCAAAGCTACCTCTTTTACATAATATCAGATCGTAATATCTATTAAATTGTGTCAGAGAGGGTGATATATATGACATACTCAAGACTTTTCATGACAAGCCTTGAGGATAGAAATTCACTAACAAAAAGACTACTCCAAAAGTTATAATCTTGATGTACTATTGGCCTCATATTTTTTGTGATGCCAAAAAGTACATGAGGAGTTGTGATAGTTGTCAAAGAATTGGATAAGTTATTAAATATTATCAAATGCTACTACAAGCTCAAGTTTTCATAGAATATTTTGAATAGTGGGCCTTATACTTTATGGGACTAATCAACCCTACCTCTTATTAGAATTTAGATATCTTTATCTACACAAACTATGCCATGAAATAATTTGAAGCCAAGGAACTAACAAATGCGATTGAACAAGTTGTAATGAATTTTATTTATAAGGAAATATTCATCTGTTTTGGGATACCATGTGAAATTTTCATAAATGGATGAAATAAATTCACTTATTGACTCATTGATAAGATTAGCAATCAATAATGGATAATTCATGGGTAAAAATCACCTTATCATTTGCAAACTAATGCGTGGGTAGAGAGCATTAACAAAGTGTTAGTGCCCATTTTAACAAAGACCATGTAGATTCACCAGAAAGATTGGGTTTGAATACTTCTAAAAGCCATTTTGGATTATCAAAGAACATGGTGAAAGACTTACCCCTTATGAATTTTTTTTGTGGTAAGTGAATTGATTTTCACATTGAATGTTAAATATAAATAGCAAAAACTACTTTACAAGTGGCCCTCAATATCATTAGAGCACAACAACATCTCTTATAATAGTTTCATATGATTCATGAGAATTGTCAAGCTACCATGAATCAAAACTCTATTGTTTATTAGTAGTGGGAAAGGTGGCATGATAGTTTCATAAAAAATAATACATTCAAGGATGTTGGGCATTTCTATATGATTATGGATTCAATTATTTGAAGGGGAAATTGTGAACACAATGTCTAGGACCTTATGAGGTAGAGAAAATTTATAATAATGGTTTTATTATGATGATGATCAGTGAAAAAGTTTATATTCCCTTAATTTCTAATGGCCATGAGTTGCAATTATATCATAAAACATTTTCTAGAGAAACCTTTATTTGGAAATTGATTATTCCTCCAAAATTTCAGGTTGGTCATGCTGATGGGTCCCATCAATAGGTACCTTTTGGAGTTCATTTTGCTGTCCTCCAACCCTTAAAACTCTACTTTTGTCACATTGATTCACAGTTTTAGCCATAATATGCTTAGTAGGAAGACTAAAAGGTTCTTTTCATATTTTACGGCCTAATCTGATTAATATGCAGGTCAAAGAAGCATTTTTTGAGATATTTACCATGCAGAGGCTTGATGGAGACACCTAAAGAGAATATAGGGAGATTTTCTGTCTAGTCAATTTAACATCTTAAATTGCTCTACATAAATTATCAATCTGGGCATTGTAAACTGATGAAGTGTGGTGCACCATATGTGCTTAGTTAACCCTTTTTCTTACTTTGTTGTTTTATAGTTTATGTTGTTTTGGAGTTCTATTTTTGTTGGTCTCCTAAAGTATTCTAATGTAATGGAAATCCTGGTTTAAGTTTTAAGAATGCTTTTAAAGATCAAGTGTGGATGTATAGTTGAAGACAAGGTTTATGCTTTTCATGATAATTTCTAAACTTAGCACTTCAAAGATTTCAAAACATGTTATCTATAAAATCAGAACTTGAACAAAAGTGTAAACATGCAACTACATAAATCAAGCTAAAGATGAAGTACTGAAAATGAGGTTACTGTCTCTGTTGTCCATCTAATTACAGAAATAAAATCTAAACTACTGCACTCAAAACAGAAAATAAAGAAGTTGGAAACTAGTCACTGATTTTATCCATAATTCCAATATTTTGTCAATTAACTTCTAAAATGGGGTTAAGCTAAAGACACGAGAAATAATGTCATATGACATGAAAGAATGACATTCAAACTATCTATTTGCAGACTAATGAAAGCAAAATCAAATTACTTCACTTATAATCCGATAGCTTTCCAATTAACTTCTCGGGTTAAGCCATGGCACCGGAGATAATGTCAAATAACATGAAAAACTGATATCTAAATTATCTATTTGCAGATTAATGAAAGAAAAATAAAATTACTTCACTTATAATTCGATAGCTTGCTAATTAACTTCTCGGGTTAAGCCATGGCACCGGAGATAACGTCAAATAACATGAAGAACTTGATATCTAAACTAGCTAATAGCAGCAAACAAATCTCACTGAAATCAAAGCATAACAACTGGAATTAAAAACTAAATTTCAACAGAGGAAGCAAGTCTCAAATCACTACTTGATGCAAAAACTACATTAAAAATCTTGAGCAAAAAATAATAAGCAAATACAAAAACATGTAAAAAAAAACTAATCTACAATCAACTGGTTGAACACACTTGCATGAATTAAAATTGCATGAATGGAAACTCTAAACTATCAAACTTGAAAGAAAAAATGACATACATAAATGAAATCAAAGCAAAATTACAAAATAAAATCTACTCTACCTTACATTCTAATATGCTCCATGACATCTACTTCACATATCCTTCCATGTTGAGAACATCAAAGCTTTATTCAAATTCTTCAAAATTACAAAGTACAATAAAGCTCTCCAAAGCTTTCCAAAGCCATCAAGGAAGAACTACGAACTCTAAGCTAAAGAAATAAAAAGCCAAGCTAAGCTAACCAATGAAGGAGAGAGATCTCCTATTTACACAAAAAGATGAGAAGCCATCTCATTAATGAGAGTCCACGAATCTCTCCCTCTACCTCTAGAGTCCTAATCAAAATAGGAACTAATAAGACACGTCTTCTTAGAGTTTCCATACAATTAGGAAATGTGACACATATCCTCATGATCTCATGATTCTCTCCACTCAAATTCGAATTTGGCCTTAGGGTGCTACATAAAGGTCTTCTAGAGGTATCCTTTTGACCTACACATGTCAACAATCTCAACCCACTTGTTAGGTATAAGCTTATGCACATTATTTTCTAATTTTTAACCACAAATTCACTTAAAAAGGCTTAGAATTAATAAAGTTTGGAAAAACATAAATTTGGCCCAATGATAATGAAAGTGAAACGAATGTGGTGACATAGTAGTGAAATGGAGGTGATATAATGAACATAATAGTGAAAGTGTAATGGAAAAGAATAACATTTTCGAAACCCAACATACCCCCCAACTGAATCTATTGCATGTCTTCATGCAAGATATATTACATTAATTATTTTGATCCTTCAGCTTTGGCTTAACTTTGCATGATATCATTTGATAACTTCATATTTCTGCAAAGTGTTTTACTTGAATTGCAACATGGTTGGTTCTTGTGTTACAACCATTTTTTGTTGTTACATTCTATTTTGATCTTTGAAATTTGCATAATGATATTTTGATTATTGTTGCAAAGTATATCGTTATTGAATTGCATGATGGTTGGTTCTTGTGTGACAACCATGATTGTGTTTGTATCCAATTTATCATTTAAGCACTTTTTTGAAAAGCCATTGTATACTCATAATAACAATATAATAGTTAATATATGTTGGAAGTATGTGGGTTCCTGAATATGATATGGACATGGCAAGATATGAATATGAATGTGTTCCTCCCCCCCCCAACTGATGGTATTGGCAATTTTATGAAATGAGGAAGAGATGTTTTTCCAACAATTATCATTCTAGCTTTTTATGGAATTCTATGGTCAAAAGTTAGAAAATGACATACCTTAACTTACCCTTTGGAATGGATGAGTTATGTGTGTGGTGGCTGCAAAATTATGATTATATTCTTCTTCAAGTGGTTGAATAAGAGGAGTCATGGATAAAGAGTTAAGATGACTTTTTATTGCTTTTACTAAAACTTGTTGACTCTGCTCCAAAATGCTGAAAATAATAGTCTTCAAAACTCATTGGCACAATTCCTACTATGTGAAAAGATGTTCTGATGTCGAACATAGTAAGAAATTTTTGACTTAGTGGCCATTGATGGATGCCACTAGTCAACATGAGAACTCTCACCATTAATGACAATGACAGTTAAGATGCCCAAACACATCTTGCTAGTTATGAATAGTTTTGCCGATGTCGAGTCACCTAGAAGATCTGATGAACAAGGGACATTAATGTATTCTCATTTTTTGTCGGCATGAGAACTTGTTACCATTAAGGCATGCAAGCCTCAAGTTGTCTTTCCAAGGAACTTAGACTCAAAGGACTACGGACTTAATAATTTGCATTGAAGTAGGGCTTATTTGCGGAATGAAAATGACAAGAAAGGAAAGATGAAAAAGGAAGATGACAATGGAGAGTATAAAAATGGCAATGTGAAATAAGCATGTGAATGGGCCTCTTGCTTTTATTTGTGGGTTATGAATGGACAAAAAAAGATGGAAAGTGTATGTGAATGTAAATGGAAAATATGAAGTGAAATGAGGTGAATGGTTTATTATGAGGTATGGATGTGATGGAGACAATAGTATCTGAAAGTTTTTTCAAGTGTTTGGATCTAATTTTGCATCAACATGTTTCCTCTTTGTTGTTGATCATCCTCTTATGAAACAAATTGGTCTCTTAGAGAGACACCATTCTCTTGTAATCATTTGTCCTTCCTCTTGTTCTGCAAAAAAATAATACTTCTTCTGCAATGCAATGTAATATTATCAAAAGAGAGAGGTGATAAATCTCTCTAGTTATAATAGTTACACACAAAATTAAGAATTTTTATTAATGAAACAAGTTCTCAAAGGAAAAATCAAAAAATTTATACTTGCTTTGGAATTAGTCCCTCAAGTTGAATGTTGCTTCTTTTCAACAATTTATTTCATTATTTACCATTTCAAACTTTAATGATGGATTTCTCATTGTGTATATCTTATTGAGATCTTTCCAATGATACTTGAATCATCAAAATCTGATTTCGTAAGAGAAAGTTAGATTGATTTGAACAATGAGATTTTTCAACTGCGGAATGGCTTTAGCTGTGGAATGTGCGCAATATCTGTAGCTAAAAATCTTGAATAAAAAGTTAGCCATTCATCTTTCACCATCAGTCCAAAATTAAACAATACCTTCAAAAAAGTGAGCAAATAACTTATTCATTTCATTGATTCAAAATTATTATTATTTTTTTTACATGCGACAACTTAGTGTGGCGCCTTAGTGATAACACACATCTTGACTTCCCTTTGACCAGGGTCTTTTCCAGATTTCGATCAAATGGATAGGACACCATCCATGTATTGGCATTTTCCCAGCTACCCATGTGGTTTGTTTCGTCTCTTGACACCTATAACATATAGAAGTATGAAAATGGCTGTGAAATTGCCAGTTAGCTGCGGAATCACGCTGCATCCCACAGCTAAAAGACAACCAACCATCAGTTTTTTGATTTAATTTATTGTAAAAGAGATTTTATGCAACCAAATACCAGGGAGAGAGAGCCTAAGATCACAACTGGTGCACAAGGCCAATTATTCATGATCTACTATTTTTTTTTTTTAATTTTCTTCACTGTCTGCCTAAAAAATAAAAACTTTGTGAATGGTATATGAAGCAAAATAGTTTTAGTGATGAAAATATATCAGAGTAATGGAAATGTATGATATTTTCAACAGCTTTGATGACTCCTACAGCAACCATCTGACGCATATCCCTGACTGCAAAATGACCCAACGGAGGATACTCAGCAAAGGATTCGACAACCAACAAACTTGACAGCAATGTGGCAAGTGTGGCAATGTTTTTGAACCACCTTTCTCCATGCTTTGGCAGTTCTGTTACTACTGCAATAGAAGTGTCAATCACTGAAAACTTTACATCCCATTGTTTACTTCACTCAACCCACAAACTACATGAAATAGAATTCAAAGAAGTGCATATGGGTGGATCTGGAGATTATTTCTGACTTAACAAAAAAAATGTTTGAGATCAGCATTAACAATTACCCAGGAAGCTGCTCATCTACACAACTCTGCACAAAATCATTTCTAGAACTAACTGAGAGTGATCTAGGCCTGTCTGTGATGTTCTCTTCCTTCAACTAATTGATACACAGGTACCCTTTATCAGTCCAAATAACCAGTCCATGTAAGTGAAAGTCGATGAGCAATTCCCAGGCTTTAATCGATGATGATAGTCATGGAAATCAGCTCCTCCATACAACGGGAATAATTTTGAAATGCTCCAAGGAAATCAACTCCTCTACAGTTTCCAGCACTCACAAATTCATCCATATACAAAGATATAGTTGCAAGAGATTCAACCAAATAGACCATGGCATCCACGAAGTATGAGTTAAAAATAAAAGGTGTGAGGCATGGTAGGAGACATGGTGGAGTCTGAGTTAAAAATGGAATAACATAATCGGACCTGATCCAATCTCTGTAATGTGGAAATAATTCAATGAAAAGAGTTGTGTGATTTTTGGATACGTAATGTAATCAACCGTTAAAACAAATCAGTTTGGAAGAGTCGTAGTCAATATGTCTTGCTGTTAAACAGGTGTTAATCTGAAGTAATAGTGAAGTATGAGTTAAAGAAGCAGTCATAATTAATCTTCAAACCGAATTTCCCTCAAGCCATGTTAAATCAACAGCCTGTTCATTAATTCAAATCCATTTTCTTCATGCGGCAGACAAAAATGGGCTTCAAAGAACCGAGGAGATCTCCCAAACCGCTTCAAATTATTTTAAAGGGTTTTTGGGTTATCTAATTGACCCTATTGCCGAAAAAACCCATGTTTTATTTTTCCCAAATTCATCTCCGTTTGGCTGTATCTTGCAGTTAAAATTTGACATTTTTTTCTTCCTATTTTTTGTTTTCCTGATTTACTGTTTTTACTGTTCTACATTTTATGAATTGCTGCATTTGGCTTTTTGGATCTAATTTGCTATGTAATTGCTCTCGAGGCTAACTATTTACTATACAGTAAGGAGATATGTGCATTCTAAATTCATGTTTTAAGATCTCCATATAATCAAATCCCTGTAGCCTCATGCTAAACAGTGTGTTTCATTTGTAGTGCAGCTTTAATCACATTCCCCTTTGTAAGTAACCCAACCAGTTTCCCATTATTGTCCACTACAGGCAATCTCTGGTATTTGGTTTCTAGCAATAATCTAATTGCATCCTCAAGGTTGGTGGATTCACGAACAACAAGTGGTGAAGGCGTCATCACCTCAGCAACAATCTTCCCATTAGTTTTGTTTAGCAATTTCTGTAATCCATTGAAAGCTCTCCATATGAGTAAGATACATGATCCAGATGAATGCAAATGGGTTGCTTCCAAAGGGCTAAATATTTCCACTAACATTGCCTTGCTGCTGCTGATTACAAGAGTCAGGAAAACACCTAGAGAAGGCTTTTTGCAGATTTTTTATATTTTTTTTAAATGTTTTTGCAGGTTCGTTTTAAGCCCAAAGATTGAACAAGAATGCAGATTTTTCAACTGAGGCAACAGTGGAAACTGGAATTGGGGATAGCCATTGATTGATTGATTGATTTATTTATTTATTTATTTTTATTTTTATTTTTTTATTTATTATTTTATTTATTTATTTATTTTTATTTTTTATTTTATTTTATTTATTTATTTATTTTTATTTTTATTTTTATTTTTATTTTTTATTTTTTATTTTATTTTATTTTATTTATTTATTTATTTAATTTTTTTTTTTTTTCTGAAATTGTGAAATTTTATAAGAATGATTAATGATTTTCAATTTCACGCAACAAAGACTTCAAGTAAAATATACTAAAAATAGGACTTTGACTAAGGTCTTAAGTTGATTTTTTATGAATCTAGGCTGGGTGACTAGGATAGGATCCATGTCGGGACAATTCCGGAGATGCCCATGTAGTCAGTTTCTTCATTGGATGCCTGTAACTTGCTAAACCTTGGAATTAACTATGGATTTCACAGTTAGCTGCGGAATTAGGCTGCATTCCGCAGCTAATTTGCATAAACTTATTAAAATAGGACACACTGTTTTGAAGACCACTACAAACCATAACCAGTCAATCTTGGACAGTTGAACCTATCAAAGCAGTTGTGTTTTATTTATTTATTTATTTATTGTTTTATTGATTTTTTATTATTGAATCAAATGAAATGATGAAGTTTATTTTGCTCCCCCCCCCCCTTTTTTTACATAACAATTCTTTTTCTTATCCTCCAAATCACAGAAAGTGCAGGAGGGGAGCATACTCAAGAAATTATTAATTTTTTTTTAGATGTAAGAAATAAGGTCTCCTAATTACACTTCCCTGACAACAATGCCAAATTGTCTACTTAACTTAATGTCTTAAATTGCTCTACATAAATTATCAATTCGGGTATTGTAAACTGATGAAGTGTGGTGCACCATATGTGCTTAGGTAACCCTTTTTCTTACTTCGTTGTTTTATAGTTTATGTTGTTTTTGGGTTTTGTTTTTGTTGGTCTCCTAAAGTATTCTAATGCAATGGAAATCCTAGTTTAAAGTTTTAAGAATGATTTTAAAGATCAAGTGTGGATGTATAGTTGAAGACAAGGTTTATGCTTCTTATGATAATTTCCAAACTTAGCACTTCAAAGATCTCAAAACATGCTATCTATAAAATCAGAACTTGAAAAAAAAGTGTAAACGTGCAACTACATAAATAAAGCTAAAGATGAAGTACTGAAAATGAGGTTATTGTCTCTACTATCCATCAATTACAGAAATAAAATTTAAACTACTGCACTCAAAACCGAAAATAAAGAAGCTGGAAACGAGTCACTGATTTCATCCATAATTCCGATATTTCGTCAATTAACTTCTAAAATGGGGTTAAGCTAAAGACACCATAAATAACGTCATATGACATGAAAAAATGACATTTAAACTATCTATTTGCAGACTAATGAAAGTAAAATCAAATTACTTCACTTATAATCTGATAGCTCACCAATTAACTTCTTGGGTTAAGCCATGGCACTAGAGATAACATCAAATAACATGGAGAATTGATATCTAAATTATCTATTTACAGATTAATGAAAGCAAAATCAAATTACTTCACTTATAATCTGATAGCTCGCCAATTAACTTCTAGGGTTAAGCCATGGCACCGGAGATAACGTCAAATAACATGAAGAACTTGATATATAAACTAGCTAATAGCAACAAACAAATCTCACTGGAATCAAAGCATAACAACTGGAATTAAAAACTAAAGTTCAACAGAGGAAGCAAGTCTCAGATCACTACTTGATGCAAAAACTACATTAAAAATCTCGAGCAAAAACTAATAAACAAATACAAGAACATGTAAAGAAAAACCAATCTACAATCAATTGGTTGAACACACTTGCATGAATTAAAATTGCATGAATGGAAACTCTAAACTATCAAACTTGAAAGCAATAAAATGACATACATAAATGAAATCAAAGCAAAATTACAAAATAAAATCTACTCTACCTTACATTCTAATATGCTCCACGACATCTACTTCACATCTCCTTCCATGTTGAGAACATCAAAGCTTTATTCAAATTTTTCAAAATTACAAAGTACAACAAAGCTCTCCAAAGCTTTCCAAAGCCATCAAGGAAGAACTACAAACTCCAAGCTAAAGAACTAAAAAGCCAAGCTAAGATAACCAATGAAGGAGAGAGATCTCCTATTTATACAAAAAGATTAGAAGCTATCTCATTAACGAGAGTCCATGAATCTCTCCCTCTACCTTTAGAGTCCTAATCAAAATAGAAACTAATAAGACACATGTCTTCTTAGAGTTTCAATACAATTAGGAGATGTGACACATATCCTCATGATCTCATGATTCTCTCCACTCAAATTCGAATTTGGCCTTAAGGTGCCACATAAAGGTCTTCTAGAGGCCTCCTTTTGACCTACACATGTCAATAATCTCAACCCACTTGTTAGGTATAAGCATATGCACATTACTTTCTAATTTTTAACCTTAGGATATTCCGACACATAGGATATAGTTAAGTTCAACTTGGTCTAGTGTAGAGTTAGGTATAGAATTAGGTAAAGTGTGTTTCTTTACCGTTGTACATTTTGTAACTTACAATCCGACGGTCACGATATGTAGTGATCCGACGGTTCATTCTCTCCTCGGTATTACCGACACTTGATCCGTGGCTTGACACCCGATTGGTCCATGAGTTCTATTTAAAGCGCATGGAGGGTCATTGTTCAAAAATCCGTGCATGAGAGAAGCTTATGTAAATTTTCATTCTTTGATTAATAAATTGCCTGTAGTACCCACGTTGGGACAGGCCGTGGACTGTTTCCCTCTTTGAGGGTTTTAACCATGTCAAAAATACTGGTGTATTGATCTGTGATCTGGTTGTGAGCGGTGTCCTTTAGGTATTCTTTCTGAGGAACTTACCCTGTAAATTCCTACATGGTATCAGAGCTATTTGAGGGCCGCGTCCGTTGGTGATCCAAATCTGAAGCCGGTAGAACTGCATGCGGCTGTCGTTTCCTAGATCTGCTGTTTCTGACTGCTTTCGGGCCAAGAGGATTGCTCTGTTGCGTTCGGAGCATCTGTTCCAGTGAGGAACCCCTTTCGTTTCACGCGAAAAGGTTTCCGGTAGCCCTAGCTGCGTCATTTTTCAGATCGGGAGGTATACAGTGTTTTTTTGCAGTTTACTGTTATTTTCTCTCTGCTTATTTCGGTTTTGGTTTATTTAGCCTTTTTTTTAAAACCGGATCTATACCTTTCATTTCTGCGTATGCTCTTTGCCCTGCGACTCTGTGGATCTGGGCAAATCAGAAACAGAAAGGAAGGATTTTTCTCATGCGTATGCTCTTTTCCCTGCGCCTTAGTGTGATCTCGGAAAATCAAAAACATTGAGAAAAATATTTAGTTTTTCAGCTAAAGCTAACTTTGAGATTTTTTTTTTAAATTTCTAGTTTTTTGGCTAAAGCTAACTTCGAGTCGCAAGGTTCGTTTTTCTTTGCATATTCGTGTTGGGTTTTGTGTTTTGTGTTTTGTAGGGAAAAAGAGCTTTCTCAAGGCAAGCACGCAAACCAAGGCCCCCCCCCCTCTCTCTCTCTCTCTCTCTCAAATTTTTTGTATAGATCAATTGGTTCAAAGCTATTTTAAGAGAGTAGAGGTCTTGGGTTCAAGTCTCCATTTTGTGGGGGCGTATTTTTTTCATTCCCGCACATTCGCGCACTTTGCCGGCAACGTCAACAATTTTTTTTCAAAAAGCCATAACTTTTTCATCCGGAAGCCTTTTTCAGAGCCGTTTTTTTTAAAACCGCCTATTTTTTCGAGATCTATCCATTGGAACACTTACTTTTAGCATCTTCAGCTTCAGTTGTTTTTAAAAAAAATGGAAAGTCCATGCCAAGTCATTCTTGACAGCACTAACTACTTCCAATGGGTAGCCTACATGGAAGATTTACTTAGAAGTAAAGGTCTCTTCAGAATAGCCACAGACCAAGAGAAGAAACCAAAAGATGAAGACAAGGCTGCAAAATGGGAAAATAGACAAGATCAAGCACGTGGTTTGATAGGGATGTCTATTTCTCCTGATCTTAGATTCCACATTGCAGAACTTGAGACTCCTCATGAAGCATTAGAAAAACTCGCAAAAGTTTTTGGGATTAAAAATGAAATTAGAGCCCATCAACTTGAAAATGAGTTGCTTACTTTGGATCCTAATAATTTTTCTTGCATTGAAGATTTCTTGTCCAAATTCAAGACCCTTAGATATCTCTTGGAAGGTGTTAAAGTTAAGAAAGAAGATGGTAACCTTATTTATTCCATCCTTACTAAGTTGGGACCAGCCTACTCTGTATTTGTTTCCACTTTCCATTCTACAAGGGAAGCTTTCATTTGTCAAGGAAAAGACTACAAGGCCCCTTCCTTTGACTCCTTTTGTGATTCCTTAATAAGAGAACAAGAAAAACTCTTACACCTTGGTCTTCTTAATCTTGGAAACTCTTCCACGAAAGCGTTAGCCCTCCAGCAGCAACCAAATTCAAAGAATCCTAAGAAGTCATATCCTCAAAAGAATGGTCCTAAACCAACTCAGCCTCAAAATGAAAAATCATTTCAGCAAAATGATAAGACCAATAAAAACAAATGGAAGAAGACTGATAGACATTGTAACTTTTGTAATCGAGATGGCCACTTAGAATCTAAATGCTTTAAGAAGATGGAAGCCTTGGAAGCCGCAATGAAGAAACATAACATCCATGTGGAGCCTACTTCAACTTCAACTTCCGGAATGGCACTTTCTGCATGTCATTGTCAATCATCTCAGTTTGGTTATGCATTAAATGTATCTTCTTCTTCTTCTCATTCTCATGAGTGGCTCATTGATTCTGGAGCCTCTTATCACATGGCCAAAAACCAAGCCATGTTTTCTTCTTTAAATGATTGTAACACCAAAAATATATATGTTGGTGATGATAGATCTCTTAATGTTGTAGGGACTGGAACTGTTCATCTAGACAATAGTTAGTTTAATGATGTATTATGTGTTTCAACCTTATCCTGCAACCTTCTATCTGTCTATCAGATAACTCATTCAGGTGAAGGTAAAATTGCTGAATTTTCACCTCATGATGTTGTAATCAAGGATCTAAAAGATCCTAAACAGATTCTAGCTACTGGTCTTGTTGATGATTCCACAAGGTTGTATAAGTTTCACAACTTTGGGTCATCAAATCTTCCCTCAGTATTTGTTGCTCATAATGATGAAGTGAGCAAACTTTGGCATGAGCGATTTGGTCACTTAAACTATCGCTCCCTTCAGCATCTATGTAAAGAAAATATGGTGACAGGTCTTCCTATGGTATCTTGCAGAGATGGTGTTTGTTCCGGATGTGTACTCGGAAAACATCATCGGGACAGTTTTGACAAACGTGCCTCTTGGCACGCCTCAGCCCCTTTACAGCTTGTGCACAGTGATTTATGTGGTCCTCTTCCTGTTGCTTCATTCTCTGGCTGCAAGTACTTCTTAACTTTCATTGATGATTTCTCCAGACGCACTTGGGTATACTTCTTAAAACTCAAGAGCGAAGTATTTAACACATTTTTGGCCTTCAAAGCCTTTGTTGAAAAACAATCTGGACATCAAATTCTTAAGCTAAGAACTGATAATGGTGGAGAATATGTTAAAAACACATTCATCAACTTTTTCACCGAAAATGGAATTCAAATGCAACATACTGTTCCATACACTCCACAACAAAATGGTGTAGCTGAAAGGAAAAATCACACCTTAAAGGAAATGGCTAATTGTATGCTGCAATCTAAAGGACTCAGTCTTAGTTTTTGGGCCGAAGCAATTAATTGTGCAAATTATATAATCAATCGCACTCCTACTAAGGTTCTAGAGAATATCACTCCAGAAGAAGCTTGGAGTTCCATTAAACCGAATGTAAGTCACTTTCGTGTGTTTGGAAGTGAAGCATGGGCCCATATTCCAGATGAAAAGCATAAAGCTTTAGAACCTAAGAGTGAGAAATGTACTTTTGTTGGATATTCTGAAGATGTAAAAGGTTATAGACTTATTCCATTTAAGTCCAAAAATGTTATCATTAGAAGAGATGTAAAATTTGATGAAAATAAATCGGCCTGCGAGCCTAGTCCGGCGGATATGCCACCTCTTCCTATCTCTTCTACTTTTGAAAACATTTCTTCTTCAGATGATGAAAGCGAGGATGATAATCCTCCCCCACCTTCTCAGGATCCTCAACTTCCAAGATGGGTCCGTGCTACTCGGGATGCAGCAGGTGATCTTGTCGGTGATCCTACAGATCAGCGACGTACACGTTCTCAGTTTGAAAGAGCCTCTTCTTTACTGGCTCAAGCTCCAGTAAATCATGATCCTGACACTTTTGCAGAAGCTTCAGGCCATCCACATTGGGAAGCAGCTATGAATGAAGAATATCATTCATTGATGACAAATGATACATGGGATCTTGTTCCTCTACCAAAGGGACGCAAACTTGTTAGATGTAAATGGGTTTACAGAACCAAGTATGTACCAGATGGGAAAGTTGATAAACATAAAGCTCGTCTCGTTGCTAAGGGATTTTCACAGGTTGAAGGCATTGACTACACTGAAACCTTCTCCCCTGTTGCCAAAATGAACTCTATCCGCCTTGTTCTTTCCCTTGCTGCCTCTTTAAAATGGGAAGTCCATCAGATGGATGTTAAATCTACCTTCTTGCATGGGGACTTGCAGGAAGAAATCTATATGGAACAACCCATTGGCTTCATACAAACAGACTCCAGCCTTGTTTGTCGACTTAAGAAATCCCTTTATGGCCTCAAGCAAGCTCCTCGGGCTTGGTATGCCAAAATGGAAAGCTTTCTTTTAGAATCTGGCTTTTCTAGGTGTCATTCTGACAATACTGTCTACACCAAGAAAGTGGGCAACTCTCTTATCATCCTTGTTCTTTATGTTGATGATCTTATTCTTACTGGTAGTGATCCCAACCTTATAAACCATGTGAAGTCCAGCCTTAAAAAGAAATTTGAAATGACAGACTTAGGACACTTACACTATTTTCTCGGTCTTCAAGTCTTGCAATCCAAGGAGGGTATTTTCCTTTCCCAGTCCAAGTATGCTTGTGATAGTCTTCGTCATTTTCACATGGAAGACTGTAAGCCAGCCCCTTCTCCCTTTCAGTCTGGAGTCAAACTTTCAGTCTCTTGTACTTCTCCTGAAGTTGATGCTACCTTATATCGTCAACTTGTAGGAAAACTCTTGTATTTAACCCATACTCGTCCTGATCTTTCCTTTGTTGTTGGCCTTGTTGCTCGTTTTATGCAAAACCCCCATGAAAGTCATTGGAAAGCAGCTAAAAGAATACTTCGTTATGTTCGAGGTACAGTATAGTTTGGTATTCATTACAGTGCCAAAGCAGCTCCTCTGTTAGTTGGTTTCACTGATTCTGATTGGGCTGGTGACCCTGATGATCGGAAGTCTACTGCCGGTTATGTCTTCACTCTTGGTTCAGGACCTATTACATGGGCTTGTAAGAAACAGGCTGCCATTTCTCTTTCGTCAGCAGAAGCAGAGTATCATGGTGCCGTGGAAGCTAGTAAGGAAGCCTTGTGGCTTCGTCAGATCCTATCATAGTTTGGCTTTGAGCAGCAACATCCAACCACACTTTGGTGTGATAATCAAAGTGCCATTTAGCTATGCAAAGATCCAGTCCAGCATCAGCGCAGCAAACACATTGAACTACACATGCACTTCATCAGAAATCTCATTCATGACCATGTTCTTGAAGTGCAATATTGTCCAACAGATGATCAGGTTGCAGACATCTTCACAAAGGCTCTCCCAGAGGCGAAGTTCACTAAACTTCGATATATGCTTGGAGTTCAGGAAGTTGTCACTAAGGGGGGATAGGCTCTAGTGCCTCCTTCCTTCTCCTATTGTGTCATATTTGTAAATCCTTCAATCCTATCCCAAGTTGTTCTTAAGGGGGGATGTTAGGATATTTCGACACATAGGATATAGTTAAGTTCAACTTGGTCTAGTGTAGAGTTAGGTATAGAATTAGGTAAAGTGTGTTTCTTTACCGTTGTACATTTTGTAACTTACAATCCGACGGTCACGATATGTAGTGATCCGACGGTTTATTCTCTCCTCGGTATTATCGACACTTGATCCGTGGCTTGACACCCGATTGGTCCATGAGTTCTATTTAAAGCGCATGGAGGGTCATTGTTCGGAAATCCGTGCATGAGAGAAGCTTATGTAAATTTTCATTCTTTGATTAATAAATTGCCTGTAGTACCCACGTTGGGACAGGCCGTGGACTGTTTCCCTCTTTGAGGGTTTTAACCACGTCAAAAATACTGGTGTATTGATCTGTGATCTGGTTGTGAGCGGTGTCCTTTAGGTATTCTTTCGGAGGAACTTACCCTGTAAATTCCTACAAAATTCACTTAAAAAGGCTTAGAATTAATAAAGTTTGGAAAAACATAAATGTGGCCCAATGATAATGAAAGTGGAATGAATGTGGTGACATAGTAGTGAAATGGAGGTGATATAATGGACATAATAATGAAAGTGTAATGGAATTGAATGACATTTTCAAGACCCAACATTTTCCACCCCATTAAATCCCTTATTTAGATTGAACTCATATAATCCTTTCCAACAACTCAAATTCACTAGCAGCCAAGGAACTCGGAGTGAATGATAAGGACAAAATCAAACAGATCGACAAATCTTGAGAGGGTAGCTCTCCTCATTTCAAGGAAGTTTCCCCTCAATCATTTTTGTATAAGTAAACCTACTTAAAGGCTCATTAGGATTCATATTTTTGTTGCAGCTAGGAGTAGCTATTTTGAGCCTAGTGCTTGAAATTGTCATTCTTATCTATCATGATGTATGATACTATGCTTTTCTGTTAATGATAAGTTTACTATTGATTTGCATCTGAGTTAGTTTTGGAGGGCTAAAACCCTTGGGTTTGGGACAAAACCATATGATTTAGTCCCTCTCTTGTATTTCCTTCTTGTTCTTATTTCAAGCATTGCAATTCTTCTCTTGTTTCAGTATATATTATATCATAAAAAATTGTAATTGCAGACTTTCGAAAATATTTGTTTATGATTTCTTGGAAAAGCATAGATGGTAGTTTTCCTACTTATTCTCTAGAATTTAGGACTTATTGTCATTAGCTTGAGTGATTAGAGTATTTCTTGTGGGATAGAATAGATATTAATCAAATTCAACTCAACTTTTCCATGATAATTTGTCTCACTACATTATTGGTCAGTTGATGCATGTATATGGCTAGTTGGGGACTATGTTGATCTGCAAGGGTGGGCACACCTTTACACATCCACTTAGACCTTTACATATTCCTCTTATGTGCCTCACCCTGCTTCCAAATTTTGTCTCTGAATTCACTTTGTTAAGGAAAATGAAGGATACCATGGGCATCAACTTTGGTAGAAGATAGACCTCTGAGGGGTACTAAGCTTGGCTAAGGTAATCCCACACCCTTCATTCACCTCCTTCTAACTTAACGCACCTTCCTATGCCTTCAATACCCAATTTATGTCATAAAAAGATCTTGGATCCTCCTCCTGTACCAAAACAATGCCTCTTGTAGCAATCTTGTAGCAATACAGGACCTCCTGTAGCACCTCCTCTAGCATCCTTGTAGCTTTGATTTCGTCAACCAATTTTGCTCCAAACTTGGACTCTAGCCTAGTTAAGTTGAATAAATGCCTCTACACTATGATTTCATGATTAGGGAAGAGCTTAGGACCACTTAGGACCACTAAGACCTCATCCTTCCATCACTGCAAACATCAAATAGCAAAAGAGAGCTAGATTTAGCATTTTTTCTTCATAACCATGTTAAATATGTGATTTCTCAATTTCAAGCAAGTGTGAGTAGATAAATGATGCATGAAAGGTAGGTTATTGACTTGAGTCATCTATGCAAGTAGAATAGAATGTTTTATTCCTACAAATAGATTATTTTTTTTCCTTATGAAATTTCAATTAGCATTTAAATTTGATGATTGGCATTTTCACCTTGGTATTAGAATCCTGTTCATTATTGTTTTCATATGTGGTTTTCACTACAATTACTTGGAGGATGGTCTCTGAATACCCTGATCTGATTTCATGAATAGGAGTCAAAAGAGTAGAACCTAACCTATTGTTCATATAACACTATCACCTCTAAGTTTGTACAAACCTTGGGTTGATAATTAAAGTTTAGAAGCCCTTGGGAGTTACAACATCCTTGGTGCAATACTAGGGCTCATCACGTTTTGACACCATTGCTACAAGGGTGTCTAAGTAGGTTTTGTTTCTTCTTAAGAATTGATTGTTTCTTGTTTTGTTTTTTGCATCAGTCTTATTTCTTTGAACAAAAAGAGAAAAATTCAAAAGGAAAAATTGTTATTTCATGCCTCATAGGAGTAGGGATAACCAAGGGAAATTCTTGCCAAAAATCCCCACCTCCTTAAGAAATCAACCTTCATTCTTCTTCGGTGACTATGAACTTCCCTATATAACTATAGGGGAGTTGGAAAACCATTTAGGATAGCCACTCAAAATTTTTGAAGAACCTATAGGAGAAGAAGAACCTATCTCACCTACCCAACTATGGCTAAAAACTGGAACAATGAGCTTTTCCCTATCAGATAAATTAATGGAGAGGCTAGAATGAAAAATATAAGCCCTTATTCCCTTCCACGTCTCCATGGCCTAACCTTTGAATATACAGAAACCTTCTTGTTTGATTTTTCTATTGTTTGTAGGACCTATGATTATGCCTCTGATGAGAAGAAGATTAAGTTGTTTCCTTCTACCCTCACAGATACAACCTTGCACTGGTTTATGAGTCTACCTGGAGGCAACATCACTACATGGGTCCAAATGTAACAATCCTTCAATGAAAAATACTAGGATTACTGTAGGTCCAAAGAAACAGAGGAAATATTTAGGATGACCCTTGGACCCGATGAATCTTTGGAGGACTATGAGGAAAGGTTTTAACTCAATTATAGGAAGGCCAATTGTACCCTTGATCCCAAGTCACTCAAGATAGTTCTTCTTTGAGGGATAGGGAATATGTAATGGAAACCCTCAACATGATATATGAAGGATATATCTACCAATTTCCTTATGATGACATCAAAACTATATTTAAGAATCACTCTAGGTTTTCTAGGAAAAGGGGTAGGTCTAGCCAAAGACTGGTCATTTCCTCTCCATCCACAAAAACCGTCAAGAATGAGATAGGGAGTACGTTGGAATATTTTAAGAGTGATATTTTTCATACCTTTTCCGTGTAGATGGATACTATGCAAATCAAAATAAGGCAAGAGGAAGAAGATAGGGCACTAGCTATCTTTTTCCTTAGGTGTACTAAAATACATCCTAAGAATGAATGCCCATTGAATGTTATAGAAGTTTGTTTAGTATGTGAATAGAATCATGAAATAGATAAATATCCCTCTCTTCTAGGCCTAAAGGCCCTTTACCAAGGAGGGGTAGAAGGTGGGTTCGAGTAGTTGTGATTCATTAACCAAAGGAGACCCCAAGGTCCTCGACCATATAAACAAGGCATGCAAGTTGCACATTATCCTCACTATAATCCAAATGGAAATGCAATTGTCCAGCCTTGGTACCTGTTACAGGGAAAAGTGTCTACACAGAACTGCTTATCCCACTAAGGTGTGGTAGCTACCTTAGAAACAAAAAAAGTAAAGCTACTTTCATATTCTTTCTGTTTTGTCCTGATGATGGACCCCCTTTGGGGTTTGAAACGTTGGTAGAATGAACAAGAAACTGTGGATAATCCGGGTCATGAAGCTACAAGAAACCTCCACAGAAGCCTAAAATCTAACAAAGCTACTTTCATTTTTCCTTTATGAAATATAGATGAGAGAAGAACAAAGAAGACCAACCTCTGTCTTGCGCTAATCTCCTAGTTCGATTCCTCTCTCTCTTGATAGTCTTTTGCTACTTGCTCTCTTGTACGCCCAGCTTCACAGAGTACCTGTAGGATCACAGTAGCATAACACTATACAAGAACATGGATCTATAATCATAAACAATCTAGGATCATATGTAAATTGACCATACAAATGTATAAAACATAAATGACACAAGAGTATGGAGGAAAACTTGAATAGCTTTTATTGATAACCAAGAAAGAGCCAAGGGAGTTACAACCAGTTGTTCTAACCCAACATCATCGTCTCAACAAGTAAGCCCTTCTTCACCTCATACAAAGCTTAGATCACCCAGCACCATGATGTTGTCTCAAGAAACCAATAATAATTCTTTACAAGATGCAAAATTCCAGCCTCCAACCTCCTGATCTCTGGGATGAGAGATCTATATATAGATATTTGCAAAGGTGTGAGTCAGCTCTGGGTTTTTGATTAGTATCTTCTCTCTGATAGTTCTTGCTTCCACTTGGAGATCTCATTGATCTCTTACTCATCTTTGGGCGATTCTGAGAGGCAAGTGTCCTAGGAGAAGTTTCTGGAAGATTCCATGATCATCCACCTCGCAAACTGTCTCCGCCACTTGTCTTTTCTCGTCCATCGCACCATATAGAAGGGCTTTTTGAAATGCAATGCACTTCCTGTGTGTACAAGGTGAGATGCATCACACCCTGGCCATGGAGCAAGTGAAATGATCCAATTTTGACCAGTTCTGAGTAGCTTTTCATGGAGAACTTCTGGGAGAAGCTGTAATTAGTTGACCTTGTTCCTTTAGGGGTTGGAACAACACTTTTAGGGACTTAGGAGCCCTTGGTTTATGGACATTTTATGCTTGGGGTTGCAGTGCCCAAAAGTCTCTATAACAGTTGCCCCCTAAAGCATGAGGTTGTTAATCTTTTTGATGTTGGGTGAAATGCTTTATCATGAGGATCCGAAGTTCTTTCAAGCTGTGAGGAGACCTGTAATAAGAGACAATACAATACATTATCTTCATAATATTTTCATGATCTAGCTGAGGTGGGATTCCCATGCTCAACTTTATAAATTCATTTTCATGTACATAGGATAGACAATCGTCTGAGTGTAGACTGATGATTCTGATAGATCCATCATCCCTTTGATTGGATGATTATCTGTGCAACAATGATGTACATTTGATGTCTTTATTTTCCTGAATATATATCGCAGCCCGGATGGATGAAACTAGATCTGGGGTCTTCAATCTCGTTCGATCTTCACTCAAAGTACAAGTCAATCCATGTGAGAGATGTTCTGGAGTCGAACATGGAAATTCATCGCCTGATTACCAGCCAATGATGTAAGTTGTTAACAGGCGCGAGAGGAATCATCAATAATGATAATGACCCTCAAGGTACTGCAGTACAATTCACGTGGTCTGAATAAAGTACTTGGCATCGAACACCACGCAAAATCTTTCGGTCGAAGGTCATTGATGTAAACCTGTCACTGGAAGTGAGAAACTTGCCATTGAGGCATGTAAGCTTCAAAGTATTGAACGGGGTGTTCCTAGATCGACTTCTTGGATAATGAGCTGATGTCGACAAGAAGTGATCCAACATAGGAGGGCCTTAATGAATCCCACATCGATGACATGGAACGGAGAAAATGATTTTAATGGAGGTGAAAACGATCTGGTGATATAAGGATCAGGGTGGCGATCATGAAAGAATGGAGTGTAAATGTATTGTAGCGGGTGAGACACAGGTGAATTCTTTGAATGACTTCTCTTGAACATATCGATGACACTGACGTGATGGATTGGTAGCATTAACCCCAAATGTGGATGGTGTGATGGGACCATGGTGATGTGACCGGTGAATGAAACAACCCAACCTGACTTGGATGCGGAGTGAAAGTGTCATGTTCAAGAGCGACTTGCTACCAACAAAGTTTCTTCAAGTTTTCTTCCCAATTTTTGCCCAGTCATTGTTGACCAGTACCTCTTTATTTTTGTCAAGCTTGAGGAGGATAACATATGCTTGTTCTATAATTTTCCCTTCGGGCAAACCCATCGCTATGTTTTAACGAGCCTAGCGATAGTGAAACTCGTTCTTGTCTGCTATGGACAAGTTTGTCACTATTAAGTTTTAATGAGTTTAACGGAAAAGATAACTCGGTCCTTTTCAATTTTAGAGAGTCTAAAAAGGGACGTAAAGGAAACTCCAAAATTCCTTTTTCGTCATTTAATCCCTTAAGTCCGAAAAAGTATAAAACAATACAAAAGGGATGAATTTTCGATACTTTTAACGAGCCAAACAAAACAAGCGCTCGATATTTTTGTGTAATAATCCCTCAGGTCCAAAAAGATTAAAATCTAAAGGAGTGATAGCACTTCCGGTCCCTTTAACGAGCTGGAGAGGCCAATGGCTCGACAATCTTTTCATATTTTACGAGTCAGTTGAAAAGAGCTTAAAGGAGACTTGTCTTTTGACGAGCGAGTGATAAAATTGGGTAGCAGCTGATTCCAGGTAAGGTTTGGAATTTTCCAATCACGGCAGTGTTACAAGGATGGCTAGTGGGATCACTCTTCGCAGCTGTTCCTCAAAAGGGGTAAACAATCAAATGGAGGTGAATGATCGGCCAATATAGAGTGGAGGTGATGATGAGAACACAACCAAGGCTTTAAAGGCTGAAGTACTACATTCACGATGATTATTTACCGGGAATTGGTTCATTTTTTATTGAGCTTAAATGCTGGGGGAAACATTTGCTCATTGCTTATGTTTATTTTTTAACGAGCATGAAGTCCGCGTTAAAACTGCTCGATGTGGGTTTATTTTTTAACGAGCTTGAACCCTGTAGTAACACTGCTCGTGATAAGTTTGCATGCCCCCAGCATAATAATGCAAATCGAGGTGCATGCCCCCCAAGCTTCATTGTATTCATCTCGGTGGTTGGAATGAAGGTTTACCTTCAAGATCTTCGAAAGAATCGACTTTGATTTTACGAGATCGTAATCAAAGACTCGATTTGGAAAGGAGTCGTTTCATTTTTTAATGAGGTTGACACGGTAAAAGAACTATCCTCATGACTCCTTGTTTCATTTTTTTACGAGGTCTACACGAGATAAGAACCATCCTTGAAATCCACCATATTTACAGTGTTTGATAGAAAATAAAAAACTGAAGGATGATTAAGGTTGCTGGAATAATCTTCGTGGTAATCTGGAAGATGGGAGCGATGGTGGTAATCTTCCCATGGTGCCTCTCCTATCATCATTGATTGAATGATTCCTTCATATGTAGAATGTACATGCGACCAAGGATCTGAAGAGGTGCCATATTCCTTAGACCTATCTATCCAAACACTCGATGAGCGTTGATTTGGGTTTTCCCTCCAAGCCAAGAAAATTGATTGCTACAATATTTCTAAAATGGCAATGATCCATGCTGACAAAATGTTTAGGAATCTTCCGAATCCATTAGATATAGAAGATTTCACATTGCAGGTTTCCACTGTGGCCACTTCCGCCAAATTGCTCGGAGGCGGTAGGGCAAAAGTACCCATTAAGGCAGGGTCTTTTAGGAGGCCTACTCCAATATTTTGAAGCGAATGATTGCTTCCATGGATCATTGGAATGTTTCCCGTTACTTTTGAACTGTTGGGGAGAAATGTTTGTTGGTCGACGATTGTAATTCTTCCTTGAAAGGGAAATGAAATCTTCCTAAAGTAGGTCGACACAACTACGGCCATGGCATATATCCAGGGCCTTCCAGTAGGATGTTGTAATCGAGGTTTTCATGGATAACCTCAACATCAATTTCTACTATTTTGCCCCCTAGTTCAACTTGCAAGTTACTTAAAATCCCGTATGGACTGTATGATCGTTCATCAAATGCTTTTAACGCCATTGACGATCTCGACAAGGGTGGTGAGCCTAAATTTTTCCAGCAACTCATCGACATAATACATGTAGATGCCCCCTCATCAATAATTGTTTGATGAACAGTTTTGTTGAGGGCTTTCACTTGAATCAGGAAAGCTAGTTGAGTTGGTAATTGAGGGTCATATCCTTTATGATCAAAGGCCACAAGATTGGAATCCATTGGGTCAATCCCACCTATTTCTGATAATAAATCTTTCTTTTGGGAGGGGCAATTTTGCGGTACCTCAAGTGTTGACATAGCGGACGGCGATTGAGCCAGGTTCTCTACTATATTATAATTCTGTGCTACTTTTGCACGAGGATTAAATGTCGATTTGTGTACAACTCCCTTTGGCGACTTTATCATTGGTTCAGGAATGATGGGTGGCACAACTTCGGTCAAAGTTGTTGTCGAACTACTAGGTTGTTCATTAGCCTTGTTATTCAACAGCTGTGGATTCTCGTAATCTTTATTCCTTGTCAAAGCATCATTTTGCTGCTTTGAGATAGACAACATAAGCACTTGGGATCCGGAAGCATTTTGATTAGCAACCAGTTTGGTTCCCAGGTTTGGAAACGATCAGTCAATACTGCTGAGGTTTTTGAACTCTTAAAGAGTTTCTTAACTTCAGCTTTATGTGGACAATCTCTCGTCCGATGATCCTCATCGCATATATGACACCCCGCAGGCGGTTTCCTTTTCCCAGAAGGGTTTACAGAAGGTTTTTCAGGAGATGACTCATCCTGCTTCTTTTTTCTCCCTTTCTTTTTCTTCTTGCCCTCTGGTTTCTTCAGTTGTTTGCCCTTGTCGATCGACACGACATTTACCTCCAAGGTGAGAAGTTCTTCGTTTGCATTTTGATCAGAAATCTTACGGGCTTTCGTAGATGTAGCCTTTGTCGATTTTGTGCTTGTTGTACCTATCACGCCATCACCAGCATGAGAGTCTTTGTTTCATTTAGGAGGGGGAGGAACAGAAAATTCCAGTCTAGGAGCATCAGGTATTTTATCGTAGAGCGTGCCAGACTGAGTATAGATCAAGTCTAGATATTGTGCACGAGCAATAACTTGCTCTTTAGTGACGACTCCTCCCTTTGCCACATCTTCTGTAATAGAAGGTAACAATGATTTAATAAACCATTCAGCTAACAGCTGATCAGGAACATATTTTTTCACCATTCTACGATGACGTCGCCACTCATGAATATGATCAGATATGTGAGTGGCTATTGTCTGTTTGAAATTGGTAAGAAGCTCTGTTCCTGTTTCGTACCTTATTGGTAACTGAAAATGGGTTAAAAAGGTTGTGGCTAGGGTACTGAAGTTATCAAACGAAGCTCTAGGTAATTTGATATACCATTTTGCTGTCGGACCATTTAACGTTCTCTGAAAAAGGCGAAGCCTAAACGAATCATCGTTTAGAGTGTTAGATGAACACCACAGATGAAAGGTCATCACATGATTCGACGGGTCTTCACCCGGATTTCCATTAAATTTAGGAATATCTGATGGAAGTTTATGCGGAATCGCCGGCCACCAAGGGGCATAAGCAATTGGATCATTCATCAGCTGGTTTAGATCTGGTAATTCTAGAGTTACTACAAAGGGAAACTATTGATTCAGGTTAGGCGAAGCATACCCAGGATAAGATGGAATCGCCTGAGCAGTGGGTCTTTGCATACCAGCATAATGTATTTGATGCTGGTGAATTTGACAAGGTTGATGGGCATAACCATTATAATATGGTTGTTGATAACCGCTTTGGAAATGCGGTTGCCCACTACTTACAAAGACTTGTTGCTCAGGTCCTTGATATGATTGTTGGAATGGTAATTGTTGAGATTGAATCAGCCATGGTTGTTGGACCATTTGCTATTGCCCAATACTGGATGATTGACCAAGATGAGGAGTCATAGTACTTGTTTGAGCCTGAGTCACTCCAGATAAGGAGGCACTAACCTGAGGCTGTGATTGAGTCATTGAGACAAGAGGCTGTTGTATTGCAACCTGAGAAACTTGGGGTTGACATACAATAGGTAGCGCTTGTACTTGCAACGCAGTCACCATAGCAGTTATAGTGGGAATATTCGACACAAGGTGGACTGGTTACATTGAATATACAACCCTTGGTTGCTGAGGCAGTATTGGTACCCAACCACTGGATGTAATTCCAGTTTGACCTGAACTTTGTTGTAAACTCCCATATGGTTGTTCTCCGGGAGGGAACAATGAGAAGGCATACTGCCCTCCATATGGTGGAAATCTAGTACTTAAAGGGTAGATTGGCCTTTGAAGACACATTGGATCAATTTGTTGAGTTTCAACATAAGAAATACCAGATGATAATCCGGATGAAGAAATAGGAACTGACCATGTCGTCAAAACAGTCTCTGATTGGACTCTGGCTTGTTGTTGATAACTTGTCGGGACAGATGGTATACCAGTGAATATTGTTGGAGTGATAGCAGGAAGTTCTACCATCGCTGTGTCAGATGACACAATCCTAGATGTTGACGGTTGTTCAGACATTTCTAGTCTATCCAAAAGATTACCTAGCGATTCCACAGGAGCTTCCGCTGGAGGTAGACTAATTTCTAATGAAGAAGGATACAGAGTGATCCCGACTCCAAATTGCGATGGAGTACTAGATGGAGGATCCTCCACAATCTCTTCTATAGCAATCAGACTAGGTGGAAGGGGTAGACCATCAGGTCCGTAGAATATTTCTGGTGTCGAAGAAGGTATGGAATCTGCAGTGACAGATGTTTGGGGAACAACGCTCTCCGAACCGGTTGTAGATGGAACTGGTTTAGTGATACAAGTGTTTACCCTTAGACTAGGATCAGTACTACTGTCCTTCGGTGGCTGCTGAACTTCTTCTGTAAAGGTAGGGATACCAGAAATGTTTGGAGTAACCGGAGTTTCTGATGTTGTTGGAACACTTGTTCTAACTTTACCGGGAGATTTGGAACCGGTTAAACGAGTTCACTTTGTCCGTAATAGCTTCGATTCCGGAGACAAAGACGGTTGACTCGTAAGCCTCCGCGAACGACGGGGTTTCAATTGACTTTCTTCCACGAGTGTGGATTGCTCGATCAACTAAAAATCAAGGGGAAGTATGTTTCCGAATTAGATGAATTTTAGACGCTTTGACACAACTTGCTTTTTCAATTTTTAAGAGTCGAGAAAAAACAAAAGATGACTCTAGTCGCCTTCGATTTTTAATGAGCCTGAAGTGACAAGTACTCAGATGGACCTTTTCCGTTAAGGAGTCTGAAAAGGAACGAAAGGGACTGCTATGGAAATCTAGGTAGAGGGATTACCAAACCAATAGCAAAACTCCAGAATACCTTTTACGGTATGGCAGTCAATCTTCCCGAATGCTGTGTTCAGTGCATTGCGATCGATAGGGCGGTAGACACGGCTTCCTATGGATAAAGGATTAAGCCTATTATGGTCTCCAAAAATATACTCGACGGTACGTGGGAGTACAAGTCCGTACTGGCACTTATCATCTCAAAGTGGAGGAATCACCCAACCATCAGTGAGAACAACAGTTACCAGGTTTTACGACGCCGGAATACGTCTCTAGCCTAGACATCTAGATGTTGTGCATTAGGTTCCAAAGCGTTGTTAGATTCATTAAATTTATTTTATAGTTGATCTTGCTTAAGAAATTTGCCTTTCAGGTTCACCGCGAGATGTAGATGTACAATTCCTAAAATGCAATCTAAGATGATAAACAGTCTTTTATCTTCTTTGTGCAATGAAAATCCTAGCTACTAAGGAAAGAGAGACAGTATTCTTTCACAAAGAGCAAAGAGCACACACTAAATGCACTGTCCTAAATCAAACCAATCAAACAGTCTAAATGAAAATGCACATGCATGTATTTGTTTTCGGCTTTCTTAGTATATGAATGGTAAAAAGAAAGCTAATGCACAAATCTGAATTACTTGCTAAGCGACAATTACTAACAAGTTTCTTTTCAAAATAAAAAATGGAGACAACCACAACACTTTACGATTTGGAAATGAATACTTTCTTTTGACACTAGAAAAACTACAAATTCAGACCAAATACAATAGTAACAGGGTAATCGACTATTAATAGCAACCAAACTCTTTCCTATGATTGAAAACGACACTTGCGACACTTTCAAATCAAAGGACGACAGTACAATTACGTTACTTTTTGCAAAGGAGAACTGAAAATGACTCAACAAATACATAAAAACATTTACAGTTCTTTTGCACAATGGAGGTGGAATAACATCAAGGAAAAGGGGTTTAGTTTGATCAGCGCACCTAAAACACAGTGAACTTGAAATGCAGTGCACCTACTACACTCGGGAAGTGTGCTGAATTTCAGATTCACAGAATAGAACCTGCGCTGGGCCAGAGACGAGACTTTTCTTGGGTTCCGGGTCATAGTTTGCAATTCAGTTCATGGATTTTGGCTGAGCAAATGGTAATCAGTAAAGCAACAATCAGGGGTAGATCTAAGGAGGTTCCAAGAGCTACCACGAGGGCAATTAGAGAGTTTGTGAATCAGTTGTTTAAGTCATAAACAAATCCCGAAGATTGACTGAAGCGGCATTTATCTACTTTGCATTTGCATAGAAAATGGAGTTCGAAAGCTACCTGGCTCGACTTCAGGCTCCGTCTGTAAGTTTATAAAATAAGCAACAAGGAAGATAAACAAACAAACTAATTCATCCCCAGCGGAGTCGCCATTTTGTTACAGGGAAAAGTGTCTACACAGAACTGCTTATCCCACTAAGGTGTGCTAGCTACCTTAGAAACAAACAAAGTAAAGCTACTTTCATTTTTCCTTTATGAAATATAGATGAGAGAAGAACAAAGAAGACCAACCTCTGTCTTGCACTAATCTCCTAGTTCGATTCGTCTCTCTCTTGATAATCTTTCACTACTTGCTCTCTTGTACGCCCAGCTTCACAGAGTACCTGTAGGATCACAGTAGCATAACACTATACAAGAACGTGGATCTATAATAATAAGCAATCTAGGATCAGATGTAAATTGACCATACAAATGTATAAAACATAAATGACACAAGATTATGGAGGAAAACTTGAATAGCTTTTATTGATAACCAAGAAAGAGCCAAGGGAGTTACAACCAGTTGTTCTAACCCAGCATCATCCTCTCAGCAAGTAAGCCCTTCTTCACCTCATACAAAGCTTAGATCACCTAGCACCATGATGTTGTCTCAAGAAACCAACAACAATTCTTTACAAGATTTAAAATTCCAGTCTCCAACCTCCTGATCTCTGGGATGAGAGATCTATATATAGATATTTGCAGAGGTGTGAGTCAGCTTTGGGTTTTTGATTAGTGTCTTGTCTCTGATAGTTCTTTCTTCCACTTGGAGATCTCATTGATCTCTTACTCATCCTTGGGCGATTCTGAGAGGCAAGTGTCCTAGGAGAAGTTTCTGGAAGCTTCCATGATCATCCACCTCGCAAACTGTCTCTGCCACTTGTCTTTTCTCGTCCATCGCACCCTATAGAAGGTCTTTTTGAAATGCAATGCACTTCCCGTGTGTACAAGGTGAGATGCATCGTACCCTAGCCATGGAGCAAGTGAAATGATCCAGTTTTGACCAGTTCTGAGTAGTTTTTCATGGAGAACTTCTGGGAGAAGCTATAATTAGTTGACCTTGTTCCTTTAGGGGTTGGAACAACACTTTTAGGGACTTAGGAGCCCTTGGTTTACGGACATTTTATGCTTGGGATTGCAGTGCCCAAAAATGTCTATAATAGTACCCTTTCACTAATCCGTCATGGTCCACACCTCCTCCATTGTCTTATACTCCTCAATATCCTCCTCAGCCTATCAACCCTCCTTTTCAGCCATATCCACCCAAACCTTCCTAATGGGGCAACCCCTCACCAGGGTGGAGTCCCAAAACCACCCAACCTCCTACTTTACAGCCTCCACCTCAAATGCAACTGCAACCTCCTCACCAAAATCCACCTAAGAAAGCTCAAATGCATGTTCAACCCAATCTGAAACCAAACAATAAGCAAGCAGAACAAGTTTACAATGGGGAGATATCCTACCCTGCTTATGTTGTGGAAATCCAAGAGATCAATCTTAGGTCTAGGAAGGTTCTCTAGGATAATCACCCACCTTCTCCACCCGAAGAGATTGAATATGATAATGAGGAGAGTGTACCTCAATTCAATGAACTTCCTTATCCTGAAAGGTTGGTACACCCTAAACATCACACCCCAGAAGAGGCCTAACTTCTAGGATAATTGAAAAAATTGTGTGTCAAGGTACCCCTTCTCGAGGCCATCAAAGATGTTCCCATTTACAACAAGATTATCAAGGAAGAATCTTTCAAAAGTATTCGGAGAAGAAGAAGAGATACCCCCACAACCAATGTTGTTTGACAACTATTTGATATTATGCTTGAGAGGGTGATCTCTCCAAAATACTTGGATCCTAGTAGCCTAGTAGTGGATGTGCACATTGATGGAATTATGGACCCTAATATCGTGATTGATATTGGGGCTACAATCAATGTAATTACCATGGAAACCATGTTGAAACTCAACCTCTAAAAGGATTTGAGGAAAACCACTACAATGTTGTAGCTTGTAGACATATCCACAGTAGCTTTTGAAGGCATTATTGAGGATGTCATGGTATCCATTGAATCCTGGGAGTATCCCACTAATTTCCTAGTACTCCAACCCAAAACCAAGTTTAATGGTTATCCTCTCATTCTAGGAAGACTTTCGTTGGCCACTGCTGATGCCTACACTAGTTGTAGGGATGGGAACATGACTATTAAAAATGGACATTTATCAAAACAACTTGTGTTGTATCCTCTTGCTCAGTGTTCTGTTGAGCATGATTTACCCTTCTAGTTAGAGAAGGATGAAAATGAAGAATTTTATCATACATTCCTCTATGCAATATGCAATCTAGACTTTGTTATAGGAGGGGGGAATCTTGATGAATCTGACTTTATTGACCACATATTACAGAATCAACCTCCCTTTGCCATACCAATTGAGGAATTTATGAAAGAGTCTAAGAGTAGTCCTTCGACTAAATTATGCTATGTTTACTCTAACTTGGAACCTACCAAGATTGTGGAGATTGGCCCATCTAGAACTCTAAAGATCAACCCCTCTTTCTACTAAGCAGGAAGAACATTTATGCAACGTGCCGAGGCAACATCTGGATGCTTTTGATTGGGATTACAACAAAATGAAAGGTGTGCATCCCTTAGTATGTACTCATTATATTTACATCAAAGAGGGATGCAAATCTGTGTGCCAACCCCAGAGAAGGATGAACCTAGCTCTTAAGGACATTGTGAAATAATAGTTGCAGAAGTTACTAGATGTAGGGTTCATATACCCCATTTCAGATAGTGAGTGGGTTTTACCTCTTGTTTTGGTCCCCAAGAAAAATGGGAATTGGATGATCTATGTTGATTACTGAGAAATTAACAAGGCTACAAAGAAGGACCATTTTCCTTTTCCCTTCATTGACCAAGTCCTAGATGGCCTTATAGGAAAGAAGTTCCTCTCCTTCCCAGATAGATTTAGTGGATACATCCAAATCTAGATCAGCCCTGAAGACCAAGATAAGACCACATTTACATGTCCTTGGGGTACCTTTGCCTATAGAGTCCTTCCATTCAATCTATGTAATGCCCCTGCTACTTTCCAGAGGGAATTTCTAAGTATATTTGTTGGAGTTTTTCATAACTTTGTTGAGATATACATGGATGATTTCACTCCTTATGGATGTGACTTTTAGGAAGCTCTTTATAATCTATGCAAATTATTAAAGAAATGCATTGAAATGAATCTTTCATTGAGTACTAAGAAATGCGAATTCTTGATGAATGCAGGGATTGTCCTTAGTAATTCTATATCCAAGGAAGGGATATAGGTTGACCCAAACAAAATTTCCATCATTAAAAAGGTCCCTATCCCTAAAAAACAAAGAGATGTCAGGAGTTTCCTTGGATTAGTTGGGTATTATAGAAGGTTTATCAAATAATTTAGTAAATTGGCTTCACCCTTGTTTGGATTTTTGGCTAAAGATTTAGATTTTTGTTGGACAAACAATTGTCAAGAAGCCTTCCAAGTACTGAAAGAAAATATGACCATTGCACCCATCCTTAGGGGTCCCAACTGGGAATTACCTTTCCATATACACACAGATGACTTAGACAAAGTTGTAGGGGAAGCCTTAGGACAAGTGGAAAATAAATTTCCTTATGCTATCTATTTCATCAGTAAAAACCTTTCCAAAGTTGAGTTAAATTATACTATCACTGAAAAGGAACTCTTGGAAGTGGTACATTCTTTGAACAAGTTTAGGCATTATATCATTGGTTATATGACTTATGTTCACACTGATCATGTGACCATTAACTACTTAATGAATAAACCTGATGACAATGTTAGGATAATTATATGGTTATTATTATTACGACTATATGATTTGACTATTATTGATAAACCTGGGAAAGAGAATGTGGTTGCATATTTCTTGTCAAGACTAACCCTACCTGCAAGAAAGGAATAAATGGTGGATAATCAAATTCAAGATGAAAATCTATTTTCCATATTGGTGCTTTGTCCTTGGTTTGCTAATGTAGCCAATTAATTGGATTCTAGGAGGTTCCCTCCTAATATATCCCCCAAGGAGAAGAGAAATATTGTCAAGAAAAGTGCCCCATTCACTTGGATTGGGGGAAATATTTTCAGATTGGGACCAAATCAGATCCTAAGGAGATGTGTGAGGGAAGAGGAGGTATTTGACATCCTCTCAGCATGCCATGATGGACCTTGTGGGGGTCATTTTGCTGCTAAGAGGACAACCTTCAAATTGTTACAATTAGGTTATTATTAGCTCACTTTACATCAAGATGCAAGAAGGTACACCACTAGGTGTGATTAGTGCCAAAGGATGGGTAAACCCACACCCAAGGATGAAATGCCCTTACAACCTCAAGTGACTTTAGAGCCATTTGAGAAGTGGGGCATGGATTTCATTGGACTTATTGATCCCCCATTAGGATATAAGAGATATATCATTGTGTGCACTGATTACTTGACTAAATGGGCTGAAACAAAGGAAGTAAAGGCAACAACTAAGCAAAAAGTGGTTGAATTTATGAGGGATAACATCTTATACAAGTTTGGTTTTCCAAGGGAGTTAGTCACTGATCAAGGAGCACAATTTACATCAAAGTTGATTGAAGATATCATGAAGCAACACCACATCATGCACTGGACATCCACTACCTATCACCCTCAAACAAATGGTAGGTGGAAGTCATGAATAGAGCACTAAAGAACATTCTTACCAAGGTTGTTCGCAGCAACAGAAAGGATTGGGCAGACAAACTTGTGGAAGCCACTTGGGCCTACAACACCACTTATAAGACCACCACTGGATTTACCCCATTTGAAATAGTCTATGTGAAGAAGGCCTTAATGTCTATTGAATTTGAATATAACACCTTAAGAATGGTTTCCCAGTTAGAATTGTATTTCACTATAGCACAACAGGAGAGGTTGCTCCAACTCAATGATCTAGATGAATTTAGGTTGCAAGCTCTCCTACACATTGCGGTAATCTAGCTACAAAAGAAGATTTGGCATGCCAAACACATCAAAGAGAAGACTTTTATGTTGGAAACATTTGAGCACTACTGAGAAGGGTGGGGGGGGGGATCAGTATGTCATCTATATACCAAATTTTCCTTTATTATTTCAACTTAATCACACATATGTTAGTAGAAATTCATTAAAAATGTGCATCACATAAGCATAACTGAAAACCATAAGAAAATACAAAAAAATAAGCATGCACATCACATCAATCACACATGAGACACAAGATTTCTTGTGGAAATCCTTTCGGGAGAAAAACCACCCTTGTTGTTGTTTCTTTGCTCTGAATTTCTATTAGTTAAGAAATTAGTCTTTTACATAGCTTGTTGATTCCCATAATAGTGGAGACTCGACCTCATATATAAGATTCCAACTCTGATTGGCTAGGAGACTTGATATTACTGATCAGCTGGAAGACTTTATTATCTACAGATATATGAACTAACATCCACTGAAGGCCACCATGATCAATTATCCTTGCTTCATTACTTATGAACTATCAATTGACTCTTATAGACTTCGATCTGCTGGTCACCACCATGACCAATGAGCCTCACCCAGTTTCTCCTGAACTATCCAACCACCATTGGATGAAAAACTATCTTCATTTTTTGAAGATTTTCTATCCCTGCTCCTCTCTCATGAAGTCACTGCTCCTTTACCACTATGCAGACCTCCTTTCATGTATTTTCAAACTGGATCCCAATACACTATGCTCAACAAGAAATTCGCTCTGCATACATGCTCTCATCAATAAGATCTCATCATCAAACAAAAGACTAACAAGTAAAATCATGGCCACATAAAGCTAAATATAATCAGATCCTAACAACAATAAGATGTTACATAACACAAGTAACATCATAAGACACATGGCTATGTGCTACATGCATCAGCGGCTCCTACAAAACAAGTGTGAGAGGATCACCAACATATACTCCAACAACATACCTAACTCTCTAACCAATCTCTATACCAACAACTTCAATTCTAATCTATTCTACAACATGCTCCATATCTTCTCATTATTCAGTCAACAACACTCATAGACTGAAGCATCTATTCTCTCCACTAGGTTTGAAGCATACACTACCTCTTTGCAACCCTCTCACTCACATATCAACAACACAATCAACCATGACATAGCTCTAAAATCAAGTATATAAAACATGTAGGGCGAAAGTAAGCTTGGGGCTAGGATCAAAGGTGCACAAATTAGACCAAATAAATCCACTAAGGTCATTACTAGTGAACTAAATGCATTCACATCATGAGAGGACATTTCAAACGATTTATGACCTTTTCAAACAATTCTAGAATCCTCTAGGAATTTCCAAGCTAATTTTCTTCTAAACAAAGGGAGGAATGTAGAGGAAATGTCATGAAAACCCTCAGTATCTCCCTTGACACTATCCTATAAGTGACTGGAGCTATAACCATTACCATGGTCCTGCCTCCATGTGACTGGATCTCTCCAACCTCTCCCTTGACTCAAAAAGCATGTTATTGGGGCTTAAGATCAATAAAATCATCAGTTCTTTAGTCCATAACCTCTGCCATATATTGAATCACTTTCCTCTGCATATGTACTAGCCTACATACCTCTGACATAGCCTCTAACACATTTGCAAGTAGATGAAACATTTAACCCAAGTGTCACTGCCTAGTTGACCTAGAGAGGCCAAAAAACAAGGTTGGCAAGTGTGCCAACAAGTCCTCCAGTATCCATCAAATCTCTGAACAAGCTACAACTCATCTAAAAAAACCTACAAACCTTTTTAGCACCTATACAACATCAACATCATCATCATGAATCACACTGCAAAAATTCATGAAGCATAAGCATGAATACCTAGTTGAAAACTCAACTAGAGCGATATGAACCATCTCTATCAAATGTAGATTTGATCATCACCAATAGAAGCCTCCTCTCCCTGTACCAACATCAACAAACCATCATGACATGTCCATCAATGCACATTCCAACTCATCCAATAACATCATGCTACCATCAAACTCTGTCAAAACCAACACACACCGACACACACCATGGTCCAGCAATCTACATCATCATGAGGTTGACATAAGTGTATGACCTTTAGAATTGATATCAATGCCAACACAACCATCTCAGTGTCAATATATCATGCCAACCAATAGGACCACCAAGTAAAACATCCATCACACATGCATATGACAAGTATGACCATGACCATGACCTTGTTGACATCAATGTGAACACAACAATGCCAACAAACTCCCCCTTTTTCATTTATTTCAACCTCATCAACAAGTGAGGGCGATCTTTATCCATCCAAATTCTCTCCACATTCTCTCCCCCTTTGACATCAATGGAAAAGGGTCAACTCCATATGAATAGGAAACAAGAATTGAAGCAAAATAACTCGAGTAATACATCTACATGGCTAAAATATAATGCATAAAAATTCATCCATGCCTCCATATAAGTAGCAAGTAGCATATATATCGATCAACATTTAGATCAGAATAACAACCAACAACTACTAGCATCAAGCAACATATGTGAACATAAGGCAACCATAAGCATCATATGCAACACCATCATAATATCAACTATGAGCAACATCAAGTAAGCATTGAAATGAACATGAGCATCAATACATCAATCCTCCATAAAGAAACATCATATGATGCAACCACACACAATCTCCACTGTGACTACATAGCAGCAACTACCATAACATCTCATCACATGAGGCCAAGAACCTCACTATCATAGCATAGTATGAGGCATAGCATGAACCCTCCAAACGGATCATAATGGCAATAACATATGGATAAAGTGAATAGGAACAAATAATGCTAGCCCTAAACACATTCCATCTCCACACACCAGAGATACCAACTTTTGGGCTGAAATGACCACTTTTGTTGCAAACAATGCTTCCTTTGATAGATAGAAGCACCATATGGACCAAGAATCCACATGGCCATGACTCAAGTGACATATACATGATAGATGCATGGTTGTAGAAATGATACAAATACCTCATACATGAGAATTTCATGACCTCATGACTCATGGATATATGACCAAATATATTAGAACAAAAGTATATGGCTCCATGAGAATATTATATGAATACATCAATGAAATACATGGCTGCTATAATCATCTCCAATGGACCAATGACTCAAATAGATAATACATCATGACAATTACATCATCATTAGCCCATATATATGGATGAAAAATGAATCCATATGACTCCTCCATAACAAGCCTATCACTATGATGAATCATCATACTATTGACTGGACTCAATACCAATACACAATGATGAAACAATAGAAAATGCATGACTGTAGTAAGAATCATACAACAACTCGTACATGGCTGGTCCATGTCACATGTCATCACAATACATCCTGGAGTCATGATCTCAATCTATGCATGGATGCACATATTTTCAACTAGCTATTAGTGGAAACCAAAATCATATACATGGCTGAAAAATGTGCTCTTATTTTTACTCATGAAATACATATAAAGATAATACAAACACATGAGCGGAAAGGAATGAAAGAGAGAAGATAAATCATGAAACTCAATACCATGCATAGCTCCCCCTGAGCTTAATATACCTCCAATAAGACAGGTTGATCTTGTGGACCTTAAAGTGCATGAAGGCTGAAATGAACTCATCAATGTTGTTGAAAACTCCATCATACACTCCCCCTGAGGTTATGCACCTCTCATGATCTAGAGTCCTCTATAAGTATGAATGAATAATCATGGGTTGCGGGAGGGCATTCTCTTCACTAGTTGAAGAGTTGAATCTCCTTCTTCCTCCACACTGTCTTGGGTTGCTTGTTCTCTTCTTTCACTTGCTTCCTTTCTTGCTTCACTTTCTTTGTGAAATATCCTCTTGGTTTTTTCTTCTTTTGATGGTTTTTCCTTGAGTAATGGGGAAAAAAACAATCTCTTTCCATACGGAAAACTCTATGGAAAATATATCACTCCACATAGCTAAGATTTCTCATTGAATTAAATATTTCATCTACCCTAAGAAAGAACTTGCAATACTTTCACTATGCATTCTGAGGGTTTCATATTGAATTCAAAAGGTTTGAAGTTTGGCACTCTTTAACTTAGTGTCACCTTCATAACTCTGGATGATATTTTCCCATATAGCCTTTGCGGTATTCAGCTGCATGACCTTTACAAATTCTGATTCAACCAAGATTCCCAATAGAGCATTGATAGCCTTTGCATTGGTCTCATATTTTTTCTTTTATGGTTCATCTGTGGGAATGGAGGATGGATAATGATATCCTCCTTCAACGATTCCCCAAACGTTAGCTAGAAGTGACTACATATAAGCTCTTGTTCTGACTTTCCAGAAAACCAAGTTGGATCCATTAAACAATGGTGGCTTGATAGATGCTACTCCCTATTGATTGGCCGTCTTGATGAATCTTCATTCAAGTGATCAAGCTTCTTCTAGAGGACGTTCTCTGATACCAATTGTTAGGTAAAATATTGAGGGGGGGTGAATCAATATTTAAAACTTACTTTTATTATTCCAATTTCTATACATGAATTTTATTCCTTGAACCCGCATACATACGCGACTATGATGAAATCAAACTACCTATATCCACTCAACTATATTTAAATATAAATAATCATCCGTTAATATATAACCAGTGCGTCATTACTTCATTAAAACATGTATTAAGTAGAAACTATGAGCAGTAGAGAGCAGATAGATCATAAACACATAAGAAACACATGAAAACAAAGATTTTAGGTGGAAACCCAATGTGGGAGAAAACCACCGTTGATGTCATCTTTGTCTTCTTTTAAAAATAAAATAATATTCTTACAATCTTGTACTGGTGCAGATTTTAACTAGTATGTAGGCTCCTACTTGTAGAAGGCTTCTCTCATTTTCCAGATCCAACTAGAAGGGAGCTACAACCCCCTTTCTAAAGATTGTTATACTCAACAATTTTTGGATCACTTTTCAGAATGTTTCAAATTGGATCCACTTTCAACTATTCTAAAATCAATTACACAAATAGTGAAGCAACTAAATCATTAAATCCACTGTTGTAACTAATGCAACTATATAAAACTAGAATATTTCATGCCAATGCATATCCACTCATCAATATACCAAGCCAAACACTATTACCCATTACAGAAACCAACTACTATCATTGCAAACACTGATAAAAAATACATTAGATTGTATATGTTATTGTACTTAATCATACATGTGTATGTACGCATTTTTCTTAAAGAATATGCGTGTATAGATCTTAAAAATACTGATACCTGAAACCCAATCACTAACATATTGAAACAATGATTGTATCATGTACTAAACCCATCACTTATCACATAACCAAATATAGATCATTATACAATAGCATCACCACTTAGTTAACATTTCATTCCATAATCAGTTCAACCCAACCAGTACCATCAAATATAGATCATTATGAGAGAAACATCATTGATAGAAAACAAAAATATATCTAAACTGATCAACCATCATTAATAGTTAATGCTTGAAAACCCTAGCATTTATACATGACTTTTATAAAGAACACCTGGGTATGGACGCACTTTTAATAATTCACACCTACATATAGATTTTGAACTTTTGCAGAATACTGTTGACCTAGGTTGTCATTGATGTCAATATGGCAATATTCTAGATACTAATATGGCAATATTCTAGCTACTAGAAGCCAAGGGGAAGCCAAGCAGATCCATGGAGAGATAGGAGCAAAGCCATTAGGATAGCCAAGCCATAAGCAAGAGGAGTTACCAAAGGAGGCAAATCTAAGCATATCACAGGATATCAAATCGAGAGAGGCATTAATATATGCAAGGAGGTCATTGAAAGACACTGCCAAGCCAGAGGAGCCACATTGGATCAAGAGGAGCTACAGGAGGAGCCATATATATGTATATATATATATATATATATATATATATATATATATATATATATATATATATATATATATATGCAAAAACTAAGTTCTCAGAGCTACAGGAGAAAACAGAGTGAGAAGAACAGAGCATATATATATGCTAAAGAAGAAAAAAGCCATGGGAGGCAACAAACAGAGTTCTCGGAGCTATAGAGCAGCCATATATATTTATGCCATATATAAGCGTTTAATAGAGCCATACCGAAGGAGCATAAATAGAGCATACCGGGGGATTATTATAGCAGAGCAGTATATGGTATTGGAGGAGCCACATAGAACTAATAGAAAGCATATGGGAGAACATATCACATATATATGCATGCATTCAACAGCTATCGGGAGCTATCGAAGCCATATATACCACAAATAACACTACGGGAGCAGAAATAACATGTATGTGTGAAATTACACTATCGGGAGCCATTGGAGGAGCAAAGGATGCATTAACACTATCGGAGGTAGAAAGACTTAGTCATATTGCATATACACTATCGGCGGCGCAGACACATGTATGTATGTGCACTTACACTATTGGAGGCGCAGGCTTATATATATATATATAGATATGCATTTGCAGTATCGGCAACATAAACATGCATACATAGGCAAATACACTATCGAAGGGGATATCTAAAGTTATAGTGGAATGCACTATCGGAGAGGGTAAATATCAACGACAATGCTAAATCGATGGTTTGGCTATGGGCCATCAATCCCGAAACTTCTGTTTGCTTCCTCTGTGGCTTTGATAGCTCTGTTTGTTGCCTCCTATGGCTCTGTTCTTATTTGGCATATATATAGGCTCTGTTCTGCTCTCTCTGTTTTCTCCTGTAGCTCTGAGAACTCAGTTTTGGTATATATATATATATATATTACATATATATATATATATATATATATATATATATATATATATATATATATATATATATATATATATATATATATATATATATATATATATATATATATATATATATATATATATGGCTCCTCTTGTAGCTCCTCTTGCTCCAATGTGGCTCCTTTGGCTTAGCAGTGTCTTTCAAAGACCTCCTTGCATATATGAATTCCTCTCTTGCTTTGATATCTTGTGATATGCTTTGATCTGCCTCCCTTTGGTAAGTCCTCTTCCATATGGCTTGGCTATCCTGATTGCCTTGCTCCTGTCTCTCCATGGATCTACTCGGCTTCTGCTTAGCTTCTAATATCTAGAATATTGGCATATATATATATATATATATATATATATATATATATATACATATATTAGAAGAAGAATATTGCCATCAATAACAAAGGGGGAGATTGTTGACCTAGGTTGTCATTGATGTCAATATGGAAATATTCTAGATACTAGAAGCCAAGTCGAAGCTGAGTAGATCCATGGAGAGATAGGAGCATGGCCATCAAGATAGCCAAGCCATAAGCAAGAGGAGTTACCAAAGGAGGCAGATCAAAGCATATCACAGGATATCAGAGCAAGAGAGGCACTCATATATGCAAGGAGGTCTTTGAAAGACACTACCAAGCCAGAGGAGCCACATTGGAGCAAGAGGAGCTATAGGAAGAGCCATATATATATGTAATATATATATGCCAAAACTGAGTTCTTAGAGCTACAGGAGCAAACAGAGCGAGCAGAACAGAGCATATATATATGCCAAAGAAGAATAGAGCTATCGGGAGCTATTGAAGCCATATATGCCACAGATAACACTATGGGAGTAGAAATCACATGTATGTGTGAAATTACACTATCAGGAGCCATCGGATGAGCAAAGGATGCATTAACACTATCGGAGGCAGAAAGACTTAGTCGTATTGCATATACACTATCGGTAGCAGAGACGCATGTATGCATGTGCACTTACACTATCGGAGGCACAAGCTTATATAGATATGCATTTGCACTATTGACAGCATAAACATACATACATAGGCAAATACACTATCGAAGGGGAGAACTAATTTTATAGTGGAATACACTATCGGAGTGGGCATACGCGTAAATATCGGCAACAATGCTAAATCGGTGGCTCGGCTCTTCGCCATCACCCCCGGCTATATATGCCAAAACTGAGTTCTTAGAGCTACAGGAGCAAACAGAGCGAGCAGAACAGAGCATATATATATGCCAAAGAAGAATAGAGCTATCGGGAGCTATTGAAGCCATATATGCCATAGATAACATTATGGGAGTAGAAATCACATGTATGTGTGAAATTACACTATCAAGAGCCATTGGATAAGCAAAGGATGCATTAACACTATCGGAGGCAGAAAGACTTAGTCGTATTGCATATACACTATCGGCAGCGGAGACGCATGTATGTATGTGCACTTACACTATCGGAGGCACAAGCTTATATAGATATGCATTTGCACTATTGACAGCATAAACATACATACATAGGCAAATACACTATCGAAGGGGAGAACTAAAGTTATAGTGGAATACACTATCGGAGTGGGCATACGCGTAAATATCGGCAACAATGCTAAATCAGTGGCTTGGCTATTCGCCATCACCCCCGAAACCTCCAATTGCAATAATGTATGCGGACCCAATGGTCCTATTATATCGCACCCTATTCTTATGTTGCATCCGCAGTAATCACAATGAATAAAGAGCTATCACCCCCAAACCTACGATTATGGTTATAACACGTACTTGATGGTCCGACTGTAACACAACTTAATGCTAGATCACATCTACTGGAGGATCGGCCTGTCATCCATCGGCGATGTCATGGGGTCGATGTATAAAGGACCCCTAGAATTCTTGAGTCCCGATTGCGATAAAGACAGGACCCAATACAGGAATAGTTGCGGGTGAATTAAAATTGAAGTCTGCCCTTAGTGTTTCACTCGTGTTTTTTTTTTTCTAATTTTCCTGTGTATCTGATATTTGTTGTGCACGGGCTTTTGAGGTAGAAATGTAATACAATAACACTCCTGATAGTTCAGGAGGCCTGAACTATAGTTCAGGAGGCTGAATCAAGCCGATTGCGATTTCAATTGGGACGTGGTTGTCCGTTAAACAATGTTGTCTCTGTGTATGCCTGTAATTATTGTAAAAAGGAGCGTTCTTATAGTTTAGCGTAAGACATGATTTATGTGTGCATTTTTGGACCTCTCTTAAGAAGTAATTTTTCTCAGGAGTTTTCGTGAGCATGAAGAGATAGAGGAAACCACAGAGACCAAGAAGGAAGCCAAAGGGCCAGTGAAGAGTGGAAACTGACAGATAGAGGCATGAGGAATGAATAAAAGACATGAAAGGAAGAGAATGCGGGGGAATTCTATTGAAGGCTATTGAACGCTGTGGAAAATAAGCTAGAGGAGATAGAGGCAGTGAGAGGATCTAGCAGAACAAAAAGAGGGTTGAAGGGCCAATAGGACAGCAGACAATTGAAGGGGAGAAGTAGCCAGCAAAGAACCTAAGCTTGAACAAGAAATTGTTCTTTATTCAAAGCTTAGTGTAGTTAACAGTAGATTGACTAAAACTATGTGAAGACATTATCAGATAGCATGAAAGCTATTGGAGACTATGTGTGGCCAGTGTGCAGAGTTGTAAAGACTTCTTCATAAGAATGCTCGCTGTCATGATGTTGTAGCATGGAGACTACAGTGAAGCTATAGATAGATAGAACTAAACATAGAAGAGTTATGGGAGTAGAACATTACTATAAAATGTTCTTTGATAAGATTGGGTCAGAACCCTTGGGGCTGGTGCCTCAAAAGTAAGTAGGATTGGAGTCCTTGGGGCTGGTGCCTTAGAAGTAAGGAGGATTGGAGTTCTTGGGGATGGTGCCTCATAAGTAATAAGGATAGGAGTCCTTGGGGTTGATGCCTCAGTAGTATGAGGGATTGGAGTCTTTAGGACTGGTGTCCCAGGAAATAGAAGGATTGAAGTCCTTGGGAGTTGGTGCTCCTAAGTCCAATACTGGTGCCTTGGTGAAATAGAGTTGGAGCTTTGGAGGATAGAACCTCACAAAAGTCCAAGTTGGTGCTTGTCAATTGATTGCAACCATCTATATATTATATCTATTTTACTATACAGTTTATATTAATAAAATCATTTATTCTTGTTGTTCATCTAGAGTTCTAAATATATATGTTTTAACTGTAAAAAAATAGTCGGAAAAGAAATATTGATTCACCGCCCCCATTATTTCCAACAATTGGTATCAGAGTCAGTACCTTCATTCAAAGCCTAAAAGCTTGAAGGTTAATATTTAGAACACAAATGGCGAAGTCAAGGAAGAAATTCTCCAATCCTCCTAAGGATATGTCTCCCTCTACTATGAAAATAGAAGACAACCAATTTGAGGAGGCTCCAAGGCTCAATGGGAACTTTAATATATGGGAAGAAAGAATGAGGAATTTCTTACAGACTCAAGGCATTGAAATCTGGAAATCAATGATTGGTGACAGTAGGATGGATGAAGAATCTAAGGAGTACAATGCAAAAGAAATAAAGGAAATCTTGAATGGGCTACTTGATTCTGTAAAGAACAATATAGGAAAATGTTCATCAACAAAGGGTATACGGGACAAACTTCATGACCTTCACCCAAAAGGATCCTTGACCATGACCATCAATCAAGAAGATGATGGAAATCTAGAAGGAAGTCCAGATCCCATCATAGAAGATGAACATGAGAATGATGACATCAAGGCTAAAACAAATCTAGAAGATGAAGAGAATAAAAAGATTTTGTAGAAGAACTCCTCACTCAACTTATGATTGCCATGGAAGAGATTAACAATTTGAAAAAGGAAAATGAGGAACTTAGGAAGACAACACTAGTTGGTAACCAAGATCAAACAAGGAAGAAAATTGACCTCATCAAGCTTGAAGTACAAGAAAGGGATGAAGAGCTTCCCAAGCTTAAGAAGGAATTTCATCAAAGCAAAAGAAAGCATCTTGAAGAAGTCATATTCATGACAAATCAATTGAATAAAGCAAAGAAGCAGGAAGATACCTTGTCAAGTCAACTTGAACAAAGGCACAAGAGCTTGAACAAACTTGAAGAAGAGATTGGTCAGTACAAGGTAGAGGTCTCCTCTGTCAAGTATCAACTACAAGAAGCAAGGAAATGAGCACAAGGAGCTGAAAAGACCATGGAAGCATTGAAAATCATAGAAGGATAGGTTGATGAAGTAGGAAAGGAAAGAAACACCATGATTTGTCAGCTAAAAGCAAAGAATGAAGAAATATTCAAATTAAAATCTAACATCAAGCTTCTCAAGGCTGAAACATGTAAAGCTACAACGATCAAGGAAGAAATCGAGAGAAGTCAAGCAAAGAATGAAGAAATATTCAAAATGAAGTCAGATATCATCTCCCTTAAAATAGAAGCAAATGAAGCTATTTGTATCAAGGAAGAAACTGAGGAACAACTTGCTAAGAAGAATAGTGAGTGTGAAATATTGGAAGAAGAGATTGTCTTCCTTAGGACAAAGGTTGAAGGGATGAACAAAATCTTGAAGAGATCTCAAGCCTTGGATGACATGCTTAGCTATCACAGATGTCCATCTGATAAATCAAGTCTTGGTTATGTAGGGGAATCCTCAAACAAGAATGAAAATTCTTTAAACAAAAGAGATGTGAAGAAGCCAGAAAGAAATGGTGATGCTCCTAGTTCTAGCAAAGGCAAGGAGAAAAATCAAGGCTACAATAGAAGAAATCCTGCTCCAAGAAGAAATATAGCTCCAAGAAGAAATGTAGATGATGTCAAAGATGCGAGAGGTAGTGGTTATCATCAAAGGATCTGAAGGTAGAAAGTCTTTAGAAGTACATCAAGGAAACCTCCATCTCCCAGGTACTAAAGTTCATTTTTTGGTTATTGTTATTCTTGTACAAACTTTGGTCACATGGAAAAACACTGTAAAGCATATCATAAAGATAGATATTATAGTCCCCAATAATATCCAAGAAACAATTTTTCAGGAAGAAATCATGAATTCTTATTCATGAACAATGTAGAATGCTTCAAGTGTCATAACATTGGTCATATGGCAAGTGATTGTAACTTAACATGGGCTCTTACACAAGCTAGAACCATGCAAGAAAAGAAAGTTACACAAGTATGGATAAGAAAGAAAATACAATCTGAAAGTCCCTTGAGCTCTCCAACCAACAACATATGTCATTGGCCTGAATTTTGACAATCTAAGCATTTGATGGGAAGACTCTACCAAAAGGAGATGATGCATACAGTTAGGGGGAGCCTGTAATTCTTGATCACTATTGTAGAAGCTATTAGTGAAAAGGGTCCTGATGAAATCCTTGTTGAGATATATTAATAATCATTCTTTGATGAAGATCATGTCTCAGGAATAAGATCCGACTGATACATCTAGAATGAAGATTGAAATAAGAGAAGCTGGCAGCATATAACAAAGCTGAAGCATTGCATGAAGATGCAAATCAAAAATTGGATTTAAAAGACAGGAATAGACTAGATATCTGAATCTACTAGAGAAATAACATGTAGAGATGTTTGCAAGAACACAAGGACAAGATGGAAAGAAAGACAATCTCAATGGCATTTTTCTCTAGATTCATACTATGAAGGTCTCTCATTTCTGCCAGTGGAGACAACAATATGAATTGAAGCATAAAATCCTAGACTTGGTGTATAGCTATTTGAAATTTGATTGTAAGCATTGAAGTAGAGAATCTTTAAGCATTGTTGAAGCCATGATAAAGTAGTTCTGAGACATGAAGAGGGAATAATGTGCAAATTGATGATAAAGCATCAATCCATCTATTTTGAGTAAAAAGAAGAAGAGCACTATGACAGGGGGAGTCACAGACCCATGAAGATCTATCATTCATGAAGAATAGAAGAAGTTTGATAGGGGGAGTCCTAGAGCACTCCTTTACCATTGATGTCAAAGGGGGAGAGAAGAAGAATATTGCCATCAATAACAAAGGGGGAGATGTTGACCTATGTTGTCATTGATGTCAATAGGGCAATATTCTAGATACTAGAAGCCAAGGGGAGGCCAAGAAGATCCATGGAGAGACAGGAGCAAGGCCATCAAGATAGCCAAGTCATAAGCAAGAGGGGTTACCAAAGGAGGCAGATCAAAGCATATCATAGGATATTAGCGCAAGAGAGGCATTCATATATTCAAGGAGGTCTTTGAAAGACACTACCAAGCCAGAGGAGCCACATTGGAGCAAGAAGAGCTACAGGAGGAGCCATATATATATGTAATATATATATGCCAAAACTGAGTTCTCAGAGCTACAGGAGCAAATAGAGCGAGCAGAACAGAGCATATATGTATGCCATATATATGCCAAAGAAGAACAGAGCCATGGAAGGCAACAAACAAAGCTATCAAAGACACAAAGGAAGCAGACAGAGGTTTCGGGAGCAAACAGAGCTATCGAAGCTATAGAGGAGCCATATATATATGCCATATGTAAGCGATTAACAGAGCCATACTGAAGGAGCATAAACAGAGCCTACCAAAGGAGTATTACAGCGGAGCAGTATATAATATTGGAGGAGCCACATAGAACCGATGGAAAGCATATGGGAGCACCTATCACATATATATCCATGCATTCAATAGCTATCAAGAGCTATCAAAGCCATATATGCCACAGATAACACTAGGGAGCAGAAGTCACATGTATGTGTGAAATTACACTATCAGGAGCCATCAGAGGAGCAAAGGATGCATTAACACTATTGAAGGCAAAAAGACTTAGTCGTATTGCATATACACTATCGGTGGCGCAGACACATGTATGTATGTGCACTTACACTATCGGAGGTGCAGGCTTATATATATATGCAATTGCACTATCGGCGGCATAAACATAGATACATAGGCAAATACACTATCGGAGGGGAGAACTGAAGTTATAGTGGAATACACTATCGGTGCGGGCATACGTGTAAATATCGGTGACAGTGCTAAATCGGTAGTTCGGCTATGCACCATCACCCTCGAAACCTCCGATTGCGATAATGTATGCAGACCTAATGGTCCTATTATATCGCACCACATTTTTATGGCACATAAATGGTAATCGCAATGAATAAAGAGATGTCACCCCCGAACCTGCGATTACGATTATAACACAGACCTTATGGTCCAACTGTAACGCATCTTAATGCTATATCGCACTTGTTGGAGGATCGACCGTTGGCCATCAGTGATGTCATGGGGTAGATGTATAAAGGACCCCTGGAAGTCTTGAGCCCCGATTGCGATAGATACTAGACTTTATATAGGAATAGTTGCGGGTGAATTAAAATTGAAGTCTACCGTTAGTGTTTTGCTTGTGGTTTTTTTTTTTCCTGTGTATCTGATATTTGTTGTGCGCCGGCTTTTGAGGCAGAAATGTAATAAAATAATTCTCTTGATATTTCAGGAGGCTGAATCAAGCCGATTGCGATTGCGATTGGGATGTGGTTGTCCATTAAACAATGTCATCTTTGTGTATGACTGGAATTATTGTAAAAAGGAGCGTTGTTACAGTTTAACATAAGACATGATTTCTCTGTGCATTTGTGGACCTCTCTTAAGAAGTAATGTGTCTCAAGAGTGTTGGCGAACATGAAGAGACAGAGGAAACCACAGAGGCTGAGGAGGAAGCCAAAGGGCCAACGAAGAGAGGAAACTGAAAGACAGAGGCATGAGGAATGAATAAAAGATAGGAAAAGAATAGAATGCAGGGGAATGTTGTTGAACGTTATGGAAAATAAGCTGGAAGAGATAGAGGCAATGAGAGGATCCAGCAGAATAGAAAGAGGGCCAAAGGGCCAATAGGACAGCAGACAGTCGAAGGGGACAAGTAGCCAGCAGAGAACATAAGCTTGAACAGGAAGTTGTTCTTTATGCAAAGATTAGTGCAGCTAACAGTATATTGACTAAAGTTGTGTGAAGACATTATCAGAGAGCATGAAAGCTATTGGAGACTATGTGTGGGAAGTGTGTAGAGTTGTAAAGACTTCTTCATAAGAATACTGGCTGTCATTGATGTTGTAGCATGGAGACTACAGTGAAGCTATAAACAGACAGAACTCAGCATAGAAGAGTTCTGGGAGTAGAACATTACTATCAAAAGTGCTTTGACAAGATTGGGTCAGAACCCTTGGGGCTGGTGCCTCAGAACTAAGTAGGATTGGAGTCCTTGGGGCTGGTGCCTCAGAAGTAAGGAGGATTGGAGTCCTTGGGGCTGGTGCCTTAGAAGTAAGAAGGATAAGAGTCATTGGGGTTGATGCCTCAAAAGTAGGAGGGATTGGAGTCTTTTGGACTAGTGTCTCAGGAACTAGAAGGATTGAAGTCCTTGGGAGTTGGTGCTCGTAAGTCCAAGACTGTTGCATTGGCGAAATATAGTTGAGATCTAGAGGTTGGAGCCTCACAAAAGTCGAAGTTGGTGCTTGGAAACTGATTGCAACCATCTATATGTTGTATCTATTTTACTGCACAATTTATATTAATAAAAGCATTTGTTCATCTAGTGTTCTGAATATATATGTTTTAACTGGTAAAACAATAGTCTAAAAAAGAAATATTGATTCACCCCCCTCTCAGTATTTCCAACAAATACATCCTATTACCATAGGTGTGCATACATGTTTGCAGTCTTCCATTACATATTTCTTTAAAATCTGCTTGAGGTACTTGGTTTGTGAGAGAAAGATACCATTCTTTGCTTGTTGAAATTGAAGACCAAGAAAGTATGTTAGTTCACCAAGTAAGGACATTTCAAATTTTTTCTGCATAACTTATGAAAATCCTTGGCTCATAGATTCTTCATTGCTTCTGAATATGATGTCATCTACATAAACAACAACTATCAAAAGTTTATCTTTATCCATATTTATATATAGATTTCTATCTATAGACCCCTTGGTGAAGCCTTGTTGTTGAAGATACATGTCAAGACAATAATACCATGCACATGGGGCTTGTTTTAGCCCATATAGAGCCTTCTTAAGTTTGAAAACAAGATTTTTATCATTGCCTAGAATGAACCCTTCAGGTTGTTCAATATAAACTTCTTCTTCTAGGTCCCCATTTAGAAATGTAGATTTAACATCCATTTGATATACTTTAAAGTTATGAAAACTTGAAAATGCAAGGAACATTATTATGGCTTCAAGTCTGGCTATGGGTGAAATTTTTTCTTAAAAGTCTATTCCTTCTTGTTGAGCATAGCCTTTGAATACGAGTCTTGCTTTATTTCTAATTACCTCTCCATTTTCATTCAGTTTGTTTTTGAATACCCATTTTGTCCCATTAACATTTTTATCGTGAGGTATTGGTACTAACTCCCATGTATGGTTATTTTCTATTTGATCAAGTTCTTTATTCATTTCCTTAACCCAACATTCATCTTTGCTTGCTTGATTTAAATTTTGAGGTTTAATTGTGGATAGTAAGGCTAGATAACTAGAAGTTCAATGAGATTATCTTTTTCTTATAAATCATCCATAAAAACATCATCAGACTCATCAAAACATTTATCTTCAAATTCCATAAGTAATTGATAGTCTTAATCAGACTCACCCTCTTCACCATTTGAAAGACCATCGCTATCTTCGTGTGCATAGAAAATTTTCTTGTTTTCAAACTTTCCTCTAAAATTTACTTTTGCATAAATTTTCCATTTCTCATGGTTTTCTTTATAAGGGAATTTAGTAGCATAATGACCAACACTTTTACAAGCAAAACGTTTGAAAGGAAGCTTACCTCTAAATTTTCTAGTTCCTACTTGGATTTTCTTTACAAAGTTCGCCTCTTATTGATCTTATACATAATTTGATTCCATAAGCTCCTTCTTTTATTTTCCTTTCGAAATATCTTTGAATGTTGCTTCTCTAATATCTAAGGGGCCCCCTTTTCTTATTTTAGAGGTTGTTAAGATCCCATGAAGTTGGTCAACAATAAGGTTCTTCAAATCCTGCATTTCTTCAATGGAAGAGATTTTCGAATCAAATTTTGGGGTTAGATATTTTAGGATTTTCTCAACAAACATTTATTCTTTTACTTGATCACCAAGATTTCTCATTGAATTAACTATCTCGTCTACCCTAAGAAACAAACTTGCAATTCTGTCATCACTATGCATTCTGAGGGTTTCATATTGAATTTGAAAGGTTTGAAGTTTGACACTCTTTACCTTAGTGTCACCTTCATAACTCTCGATGATCTTGTCCCATTTAACCTTTGCAGTATTCAACTGCATAACCTTTACAAATTCTGATTCCTCCCAGCTTCCTAATGGAGCGTTGACATGCTTTGCATTGGTCTCATATTTTTTCTTTTGCTACTTCCTTTGTGGGAATGGAGGATGGATACTGATAGCCTCCTTCAATGATTCCCCAAAAATTAGCTCCTAGTGACTACAGATAAGCTCTTGTTTTGACTTTCTAGAAAACGAAGTTGGATCCATTAAACAATGGTGGCCTGATAGATTCTACTCCCTATTGATTTCTCATCTTAATGAATCTTCCTTTAAGCGATCAACCTTCTTCTAAAGAACCTGATTTCATACCAATTGTTACAAAATATACTAAGAGGGAGGGTGAATTAGTATTTTCAAACTTACTTCAAATTTACTTTTCTTATTCCGATTTCTATACGTGACTATTATTCAGTGAACCTGCGTACGTATGTGACTATGATGAAATCAAACTTTGTATATCAATTCAACTAGATTTACATATAAATCAGCATATGTTAATATTTAACCCTTGCATCATTACTTCATTAAAACATGTATTAAGTAGAAAATATGAGTAGTAGAGAGAAAATAGATCATCAACACATAAGAAACACATCAGCACACATGTGTTGAAAATAGCAACAAGAAATGACAAAAATAGAATCCAGAAATTCCAATTTAATTTGTCCTTGAATTAAATTGTGAATTAAAATCGAATTTAGTCTTACTAGCTACTTGGAAATAATTAATTAAGTTATTTTGACTTAATTAATTGGAGAAATTCAAGTTAGAAGTCTTTCTGAAGTCATGCAAGAGTTATTCCTTAAATTAAGGAGATAAGCCCTAAATTAAAGAGATAAGATTGAGTTATATTTGAGTTGTACTTAGTTAACTCAGTTTACTAAGTTAAGTCTAGTTAAATTAGTTCTAAATTGTTTGAGGAACTAATAGAGAGTTAATAGTCAGTTGATGCATGCATGCACTAAACTAGTGTACTGCAGTTAACTAAAGATTCTCTCATCAGAAACTCATGCATGTCTATTGTGAGAAAGACCCAGTTAAGTTAAATGTCAAGGACAGTGTACTATCAGTTGCATGTGTTTTCCTATAAATAAAACTCCTACGTGAAGAAGGAATAATTCCTTGAGTATTGCGCAGTTCTAATAGTGTGTGAGATCAGGTGATCATCCACTAGGTAGAAGAGGTTTTCCACTTGGTTCAAAGGGAATCATCCCAGAGGAACAACACAAGGAAATTGGAGCTTGGAGGGTAGGGAGAAGGCTTGTGAGAAGCTAGGATTGCCTATGAGCATCTGTGAGGATTGTACTAAGAGATGGCTAACTGTGAGAGCTAAGGCTTTGTATAGTTCCTATGTATTTCCACCTTGTATGATAATACAGATAGTGGGGTTTTTAGCTGAGGCTTTCCCCAAATTATTTTCATGTCTATTGTGCATTGATTCGATTCATCTTGATCTTTAAGCTTCCAAAAATTGATAGTAGAAGTAGGTTATAGTATTATGCTTTGATTTATATTGCATTATCGGGTTAACCTATAGGAAGATTTTCTACATAGGTCTCAGAGTGAGATTTGTAGAGAATTTTGTAGAAATTTCTACATGGTATCAGAGCCAAGTTTATCGAAGGTGTGAACAATATACTGAGAAGAGAATTCAAAGTTTTAAGTTCGGGGTTGCAGGTGCAAATTAAATTCATATCATACTTCAATTGAGATGGGACATTATGCGACTAATTTCCCATCGAATAAGTCTAAGAAGGGATCCTCGAAAGGATTGGAAGGTGAGGCATTAGCCTCTCAGTTCGAAATCGAATTTACCCTCATTGCATGCATGGTGTCATCGATGATGGTTTGTGTCTGGTCTATTGAAAGTGGAGCCTCATTCCACATGACCGATGATAAAAATTTATTTAGTGCCTTGGAGGAGAAAGACCTCAAGATGCGCATAGAGATGGGTGATGACGGAAGGTATAAAGTTTTAGGAGTGGTCACAATTGATTTTTAGAGGGAGCATGGACCCCCTCTCACCTTGAAAGATGTGATGTATGTTCCTGGACTGAAGAACAACTTGGTATCGGTCGCGATGTTGGAGGACAAAGGCTACAATGTTGTCTTTAGTAAGGGAAAGGTTTTCCTTAGACACATCACCACGAGATAGGTGAAATAGAATGGTTCAAGAGTTAAGAACCTGTATGCTCTTGAGGTTCAAGATGCACAAAAATCCTTGAGGAGCAAGGAAAATGTTAGAGACTTGGTGGTTGAGAGGGAGAGTAAATTACCTCTCAACATGCAGCCCCAGAAGAAGTCTCAGATAATTTTGGAGGAGACATGATTGGAGAAGCAGAGAGGAGACTGAGTGGAGAGATCCACTCATGCAGATACCTCCATTAGGGGGGAATTTTGATCCAAGTGGGCAGAGGGATCACATGCAACCATTCCTCCAGGTGTGAGGTGGGGTGATGTGAAGTGACAGTCCCATGAAGGCTGAAATTGGGCAGGGTCTATTGAGAGGTTTTATCTCATGGATCGTACCTTTCTATGGGAGCCCAAAGTACATAATAGCGGGAGCAATCAGTGGGATTGATGCAGTTAGATATCAAAGTGATAGAGGCTAGAGCAGTTAGATACTGAAGAGCGCAGAAAAGGATTGACAACAGTGTAGAAAGGCAGAGTCAGCAAAAGTGCAAAGTTTTCAGTTGACAGAGACAATATTAGTTAGAGACTTTGATGACAGATGCATCATACTCATTCAAGTTGGCTGTTTTTTTGTTTTTGGAGTTGCTAGAGCAACAACACTAGAGAGAAGTGTTGCATGCTTAACATTCCAAAGGTTCACGATCGGGATCGAGTTGAATTCCTTTCTTGTTGAGATGGAGTGTTGAAAATAGCAATAGGAAATGATAAAAATAGAATCCAAAAATTCCAATTTAATTTGTCCTTGAATTAAATTGTGAATTTAAATCGAATTTACTCTTGCCAAATACTTGGAAATAATTAATTAAGTTATTTTGACTTAATTAGTTGGAGAAATTCAAGTTAGAAGTCTTTCTGAAGTCATGCAAGAGTTTTCCCTTAAATTAAGGAGATAAGCCTTAAACTAAGGAGATAAGATTGAGTTGTATTTGAGTTGTAATTATTTCACTTAGTTTACTGAGTTAAGTCTAGTTAAATTAGTTCCAAAATGTTTGAGGAACTAATAGAGAGTTAACAGTCAGTTGATGCATGCATGCACTAAACTAGTGTACTCCAGTTAACTGAAGATTCTCTAATCAGAAACTCATGCATGTCTATTCTGAGAAAGACCCAGTTGAGTTAAATGTCAAGGATAATGTACTATCAGTTGCATGTGTTTTCCTATAAAGAAAACTCATTCATGCAGAAGGAATAATTCCTTGAGGATTGCGTAGTTCTGACAGTGCGTGAGAATAGGTGATCATCCACTGGGTAGAAGAGGTTTTCCACTTGGTTGAAATGGAATCATCCCAGAGGAACAACGCAAGGAAATAGGAGCTTGGAGGGCAGAGGAGAAGGCTTGTGAGAAGCCAGGATTGCTTGTGAGCATCTGTGAGGATTGTACTGAGAGCTGGCTAGTTGTGAGAGCTAAGGCTTTGTATAACTCCTATGTATTTCCACCTTGTATGATAATACAGATAGTGGGGTTTTTAGCTGAGGCTTTCCCCAAAGTATTTTCATGTGTAATGTGCATTGATTCTTATTCTTCTGGTTATATTGTTCAGCTCGATCTTTAAGCTTCCACAAATTGATAGTAGAAGTAGGTTATAGTATTCTGCTTTGATTTATATTGCATTATCGGGTTAACCTACAAGCATATTTTCTACATAGGTCTCAGAGCGAGATTTGTAGAGAATTTTGTAGAAATTTCTACAACATGAACACCAATATTTTAGGTGGAAATCCAATGTGGAAGAAAACCACTGTTGTTGTCATCTCAGCTTTCTTTTAAAAATAAAATAATCTTCTTAAAATCTTGTATTGGTGCATACTTTAACTAGTACATTAGCTCCTACCTATATAAGGATTCTCTCATTTTCTGGATCCTACTGGAAGGGATATACAACCCCCTTTTTGAATATTGTTATCCTCATTACCTTATGGATCACTTTATAGCATGTTTCAAACTAGATCCACTTTCAATTATTCTAAAATCAATTACACAAATAATGACCCAACTAAATCATCAAATCAATTGTTGTAACCAATGCAACTAAGTCAAACTAGAATAGATCATGCCAATGCATATCCACTCATCAATAGACCACTCTAAACATTGTTACCCATTACAAAAACCAATTGTTTCCACTACAAATCCTGATCAAGCATACATTAGATTGTATACACTATTGTTCTTAAGTGCGCTTTTCCTAAAGAATACCAGCGTATAAATCCCAAAAATACTGATACCTGAAACCCAATCACTGTAATAATGAAACAATAATTGTATTGCATAATAAACCCATCACAAATCACATAGCCAAATACAGATCATTATACAGTAGCATCACCACTTAGTTAAACTTTCATTCCATAATCAATTCAACCCAATTAGTATATTCAAACACAAATCATTGTGAGAGAGACATCACTGATAGATAACAACAAACATAACTAAACTGATTAACCATCATTCATATTTCATCCTTCAAAACTCTAGCATTTATACATGACTTTTATAAAGAACACTTACGTATGTATGCGCTTTTAATACTTAACACCTATGTACAAATTCTAAACTGTAGGAATTTACAGGGTAAGTTCCTCAGACAGAACACCAAAGGACACCGCTCACAAACAGATCACAGATCAATACACCAGTACTTTTGATGTGGTTAAAACCCTCAAAGAGGGAAACAGTCCACGGCTTGACCCAACGCGGCCACTTCAGGCAATTTATTAATAAAAGAATGAAAATTTACATAAACTTCTCTCATGAATGGGTTAACCTACAAATGACCCTCCATTCTCTTTAAATAGAGATCATGGACCAATCGGGTGTTAAGCCACAGATCAAGTGTTGATAATACCAAGGAGGGAATGAACCGTCGGATCACTACATATCGTGACCGTAGGATTGTAAGTTACAAAATGTACATAGTAAAGAAACACACTTTACCTAACTCTATATTAGACCAAGTTATACTTAACTATTTCCTATGTGTCGGAATATCCTAACATCCCCCCTTAAGAACAACTTGGGATAGGATTGAAGGATTTACAAATATGACACAATAGGAGAAGGAAGGAGGCACTAGAGCCTATCCCCCCTTAGTGACAACTTCCTGAACTCCAACCATAAATCGAAATTTAGTGAACTTCGCCTCTGTGAGAGCCTTTGTAAAGATGTTTGCAACTTTATCATTTGTTGAACAATATTGCACTTCAAGAACATGGTCGTGGATGAGCTTTCTGATGAAGTGCATGTGCAGTTCAATGTGTTTGTTGCGCTGATGTTGGACTGGATCTTTGCATAGTTGAATGGTACTCTGATTATCACACCAAAGTGTAGTCGGATGTTGCTGCTGAAAGCCAAACTCTGACAGGATCTGACGAAGCCACAAGGCTTCCTTACTAGCTTCTACGGCACCACGATACTCTTCTTCTGCTAAAGAAAGAGAAATGGCACCTTGTTTCTTGCAAGCCCATGTAATAGGTCCTGAACCAAGAGTGAACACATAACCTGCAGTAGACTTCTGATCATCAGGGTCACCAGCCCAATTGGAATCAGTGAAACCAACCAATAGAGGAGTTGTGTCGGCACTGTAATGAATCCCAAACTGAACTGTACCTCGAACATAATGAAGTATTCTTTTAGCTGCTTTCCAATGACTTTCATGTGGGTTTTGCATAAACCGAGCAACAAGGCCAACAACAAAGGAAAGGTCAAGACGAGTATGGGTTAGATACAGAAGTTTTCCTACAAGTTGACGGTATAAGGTAGAATCAACTTCAGGAGAAGTATAAGTGACTGAAATTTTGACTCGAGATTGAAAGGGAGAAGGGACTGGCTTACAGTCTTCCATGTGAAAATGGCATAGAATATCACAGGCATAGTTGGACTGGGAAAGGGAAATACCTTCCTTGGATTGCAAGACTTGAAGACCAAGAGAATAATGTAAGTGTCCTAAGTCTGTCATTTCAAACTTCCTTTTAAGGCTAGTCTTCACATGGTTTATAAGGTTGGGATCACTACCAGTCAGGATAAGATCATCAACATAAAGAGCAAGAATGACAAGAGACTTGCCCACTTTCTTGGTGTAGACAGTATTGTCAGAATGACACCTAGAAAAGCCATTTTGTAAAAGAAAGTTATCCATTTTGGCATACCAAGCTCGAGGAGCTTGCTTTAGACCATAAAGGGATTTCTTAAGCCGACATACAAGGCTAGAGTCAGTTTGTATAAAGCCAATAGGTTGTTCCATATAGATTTCTTCATGCAAGTCCCCATGCAAGAAGGCGGATTTAACATCCATCTGATGGACTTCCCATTTGAAAGAGGCAGCAAGGGAAAGAACAAGGCAGAAAGAGTTCATTTTGGCAACAGGGGAGAAGGTTTCAGTGTAGTTAATGCCTTCAACTTGTGAAAAACCCTTAGCAACAAGACGAGCTTTATGTTTATCAACTTTCCCATCTGGTCCATACTTGGTTCTATAAACCCATTTGCACCTAACAAGTTTTCGTCGCTTTGGTAGAGGAACGAGATCCCATGTATCATTTGCCAATAATGAATGATATTCTTCATTCATAGCTGCTTCCCAATCTGGATGGCCTGAAGCTTCTACAAAGGTGTTAGGATCATAATTCACTGAAGCTTGAGCCAGTAAAGAAGAGGCTCTATCAAACTGAGAACGTGTACGTCGCTGATCTGTAGGATCACTAGCAAGATCACCTGCTGCATCCCGAGTAGCACGAACCCATTTTGGAAGCTGAGGAGTTGAAGGAGGATCGTTAGAAGGTGGGGGAGAATTTTCATCCTCGCTTTCATCATCTGAAGAAGAAATATTTTCAAAAGTAGAAGAGATAGGGAGAGGTGGCACATCCACCGAACTAGGCTTATAGCCCAATATATTTTCAGCGAACTTTACATCTCTTCTAATGATAACATTTTTGGACTTAAGTGGAATAAGTCTATATCCTTTGACATCTTCAGAATATCCAACAAAAATACATTTTTCACTCTTAGGTTCTAAAGCTTTATGTTTCTCATCTGGAATATGGGCCCATGCTTCACTTCCAAAAACACGAAAGTGACTTACATCTGGTTTGATTGAGCTCCATGCTTCTTCTGGAGTGATATTCTTTAAAACCTTAGTAGGAGTGTGATTTATTATGTAATTTGCACAGTTAATTGCTTCTGCCTGTTGGGCCGTTAATATGTCATTATTATTATCACTTTTGAACACTTATCCCACCCATTTCCACTATTCTTCATTATATCATTTGTTATAATTTATCATTTAAATCCATTTTATAAATGATTTATGCTCTTATGAATGAATATTCTCTATTCTCCTTTATTTCTAATAAATTCATGATTATGAATTATTTTACCAATGATAGTTTTAATAAATCAGTTATAACATTATTTACCATTCTTAGCCTCCAAGATAATTTTCAGATTGAATATTTGATTTTTAAAAGCGCCAACTCAGAAATGCGCTGGAATAAGGAGTGACAGTTTTGTGGTTGAGATTTTGAGCAAATGGAGCAGAATCTGGAAAATCTGGAACATGGGTTTTGTCCAGAATGGGCCCAATTAACTTTAAAAAGAACGATTTGCCCAAATTCGGCTTGTACTGAGAGAAACACAGGGTTCTTTGAGCACGATTTTCTTAGATTTGCTGTTGCGGCCGTCCTCCAAATCTCAGCTGCAAAGCCAAATTCGTCTTGCTTTTGTTGAGAGATGAAAGGAAATATATTTTCTTGTTGATCAACTGGTTAGAATCAATCCAATTTTTTAAAAGAAATCATGTTGTACTTATCTTGATTGTAACTGCTCTCTGATCTCTCTTTATTTAAATCACAACAGAGATCAGAGAGGGGGGGACTTCGGGGTGATTTTCAGGGGAATTCGAATAATGGAAGAATGATAGAAAAATGATGAAGAATGATGGTGGATTATCCATGATAGGATAGGGATTGTTGCATGCTATAATTCTCAAGCATTTGCTGTTGTAATGATTCCACAATTTGCTGATTAATACATGATTTGGGAGTTGCTATTCATTCTTTTCCTTCTGAAGTAACCCAGCAGCGTCTGCTGGCGGCTAAGGGGCCAGCCTCTGGTGGAGTATGCTGCTGTTACTGTATATTATATTCTTTTGATTTCTGCGTGGTTTGCTTATCTTTATTGCTCGGTAATCTGACATGCTTTTTCATATGCTATTCCATGCTCTGCTACGATTAATTCATTAATGGTTTCTTCAGGAAATTTATGTAGTGACTCTGTATTGTATGAGTGAATCTTTTCAGAGTTGATTGCATGTTTCTGTTACAGAGCATTTGTAATGAATATTACTGTTGTTGGATTCATTTGAAATCCTAATTATTGGAATCCGAAAAGTGATATTATTCTATTTGGAAACATAGTCGTATTCACCTTAATTGTCAGATTACCATATTAGCATGTCGTGTGTATGTATGGTTGATTCTTGCTAATTCATCAGTGAGTGTTATTCCATAAAGTACATTACATTCAATTCGCCTTAAGAAAGAAGATTGCTATTTTATTGCAGAATGTGAGTTTAGTTCTGACTCGCGAGACTTAGTTTATTTGATTGCTGTTCCATTTACTGCTTGCTGTTCCATTTCCTGTTTGCTATTCCATTTTACTTTCTGCCGTTCCATTTACTTGCATTTGTTGCTTTGGTGTGAGAGAAGGTCTAAGGCTGTAGTGAGCCAGCAAGTCGCTGCTTAGCTCCCAGACCTATGGTCCATGCTCTAATTTCCTTTCCATCAGTTTCTAGAGGGATGGGTTATCGCTTCCGCACCCTTGACTGATAAGATGCCTTGTGTGATTTTATTCTTTTAAAGTAATTTAGTCATAGTTTTCTCAGTGAATAGTTGTTGTATCCTCAATTGATGTTTGCTGAGTGAATAGTTGGATTTCAGAGCATTTGAGTTTATGTTATTGTTAGATTTCTTTTTCAAGCATTCATTTACTTTTGGGTTTTAAGCACTATACTGCAAAACGTTACTCTTAAGTAAATAGCCGCCTCAGACTGAGTACACTCTTGAAATAAAAAGTCGTCCCTGGGTTGATAATTAATGTGAAGGTAATTAGGAGTTTGAAAGACACCTTTTTATCGCTCCACATTTTGGCACTGTTGCCAAGGAGAGTGTAGCCATTTCTAAAGAGTAGTGTGAATCTAATGAGTGCCTGCTAGGGAAGAGTTGGATCTTAAAAATGGAAGGTAAGAACCTGCGTACGGAGCATGTAAAAGCCCTGCTCCCCCGTTCGCTTTCCAGCAGGACTGTTAAAGAACCTAGGGTAGAAATAGATGTTTGAATTTTTGAATGATTAGGAAAAAGATAGAAATTTTTTAAAAAATGAATCACATGATCTCACGCAAGTGGTGATGTAAGCACCACCCATTTCACTAACCGATTGACAGGAACATTTGAAGAAGGAGCCTCGAAGAAAACACATGAAGAACATCTTATATTATGGAGCAGCTCTTCGATGGTTCATGAGCCTAGGTGGGAATTGCATCCAATCATGGGAGGACATGGAGAACATATTCTTGAAGATGTACCAAGACTATTGCAAATCCAATGAAGATATTTTCGGTATGATACAAGGGGAAGATGAAAGTTTGGAGGACTATGTAGATCGATTTCAATACAACCTTCAAAAATCAAAATATAAGCATTTGGAAAAAGAGATCTTAAAAACACTCCTTCTTAAAGGAATCAAAGATGAATGTTTAGAAATCTTAAATCAGATAGGAAAAGGTGATGTTTTTCAATTATCATATGATGATGTTTGTGAGTTGTGCATAAGGTATTCAAGAGGAATCTCCAAGGCTGGTAAGAATTCTAGAGATGTTTCTTCTTTCTTTTCCAAATCTGCTACAAGAATAGGAGACATAAGAGCTGAAATCAATGTGTTATTTGAAAATTTTAAAGTTGATTTTATTAGCTCTCTAAATGAAAAATTGGATGTTTTGCAGGTTCATAAAAATCAAGAATTGGATGAAGTGTTTTACCCTCAGGACGAAAGGAGCATCTCATAGATACTCACTCTTCCTTATCTAGGATGGAAGTAGCATATCAAAGAGGTAAGGAAGCTGCAACAAGGTCAAAACCACGGAAATCATGGCCTACAGGTATGGTTCAAAACACTCCCTCTCCACTTTCTTACTTGCATAATCCATTATGGAATACTAATGTGTTAGGGCAGCCATGTCAATCTCAATATAACCACCAACAATTTTCTCTACAAGCTTGGCATGGTTCACCTTATGATTGCATGACTACTCTCCCCCATCTTGTAGCACAAGCAGATTCTCCATATTCTCCACCAGCTCTTCCACAATATCTTGCTTGTCCATCAAAACCATTCACACAACCCAATCAACCATATCATCAAAATGCTCCATTCCTTACACATTTTCCTGCTCAACTAATTCCACACCCTCACCATAATAAACCAGTACAACATACTTACAATGTTGAACTGGAAAATTTACCCACCCTTCCCACCCATTCTATCTCACATGTGTTATTAGAGAAAACCTACAATGAGATTCAGAATGTTTCAAATGCAAAAATTGTAGAAGCTATGGAAGAAAATGAGGTTTCTTTTACTATGCATCAACAAGTTATTTTAAAAGCTCAAGAACTTCATGATATGATGGCTATGCGAAATCAAGAAAGTAAAGGATATATTGAAGATTGGTTTCACTCCATCATTTGTTTGCAACATCACTCTATGCTTCAACAATTTTTGATACCATTTTTTGAAGGGAAGTTGGCTTCTCATACCCTAATATCCATTAACATGCATTTTTCAAATTTGGGTATGTGCATACGTGAAGCCTTACTTCGAAAATGGCTTCACTGGAAGTACTCATATACGTAGTCATATTCATTTTTCCAATCAAAATAGGTTAGTGTAGAAAATAAAATAAATAAGGGAATAAATAAATGCATTTTGTTTTTTCTTTTATAAAACTAGTTGTTTCTTTTGTTGCAACACGCTATTGAAATCAACATCGATGATAAATGTTTCAATTTATTTGTGTATGTAGATGATTTATAATAGAAATAAAAATTCTACAAACACTTATATTCATCTTTATCACCAATTTGAAAAATGCTTGAATATCGTTTTTTTTGGCTTGCGGGCTTGATGAGATTTCTGGAAAAACAGTCGGGACAGTCATGTTTTGAGGGACCAAAAGTTAATATTTTTAAAACATGTTTCTACCCTAGGTAGCCCTTGATGTCTACTTTCTAACCCAATTTGAACCATTCAATTTGGATTTGAAACGAAAAAGTTAGAAACAAAACATTGACAGGGTGTCTAGTGGGCAGCTCAGGAACAGAGCTGGGACAGTCAGCTTTTGGAGGCCTAAATGAATGGATTTTTAAAGCCTGTTGCTATGGTAGATTCCCCTATGAATCTAGTTTACAATGCAATTGGAATCACTCATTTTTGATATCGTATGGGGAAGTTATGATCAAAATACTGACTGTCTATTGTAAATCAGCACCCTTAAAACTATGTCTTTCCGGCTGTTCCTTATAGTATTTGACCTATCAATTCTTATTCTCTTCAAAAAATGTTTCTATTGGAAATAAATAAATGAATATAATTTCATTTCCAATTTTAATCCTTTGAATCCGACATCAAACGAAAAAATTATGCTTGAAATATCAACTGTTGGTCTAGGCTGGGTAATCGAAAATGACTCTGTTATGCATATTTTTATAACTAAAATTGACATATCATATCATTGAATTTTTAAAACCTGTTTCTACTAGAGATATACCTTTTAATTAGCTCTCATTTAGCTTTGGAATCACTCAATTTGGATAAAAAAACAAAGAAGTTGTGATTAAAACACTGCTGGTTAGTATGGTCGACCACTGCTCTCCCGCAGGTAACAAATAAATTTTACTTTGTTATTTTCTCCTTGGATTTGTTCTATAGAGTAACTACTTGTTAGTTTTTTTTGCATAATTCTTGGATTAGGGGAGCTGTGCACCTCTCTTTCTCCATGATTTAATGTTTTATTGCAGGTAGACACTCGTTTTTTGCAGGTCCTAGGAGAAAAAAACGTCAATTTATGGACAGGTGATTCTTGAAACAAATTTTAATAAAACAAAGGAATTTCATCCAACTCATTACCCAATGGATTCATAATAGAAGAAATGAAGAATTGATTTCGATTTGAAGATTCATGTCTTGTCACTGCTGCCAAAACATTTTTCAAAAAGATCATTTTTTTTACATAATATCATAGCTGTTGTAGCTTAATTTACATATTGTTTTTAAATAAAATGTTGTTTCTTTTCTAATTTCTCTTATATTTTGTGTTTTAGGTGTTGCTTCATTCAAAGTGTAACTCATCCTTAGCATGAATGTCGTGAACAGCTAATTTGTTTTTTGCATGCTTTCATTTTATGATTGTCTATTTTGTTGTTCCTTTTTCATGTTTTGCTGTTCCTTTTCGAAATGGAACAACACTTCTGCACTTTCACGTTTTGCTGTTCCTTTTCGAAATGGAACAACACTTCTGCACTTTCACGTTTTGCTGTTCCTTTTCGAAATGGAACAACACTTCTGCACTTTCACGTTTTGCTGTTCCTTTTCGAAATGGAACAGCACTTCTGCACTTTCATGTTTTGTTGTTCCTTTTCGAAATGGAACAGCATTTCTACACTTTCACGTTTTGCTGTTCCTTTTCGAATGGAACAACACTTCTGCACTTTCACGTTTTGTTGTTCCTTTTCGAATGGAACAACACTTCTGCACTTTCACGTTTTGTTGTTCCTTTTCGAATGGAACAACACTTTTCCACTTTTCATTTTTGTTGTTCCTTTTCCAAATGAACGACACTTGCATTTTTGTTATTCCTTTTCCAAAGGAATGACACTTTTGATTTTTGCTGTTCCTTTTCCAAAGGAACGACACCTGTATTGTTACTGTTCCTTTTCCAAAAGAACAATACCTTTGATTTTTGTTGTTCCTTTTCCAAAGGAACGACACCTGCGTTTTTTCTGTTCCTTTTCCAAAGGAACGACACTTGCATTTTTGTTGTTCCTTTTCCAAAGGAATGACTCTTTTAGTTTTTGCTGTTCCTTTTTCTAAAGGAACGACATTTCCATTTTCACGCTTTTTTGTGTGTATTTTTGTTTTTTTTGGTGTGCATTTTCTTTGTTGCCCTACACGGAACACCACTTTTTGAGTATTTTTTCTGTTCATTCAAAAGAGAAACACTTTGGGAATATTTTTGAGAGCAACCCTTTCTTTCCTCTTGTAGGATTACTCCTAGTTCATCCCAACCACATTTTACTGATCCCCCTTTATAGCATGAAGTACACTACTTTTATAAGGACAAGAATTATGGATCCTTTTGAAGCAAAGTTAATATCATTCACGTTATGATCTTTAACAGGACAGCTCCTTGATGATAGATTCTTTTCAAAAGGCACACAATTATTTATATATCACTTTACTGCATTATTTTCTGTTGAACATGATATTGATTGATCATCTTAATACCATGCTGGTTCCACCCTTCCTGGTTATAATCTTTTCTGTCTGTAATAAATGAGATTATGGGTATATTTTTTTTTCTATTGACATGTTCAACTTCTTCCACTATCCCTACTCTTAAGGAGTACTGAGCCTCCCTCTTTTTATCATCAAAATGTGTAATAATAACAAAATTTTGTTCGCAGATGGAGGATAGGGGGTCTCATTACGAGCCAGCCTACCATGTTCATAAGGTTGTAACAAAGTGACATTCCCATTATGGCCACCACACCAGGGTTATGATCCATTGGATAACCAAATTATCCTTGGAACAGGAGGTCTCATCACGAGCCGACCTGATCACTTTTGCTACATCCCAGTGAATGGCAGTGTGATTATCTGGTTACCACGCCAGCACACTGATCTCTTCTGTAGAACAGCACTGTAACTCTCCATTTATAAATTGAGGATCCTGGCTCATATGGGTTAAAAAGCAACCCTGCCAAGGCTATGGACGCCTGCTGGCAGCAGCGGCTCTGCTTATGGTATTGAAGTTATATCTTATCGTCAATTATTATTATAATACCCTTTTCTTATTTTTTTCTTTTTATCAGAGAAGTTATTTCCTTAACTTTTTTTCCTGTTTTGAACCTTTATGCATGAGAAATTGTTTTATGATCAATCACATCATTTTCAGCTAGAATACCGTCAGCAAAGCATCTTTTTAGCATATTGTTGTCCTTTTTCGTTTTGCATAAACTATCATCACTCCCAAGCGTCCTATCTCTTATTCATAACTATCTTTACACACTTTGCTCTCAATATAACCATAACTTTCACTGTCCTATCATTGATAAGTGTATTCTGCCTCCCTTACTGATATATTGTTCATTCCATTGCCTTGCCGTCAGCACCACCCCTTTCATATGCTTTATGGTTATGGAACCCATTTTCCAATTGGAGGGGGGAATGTATGCATTATGGGATTGCATGCGATATGATTACTGCACTTTGCCATACCTTGTTGATTTGACAACATATTAGTATTGCATGTATACATAAGTTTTTCTAATTGTAATTTTGCATGCATCTTATCTGTTGCTATTCAAAGCTAACACTATGGATTCAAGAACATTGTATGCAAAATAGTGCTTTGTTTACAGGAGAACAACAAGTATACAGGGGAAATTCTATTCACAGTATGACCACACTATTGCAACTAACAGAAGCGGCTCGAGCAACTTGCGAACATGAACAACTCTTCAGACATTATGTGCTTACCTGGATTCCACCTTTTGCACCAACTTTTCCTACATCAGCTTCACCAACTGTCAATACATATATGTCATTCCACATTTTTCTTTTGGAGGTAAAACTTGAGGTAAAATAGCATAATTTTCTGATTTATTACGAATTTAGGAGAATTTACTGAACATCCATCTTGAGCATTATTTACCATCCTTCATTTCATAGTTTTTACCACTTCCCATTTTTCAGCAGCATATCATTTCCGAGTATGGGGGATTGTTCCTTCATTTCTTTCTTATGACCATGTCATTCATATTCTTTATCATCCATTGCTATTCTTATTCATTCTCAACACCTCCCTTATTTCATGTTGTTTTACACCAAGCATAGAATTCAACAGCTGGTAGCAACCACCTCTCTTTGTTTTCTAGCATCGCATGCGGACATGCTAATTTTTCAGAGAGGGGGAGGAATTGCTATGCATGATGGATGTTTTCTACTTTCTTCCTTATTTAAGGCATACAATTTCATTTTTACACAGTGCAGAAATTGATTTCCACATATTTTTAAAACTATGAACTCAATTCTTGTAATTTTTGGAAAACACATACGTATCATTAATACAAACCCACACAATTTCAAGAAATATTGGTTCATAAATTGCGGAAATCATGCACTCTCACCTACAGCCATTTTGTTTATATCTCATGATCCATGCATCAAAACGATCTGATTTTTGGATCATAGAAGCCTTCATATATTACAAATCTACTTGCAACTTTTCAACAAAAGCTGGTTTGTAGTTTTTGAGAAAATGGTTAATGAAGTTTGTTGTTACTTATATCACATTTTGTTGCAACTTCATATATACATATAGTTGAATGTCAAGGTAAAAATTGTTATGCCTTCATCAAGATTACTAAAAGTGAATATTCATTAATTAAGGAAGAATTCATTTGTTCTATCCATTTCATGAGCTGAGATGAACATATTTTTTATTGCTTGGTTAACACATGGGTTTTTGTCTTTGGGTTGCATGAGGACATGCAATATATTCAGTTTTCGTTGCATGAGGACATGCAACATATTGAGTGTGGGGGTATGTTGGGCCGTTAATATGCCATTATTATTATCACTTTTGAACACTTATCCCACCCATTTCCACTATTCTTCATCATATCATTTGTTATAATTTATTATTTAAATCCATTTTATAAATGATTTATGCTCTTATGAATGAATATTCTCTATTCTCCTTTATTTCTAATAAATTCATGATTATGAATTATTTTACCAATTATAGTTTTAATAAATCAGTTATAACATTATTTACCATTCTTAGCCTCCAAGATAATTTTCAGATTGAATATTTGATTTTTAAAAGCACCAACTCAGAAATGCGCTGGAATAAGGAGTGACAGTTTTGCGGTTGAGATTCTGAGCAAATGGAGCAGAATCTGGAAAATCTGGAACATGGGTTTTGTCCAGAATGGGCCCAGTTAACTTTATCAAAGAATGGTTTGCCCAAATTCAGCTTGTACTGAGAGAAACGCAGGGTTCTTTGAGCACGATTTTCTCAGATTTGCTGTTGCGGCCGTCCTCCAAATCTCAGCTGCAAAGCCAAATTCGTCTTGCTTTTGTTGAGAGATGAAAGGAAATATATTTTCTTGTTGATCAACTGGTTAGAATCAATCCAATTTTGTAAAAGAAATCATGTTGTACTTATCTTGATTGTAACTGCTCTCTGAACTCTCTTTATTTAAATCACAACAGAGATCAGAGAGGGGGGGACTTCGGGGTAATTTTCAGGGGAATTCGAATAATGGAAGAATGATAGAAAAATGATGAAGAATGATGGTGGATTATCCATGATAGGATAGGGATTGTTGCATGCTGTAATTCTCAAGCATTTGCTGTTGTAATGATTCCACAATTTGCTGATTAATACATGATTTGGAAGTTGTTGTTCATTCTTTTCCTTCTGAAGTAACCCAGCAGCGTCCGCTGGCGGCTAAGGGCCCAGCCTCTGGTGGAGTATGCTGCTGTTACTGTATATTATATTCTTTTGATTTCTGCATGGTTTGCTTATCTTTATTGCTCGGTAATCTGACATGCTTTTTCATATGCTATTCCATGCTCTGCTACGATTAATTCATTAATGGTTTCTTCAGGAAATTTATGTAGTGACTCTGTATTGTATGAGTGAATCTTTTCAGAGTTGATTGCATGTTTCTGTTATAGAGCATTTGTAATGAATATTATTGTTGTTGGATTCATTTGAAATCCTGATTATTGGAATCCGAAAAGTGATATTATTCTATTTGGAAACATAGTCGTATTCACCTTAATTGTCAGATTACCATATTAGTGTGTCGTGTGTATGTATGGTTGATTCTTGTTAATTCATCAGTGAGTGTTATTCCATAAAGTACATTCCATTCAATTCACCTTAAGAAATAAGATTGTTATTTTATTGCAGAATGTGAGTTTAGTTCTGACTCACGAGACTTAGTTTATTTGATTGTTGTTCCATTTACTGCTTGCTGTTCCATTTCCTGTTTGCTATTCCATTTTACTTTCTGCCGTTCCATTTACTTGCATTTGCTGCTTTGGTGTGAGAGAAGGTCTAAGGCTGTAGTGAGCCAGCAAGTCGCTGCTTAGCTCCCAGACCTATGGTTCATGCTCTAATTTCCTTTCCATCAGTTTCTAGAGGGATGGGTTATCGCTTCCGCACCCTTGACTGATAAGCTGCCTTGTGTGATTTTATTCTTTTAAAGTAATTTAGTCATAGTTTGCTCAGTGAATAGTTGTTGTATCCTCAATTGATGTTTGCTGAGTGAATAGTTGGATTTCAGAGCATTTGAGTTTATGTTATTGTTAGATTTCTTTTTCAAGCATTCATTTACTTTTGGGTTTTAAGCACTATACTGCAAAACATTACTCTTAAGTAAATAGCCGCCTCAGACTGAGTACACTCTTGAAATAAAAAGTCATCCCTGGGTTGATAATTAATGTGAAGGTAATTAGGATTTTTAAAGACACCTTTTTATCGCTCCACACTACGCAATAATTAAGACTAAGTCCTTTAGATTGAAGCATACAATTAGCCATTTCCTTTAAGGTGAGATTCTTCCTTTCAGCTACACCATTTCGTTGTGGGGTATATGGAACAGTATGTTGCATTTGAATTCCATTCTCAGTGCAAAAGTTGATGAATTTGTTGTTAACATATTCTCCGCCATTATCAGATCTTAGCTTAAGAATTTGATGTCCAGATTGTTTTTCAACAAAGGCCTTAAAGGTCAAGAACATGTTAAATACTTCACTCTTGAGTTTTAAGAAGTATACCCAAGTGCGTCTGGAGAAATCATCAATGAAAGTTAAGAAATATTTGTAGCCAGAGAATGAAACACCTGGAAGTGTACCACATAAATCACTATGCACGAGCTGTAAAGGGGCTGAGGCATGCCAAGAGGCACGTTTTTCAAAACTGTCCCGATGATGTTTTCAAGTACACATCCGGAACAAACACCATCTCTGCAAGATACCATTGGAAGACCTGTCACCATATTTTCTTTACATAGATTCTGAAGAGAGCGATAGTTTAAGTGACCAAATCGCTCATGCCAAAGTTTGCTCACTTCATCATTATGAGCAACAGATACTGAAGGAAGATTTGATGACCCAAAGTTGTGAAACTTATACAACCTTGTAGAATCATCAGCAATGCCAGTAGCTAAAATCTGTCTAGGATCTCTTAGGTCCTTAATTACAACATCGTGAGGTGAAAATTCAACAATTTTACCTTCACCTGAATGGGTTATCTGATATATAGATAGAAGGTTGCAGGATAAGGTTGGAACACATAATACATCATTAAACTGACGATTGTCTATATGAACAGTTCCAGTCCCTACGACACTAAGAGATCCATCATCACCAACATATATGTTTTTGGTGTTACAATCATTTAAAGAAGAAAACATGGCTTTGTTTTTGGCCATGTGATAAGAAGCTCCAGAATCAATGAGCCACTCATGAGAATGAGAAGACGAAGATACGTTTAGTGCATAGCTAGACTGAGATGCTTGACAACCACATGTAGAAAGTGCCATTCCTGAAGATGAAGTTGAAGTTGAAGAGTGCTCCAAATGGATGTTATGCTTCTTCATTGCTGCTTCCAAGGCTTCCATCTTCTTAAAGCATTTGGATTCTAAGTGGCCATCTCGATTACAAAAGTTGCAATGTCTATCAGTCTTATTCCATTTGTTTTTATTTGTCTTATCATTTTGTTGAAATGATTTTTCATTTTGAGGCTGAGATTGCTTAGGACCCTTGTTTGGTTTAGGACCATTCCTTTTAGGATACAACTTCTTATGATTCTTTGGATTTGGTTACTGTTGGGCGGATAACGTTTTCTTAAAAGAGTTTCCAAGATTAAGAAGACCAAGGTGTAAGAGTTTTTCTTGTTCTCTTATTAAAGAATCACAAAAAGAATCAAAGGAAGGGGACTTGTAGTCTTGTCCTTGAGAAATGAAGGCTTCTCTTGTAGAATGGAAGGTGGAAACAAACACAGAGTAGGCTGGTCCCAACTTAGTAAGAATGGAATAGATAAGGTTACTATCTTCTTTCTTAACCTTAACACCTTCCAAGAGAAGTCTAAGGGTCTTGAATTTGGACAAAAAATCTTCAATGCAAGAAAAATTATTGGGGTCCAATGTAAGCAACTCATTTTCAAGTTGATGGTCTCTAAGTTCATTTTTTATTCCAAAAACTTTAGTAATCTGTTTCAATGCTTCATCAGGAGTATCAAGTTCTCCAATATGGAATCTAAGATCTGGAGAAATAGACATCCCTATCAACCCACGTGCTTCATCTTGCCTATTTTCCCATTTAGCTGCCTTATCTTCATCTTTCGGTTTGGTTTCTTGGCCTGTGGCTATTCTGTAGAGACCTTTACTTCTAAGTAAAACCACAATGTAGGACCACCATTGGAAGTAGTTGGTGCTGTCAAGAATAACTTGGCATGGAATTTCCATTTTAACAGAAACTGAAGTTATAGATGCTGAAACTAAGTGTTCCAATGGAAAGATCTCGAAAAATTAGGTTGTTTAAAAAAAACGGTTCTGAAAACGGCTTCCGGATGAAGAAGTTATGGCTTTTTGAAGAAAATTTGATGAAGATGCCGACGAAGTGCGGGAATGTGCGGAAATGAAAAATCTGCCCCCACAAAAAGGAGACTTGAACTCAAGACCTCTAATCTCATAAATTAGCTTTGAACCAAGTGAGCTATACAAAAAAATTGAGAGAGAGAGGGGGGGGGGATTGAAGCTTTGGGTTGCATGCTTGCTTTGAGAAATCTCTTTTTCCCTACAAAACAAAAAATGAAAAACCCAACATAGATTTACAGAAAAAACGAACCTTGCGGCTCGAAGTTAGCTTTAGTCGGAAACTAAATATTTTCCTCAATGTTTCTGATTTTCCGAGATCACACTAAGGCGCAGCGGAAAAGAGCATACGCATGAGAAAAATCCTTCCTTTCTGTTTCTGATTTGCCCAGATCGCACAGAGTCACGGGGCAAAGAGCATACATAGAAATGAAAGGTATAGATCCCGTAATAAAAAAAGCTAAATAAACCGAAACCGAAATAAACAGAGATAAAATAACTGTAAACTGCAAATAAACACCGTATACCTCCAGATCTTAAAAATGACGTAGCAAGGGCTACCGGAAACCTTTTCGCATGAAACGAAAGGGGTTCCTCATTGGAACAGATTCTCCCAACACAATAGAGCAGTCCTCTCTACCCAAAAGTATTCAGAAACAGTAGATCTAGGAAACGTCAATCGGATGCAGTTCTATAGGCTTCAGATTTGGATCACCAACGGATGCGACCTTCAAATAGCTCTGATACCATGTAGGAATTTACAGGGTAAGTTCCTCAGACAGAACACCAAAGGACACCACTCACAAACAGATCACATATCAATACACCTGTACTTTTGACGTGGTTAAACCCTCAAAGAGGGAAACAGTCCACGACCTGAGCCAACGCGGCCACTTCAGGCAATTTATTAATAAAAGAATGAAAATTTACATAAGCTTCTCTCATGAACGGGTTAACCTACAAATGACCCTCCATGCTCTTTAAATAGAGATCATGGACCAATCGGGTGTTAAGCCATGGATCAAGTGTCGATAATACCGTGGAGAGAATGAACCGTCGGATCACTACATATCGTGACCGTCAGATTGTAAGTTACAAAATGTACATAGTAAAGAAACACACTTTACCTAACTCTATACTAGACCAAGTTATACTTAACTATTTCCTATGTGTCGGAATATCCTAACATAAAATTTTGTAGAATATATATGTGGCCCCCTTGAAGTAGGTTTGCGTATGTATGAGAAATTTCTGAAGAAAACCTATGTACATATCTGTAATTAATGAATCATTCCTTCATTGCAACAACAAATCATATTTCGCAACCCTTACTAGCACATGTTCATGTCATAATATCATTACCATCACAAAGTTATCATTGTTAGTCATAATCATAACGGATCAAGCAAGCATGCTTATTAGTAACTATAATTCTTTCAGATATATTAAATTGGAACCCCCTTCATGTTCCTTGGTGCACACCTATTACAGATCAAACCATTCATTAATAAACCATAACTTTCACACATATCACTTTGATCTCCTTCTCCTTATATATCTTAGGCCTTAGCCAATACCTTAAGCCAATCCCGTAGTAATGTCAATGGTATTATTTGACAGGATCAAATATTCATTGTTTCATTCATTACTATGGGCCAATACCATGGTAAAGACCCATGGTATTGAGAATACTATGGTGTGGAAATTATATGTGATTTTGCTTCACCATACCTGCATATGTACACGATATTTGTTCACAAGACTCACTTATATTTTCCTACACTTTACCTTTATCATTCCTCTGTCTCTGAAATGATATTCCTTTGTCCAATATCTTTGTCATGTCTATACTAACTTTCATATTCATCTTGCTGCCATCATGTTGACATTTTTAGCAAGTAGGTTTCCATCAAGGAAAACACGAGTCATAATGTCAACAATCATATGTCTTATGGCCAAACAAGTGACATGAGTAACAGTAACCATAAAAATCACAATTATACCTGAAGGCCATTCTCCTTAGCTATTGATACTATTGGAATCTTTATTGATATGGCCTATACGATTTTCTCCAGCAATTCGCTATGACATGCCCAAACTTGTGATAGTTGTAACGCTCTACGTTATGCACAAAAGGAACAAAAAGACTATGATTCCTTTGAAATCTTATAGATCTATCACAATTATTTCTAGGATAAAAATGTTGGTTTGTGTTATATTATTTCCATGACTAGCCCCTATATTAGGTGGGTGGACCTACCTATGGTTTTGTGCATGGATTTCACACATGGTTTTGGGCGCGATGGTTTTCGATCCATGGCATTTTGTAGATTCGGTCTAGGGAACTATGGTTATGTTCTAATCCAGGGTTAGTGGATTGGGGTTTATGGATGCTTCACCATGTATATATATGTATTGTAACATTGAAAGAAAAATAATGAAAAATCAATCTAGTTGTCTCAGTTTTGGGATCTAGGGGAAAATATTTGTGTATATTTGTTTTATGTGTTATGCTCTCACCATTGTTTATTTTCTATTTTTATAATTCGTATGCAGGTAATTTATGTACAGGATTAAAACCTAAACTTTGTATGAGAGTTGTTTTGGCTTCAAGTGGATGCCTTTGCTGCTGAGGGGTTTTTCTCAAGCCTATGGTAGACCCTGTTCAGTGGGAGATCTGTGGGATCGATTCTTGTGGTGATAGAAGATGACAAGTAGTGAAAAGATAAAGATTGAAAAATTTAATGTTCAGAGTTTTTAGTTGTGGAAATTCAAGATGGAGGATTTGTTGGTGGATAAATATTAGTGGATCGCAGTAGATTTGGGTACTAAACCAACGACAATGTCTGATTAAGACTGGAAGAAGTTGGATTAGAAGGCAAAAATAACAATGTGATTGTGTGTCTCAGATTTAATATTGTTGAATGTATCAGGGGAAGTTATGATGAAGGATTTGTGGGAAAAGTTAGCGAATTTGTACCAATCTAAGTCTCTGGTGAATAAACTGTTCCTATAGAAAAATCTATATAACCTAAGAATGAAAGATGGAGACTCTGTGACAGAGCATCTGAACACATTTAATAATGTGGTAACCCAATTATTATCTGTTGATATTAAAATTTCAGATGAAGATAAGTGCATCAGTTTGTTGTTTTATTTACCATATTCATGTGATAGTTTGGTTGTTGCAATAGGTAGCAATGCAGTCTTCCTTACAGTTTGATAAAATAGCCTCATCCTTGGCAATGGAGGAGATGAGACGGAAAAATATGGAGAGCCAGAATGGTGATGCCTTATCTGTACGAGGATGGTCCCAAAATAGAAACAAAAATAATTCCTCGAGTGGGAGATATAAATCTATAGGGAGATCTAAATCTCCAGGAAAACCTGTAAAGGTGTGCTGGAAATGCGAAAAGGAAGAGCACTACAAAAGGGACTATAAATCTAAAACTCATGAGAAAGGAAAGGGATCTGACGATGCTCCTTCTTCAGAGGAAAAAACTACCTCAGATGAAGGTGGGGATGTGTACTTGGCTTCTTCTTCAAGTACACATGTAGATCATGAGGCATGCTTGATTGAATCAAGTGCATCCTTTCACTTCAATCCCTATAGAGAGTGGTTCTGCAAGTATGAGAAATATGATAGTCATGGTGTCTTCTTAGGAGATGACAGGAAGGCTAGAATAATTGGTCATGGAAAATTCAAGCTAAAGTTGGAAGGTGGAAGGATTAGAACACTTTTCAGTGTTCTGTATATTCATGCATTAGCCAAAAATCTAATTTTTGTAAGCAAGCTGGATGATGCAGGTGTAAAAACAGTGTTCGAGAAGGATACCTACAAGATGGTTCGAGGAGCACTGGTATTGATGTGGGGAGTTTGGATTGGAACTATGTACAAGCTTCAAGGTAGCATTGTGATGTGGGGAGTTTGGATTGGAACTATGTACAAGCTTCAAGGTAGCATTGTTATTGATGGGTGCAACAGTTCTATGGTTCCTGAAAGTGGAGCAAAAAATCTAGTGGTCTCTAGAGAAAATACCATGTTATGGCATCAAAGACTTAGACATATTGGAGAGAAGGGCCTTCGAATACTTCATGGTAAAGGTATGGTAGAAGGTATTACTAATATCTCTCTGTATTTTGATTTCTGTGAAAATTTTGTATATGGGAAGTAGCATCGAGTGAGTTTCCCCTCTGGTGGTAAGAGGGCGAAACAGATATTAGAGCTTGTGCATAGTGATGTGTTTGGACCTATGTCGGTTCCATCACTAAGTAAGTTTGTGTACTATGTATCATTTATAGATGACTTATCAAGGAATACATGGATATATTTCCTCACCAATAAATTTGAAGTCTTTGATAGGTTTAAAGAATTTAAGGATCAGGTGGAAAACTAGACATAGAAGAAGATAAAAGTGCTAAGGATAGATAACGGTGGGTAGTTTTGCAAGAAGGAATTTGAAGAGTTCTGTAAGAAGTGTGGTATAGCATGATAGAAGAATACTCCATACACACCTGAGAAAAATGGAGTTTCAGAAAGAATAAATAAGATGTTGATGGAAAGGGCAAGAAGCATACTCAGTGGTTCTGGGTTAGGACATGAATTCTGGGCAAAGGCGGTGGAGACTGCATGTTACCTCGTCAACAGATCACCTTCATCAGTGTTGGAGGATAAGACTCCACAAGAGGTATAGAATGGTAACAAACCTTATCTTTCACATCTGAGGGTATTTGGATGTGATTCATATGTACATGTTCCAAAGGAGAAAAGAACAAAGTTGGATGGTAAATCTTAAAAGTGCATCTTTATTGAGTATAAGGATGGTTTAAAAGGTTATAAGCTTTGGCACCCAGTAACAAGGAAAAAATATGTTATTAAATGTGAAGTCCTACAAAAGGAACCTGAGAATATAGAGTTTGAGCTAAAGGAGGAAGAATTAGACTCTACAGCAGAACATGAATCAGAATAGGAAGAGCCATAAACTCCAGTTATGAGAAGATCAATTTGAGAAAGAAGGTAGCCAAAAAGGTATAGTCCATTTGCTTTCTGTTTAATTTTTTTGTTATCTATTACTGATGATGATACTAGAACTATGAAGGAAGCAGTAGATTCAAAGGATGGAAAAATCTGGAAAGAGGCCATGGTTGATGAAATGGCATCTTTGCACAAAAATGAGGCTTGGGATCTTGTGGAGTTTCCGGCTAGAAGGAAACCCATTCACAGAAAATGGTCTTCAAGAAGAAGACATATGCAGAAGGAAAGGTGGAGAAATACAAAGCTTAGTTGGTAGAAAAAGTTATTCCCAGGTGCCGGGAATTGATTTTGGTGATATTTTTTCTCTTGTTGCCAAGGTAGCTTCTATTAGATTACCTTTATCTGTTTTTGCTGATTTTTATTTTGAGGTAGAATAGATGGATGTCAAGACATCATTTCTTCATGGGGATCTGGAAGAAGAGATCTACATGAAGCAACCTAAAGGCTTTGCGGTGAAGGGTAAGAAATAGTTGGTATGCAGGTTAAAAAAGTCTCTATATGGGTTAAAATAGTCACCAAGGATGTGGTATCAGAAATTTGATACATTTATATGGGGACTTGGCTTCACCAAAAACAAAGTAGCTCACTGTGTGTATTTTAATTAATTGGTGACCATGTTATTTATCTGGTATTGTATGTGGATGATATGTTTCTGGTCGGAAATGACAAAGACATTATCTAGAATTTGAAGACCCAATTGTCCTCCAAATTCAACATGAAAGATCTTGTTGCTGCAAACTATATTTTGGGAATGGAAATTAAAAGAGATCAGGCAAAGAGAAAGATCTAGTTAAATCAAAGGAAGTATGTCGAGACAATACTATAGAGGTTTAATATGTAGGATATTAAACCGGTGAAGGCTCCTATACCTGTAGGTGTAATGTTATTTGTTGAACATTGTCCCAAGACACAAGAAGAGGAAGAGGACATGTCTCATGTTTCATATGTAAGTGCAATCGGTAGCTTAATCAATGCGATGATTTGTACTAGACCACACATTGCACATGCAGTAGGAATATTGAGCAGGTTTATGTCAAAACCAGGGAAGGAGCATTGGACAACAGTGAAGTGGGTTTTTAGGTATTTGCGTGGCACTAGTAATTATGGTTTGTGCTACCAAGGAATACCATGATTGGATAGAGTTTTTGAAATTTATGGCTTTGTTTATTCACACTGGGCTAGAGATCTGAATCAGAGAATATCTACAAGTGGGTATGTGTTTAACCTATTTGTAGGTGCAGTCAGTTGGATGAGTAAGAGACAATCTGTAGTGGCACTGTCAACTATGGAGGTAGAAGACATGGCAGCCACTCATGCAAGCAAGGAATCATTTTGCTTGCAGAGATTGTGTTCAAGTATGGGGTTAGTAAAAGAAGTTATAAGGATAGGCTGTGACAGCCAAAGTGCAATTTTTTTGGAAAAAAAACCATCTTATCATTCAAAGAAAAAGCACATTGATGTTCAGTATCACTTTGTGAGGGATATGGTAGAAGACAAAAAGGTGTTGCTGGTAAAGTTGGACACTTTAAAGAATCCTACAGATGCATTGACAAAATCTATTAGCTCTAAGAAGCTATCTTGGTGTAGAGAAACAATGGGAATTGTAAGACTGGATCAATGACTAAGCTCTCTTATGGCCCCCTGTGGAAAGAAAACAACAAATGGGAGAATGTTAGTTTATGTAATATTCTTTCCACGACTAGCCCCGGTAGTTAAAATAGGGACGGAGCCCCCGTTTGTTGCGTTGGGTGTAGTGAGGGGGCGACAACTCCCTTTATTGGCAAGTTTGAGGGGGGTGATAGTCCCCCTCTACAGGGTCTAGGGAAACACCCCAGGGAAATTGTTTTTGGACCGTATATTAGGTGGGTGGACCTACCTATGGTTTTTTGCATGGATTCCGCACATGGTTTTGGGCACGATGGTTTTCGGTCCATGGTATTTTGTAGATCCATTCAATGGAACTATGATTATGTTCTAATCCATGGTTAATGGATTGGGTTTTATGGATGCTTCGACATGTATATATATGCATTGTAACATTGAAAGGAAAATAATGAAAAATCAACCTGGTAGTCCCAGTTTTGGGATCCAAGGGAAAATCTTTGTGTATATCTATTTTATGTGTTATGCTCTCGCCATTTTTTATTTTCTGTTTTTAGAATTCATATGCAGGTAATTCCTGTACGGGGTTAAAATCTACACAAAAGGTCTTCTGAATGTAGGTGCTCCTTGAGATTTTCTTCTTTGCTACTAATTTTGGAGCTTGATTTTATGCTGGTTCTTTTGATTTCTAACTGATTGTTGTATCTGCTTCTTATTTCCTTGGATCTCATTTTTGTTGTTGGAATTATTTGCAACATGTTTCTTAGGTTCTTCTTTGATGTTTTTACCTGCATTCAAACTAGACTCACCCTTTTGAAATGCAAGGCCAAATTTATCCAAAGGTGATCTTTGGATCTCAAGAAAATTATCCAAGGCTACCATTCTCTTCTCCATCTTCCATTGCTTTCTCAAGGAAACAACTTTAGCTTATAATTTCTCAACTTCTTCAACCTTCACTTGATATTGTTTCCTCATACCTTCTTCAACCTTTTCAAATTATTCCAATTTAACTTTTAAGCTCACAATCTCTTCCTTGAGCTTGGCCTCCTTATCATCATAGATCTACAATAGTTTTTCTTGATCGTTGCATGCTGCTATTAGTATAGAAATATCAGATCTAAGAACCTTAACATTATCATCATCTTCATTAGGAAAAGCAACATGATCAAAAGCTCAATCCTAAAAATTGTAACACAAAAGAAAGTCATTAACAACTATATCTTTGGATTCATTTTTCTGCAATACCTTTGGTTCTTGATCTTCTAATTTCTGCACTTTATTTGTTGAACTAATTGCACTAGGAAGATGAGACTCTTGTGGCTGAGGTTCCTTATTTTGAAGGCCATTTCTTTTCTGAAAATGTTTCTTCTTTCACCTTCCCATTCTAAAAAAGATTCAAATTCTACCAACAAACCCCAGATCTACTCTCGAGTGATCAAGCTACAACCACGAACCCCACTCTGATACCAATTTTTGGAAACCTTTGAGCACTAATGGGGGGGGGGGGGGGGGTGATTATATATATATATATATATATATATATATATATATATATATATATATATATATATATATATATATATATATATATATATATATATATATATATATATATATCCTTTAATTACTTCAACTGAATCACACCTATGTTAGCAGCAATTCATTAAGCATGTGCATCATAGAAGCATAATTGAAAACCATGAGCAACTACAAAACAATAAACATGCACATCACATCAATCACACATGAGATACAAGATTTCGGGTGGAAACCATTTTGGGAGAAAAACCACCCTTACTGCTATTGATTTGCTTTGAATTTCTATTAGTCAAGCAATTGGTCTTTTACATAGCTTTCTGATTCCCATTAGCATGGAGACTCGAACTCATATAGAAGATGCCAAATCCAATTGGCTAGGAGACTTGATACTACAAATCAGCTGGAAGAATTTATCCCTATGGATCTACGAATTACCATCCATTGAAGGCCACCACGATCAATGATCCTCACCTAGTTACTCCTAAAATATCAATCGACTCTTACAGAATTCAATCTGCTAGTCACCAGCATGACCAATGAGCCTCGTCTAGTTTTTGCCAAATTATCCAACCACCATTGGATGAGAAACTATGTTCCTTTGTTAAAGCTTTACTATCCCTCTTCCTCTCTCATGAATTCACTACTTCTCTACCACTATGCGGAACTCCTTTCATGTATTTTCAAATTGGATCCCAAGACACTATGCTCAACAATAAATCACCTTTGTATACATTCTCTCAACAACAAGATATCATCATTAAAAAAAGATAAACAAGCAAAACTGTGGCCACATAAAATTTAATACAGTTAGATCCGCACAACAATAAGATGTTGCATAATACAAATAACATCATAAGGCACATGGCTATGTGCTACATACATCAGTAACTCATGCAAAATAAGTGTGAGAGGATCACCAGCATATACTCCAGTAGCATACCAAACTCTCCAACCAATCTCTACACCAATAACTCCAATTTTGATCTATTCTACAACATGCTTCATATCTGCTCATTATTCAGTTAATAACTCTCATATACTGATGCATATATGCTCTCCACTAGGTATGAAGCATACACTACCTCTTTGCAATCTTCTGTTATGAAACCAGCTCAATAAAAGATAGATCAACGCCTTAGAATTCAGCCTCTTCGAGGGGGCAACCTCCTTTACATTACATAAATGAACAATTCTTGGATGATTCAAATGAAAAAACCTCCTTTCTATATATAGGAGTCTAAGGAGTCACAATATAACCTAGCCGACCTAACAATAATAATATAAAGCCACAAAAATAACAATAGAGGGATTCTATGGGGCACAATAATAACAATATGGGGATAATAGGGGCACAAAAATATTAATGAGGGATGCAACTACAATAGTAATGATGTAATTACTAGTATTATAGGGACCCAACATGCCCCTCTCCTTCAAAAAAATGTTGTCCTCAACACTTGAGTAGTTCTGGATGCTTTTGTATAAAATTCCCATCCTCCCATGTGGAATCTTCAGCGGATAAGTTCTTCCACTTGATAAGATACTCTGAAATTGATCGATTTCATAGCTATCGAGTTCTTGTTTCTGTGACTACTTCCAGTTCCAATATAATTTTTCCTTCCTCGTCAAGTTCTGGCAATATTTTTTGAACTGGGAGCTTGTCGCTTATAACCTTCTTTAAACATGAAACATGGAAAACTGGGTGCAATTGAGAAGCTGCAGGAAGCTCCAATTTGTATGCCATAGTACCAATCTTTTGCAAAACCTTTTACGGACCATAATACTTTGGTGATAATTTATTATCATTCTTATCTTGCTTGAGGGACATTTGCGTATATGGTTGTATACCCAATCACCTACATCAAAACTTCTTTCACTGTGATGTTGATCTGCCTGTTGTTTCATTCTATTATGTGCCAACACGAGGTTATCCTTTAAGAGTTGGAGGACTTGTTATTGATGTTCGATGTGATGTTCCACTGCTTGAACCTTAGAATTTTCTCTTAAATATGACGTGATAGATGGTGGCTGATATCCATAAAGTGCCATAAATGGGGTCATTTTTGTTGTTGTATGGAAGGAAGTGTTATACCACCATTCAGCCAGAGGCAACCATTTGACCCATTGTGTCTATTTATCAGATACAAAGCAACGAAGATATCCTTCCAAACATTTGTTTACTATCTCAGTTTTCCCATCAGATTGAGGATGATAAGATGAGCTATGAGCTAACTAAGTACCAAGACAAGAAAATATTTCTGTCCAAAAATTTCCAGTGAAAATGGGATCTCTGTCACTTACAATAATCTTTGGGTTTCCATGTAGCTTTTGAATTGTTTCCACAAATGCAGTAGAAACTGTACTAGATTTAAATGGATGTGATAATGCACAAAAGTGTGCATACTTGGTAAGTCTGTCAACTACCACCATGATGAAACTCTTTCCCTCAGACTTGGGTAAACCTGTGATAAAATCCATTGAAACCTCCTCCCAACGTTGGCTTGGAATGGATAAAGGTTGTAATAGACCCGATGTCTTAATTGTTTCAACTTTATTTTGTTGGCAACCCAAACATTCCGCCACAAATTTTTGAATATTCGATTTAAGGCCATCCCAAAAAAATTCCTTCTTAACCCTGTGGTAGGTTTTTAAAAATCTTGAGTGCCCTCCTAAGGGAGAAGTGTGCAATTCCATAAGAATTTTTTGTTTTAGTTGGGAATTCTTACAGAGGTATAAGCGATATTTGTACCATAAAGAATCATTTTTCCAGCTAAAAGTATCAGACGTACTGGAATCTTGTTGTAACTTTCGAATAAGTGGCCATACTTCTTTGTCATTCTTCCATTCCTCCCTTGCTTCGTTTATCCAATCTGGTTGGATAATAGAAATGGCGCACAACAATGCTTCCACATCCTCATCCTTTCTTGAGAGTGCATCTGCCACCACATTTTGCTTCCCTTTTTTGTAGATGATTTCAAAGTCATAACCCAACATCTTTGTGACCCACTTTTGTTGCTCTTCAGAGGATAATCTTTTTTCTAAAAAGTATTTAAGGCTATCATGATCCATTTTTACCTTGAAGTGTCTTCCCATTAGGTAGGGTTGCCATTTCTTAAGTGCATGGAGTATTGCCAACATTTCCTTCTCATAAATAGCTTTGTGTAAAAACTTTCCCTTGATTGGACGACTTTCAAAAGCAATGGGTCTTTCATCTTGCATTAAAACAACACCAATTACATTTCATGAAGCATCGCATTCCACAATAAAGGTTTTTGTGAAGTCCGGTGTAGCTAAGACCGGTGCTTGGCACATTGCCTCTTTAAGATCATCTAGTTCTGAATTTGTGACCTGTAGTAGCCCTCTGTGTCCTCTTTCCAATGCCACAAGTCTGACCCAAATTGGATTCTCCAAGGAAGAGTTATGCAAAATCTCCCACAATGACTTGATTATAGACTAGTTCAGTAGAGCGAACTTGTACAACATGCCACGAGTCAATATTTTGACCTTTGGATCTGAAAAATACATACAAGAAATTATAGTCCGTCTTATTTCTATACCTTCTTATGAAATTTCAATCCGATCCCCAGAGAGAAAGTTATGGTGATTTTCCCCAGGTCACCTGTTTGGAATGTAATTCAGGAGTCTGCAAAAATACCAACTTCCTCAGATCATATCTCCGCCAATATAGCGCGAAAAGCTCTAAAATTCAGACCCGAAGTTCAGGCAATTTCTTCTCAAATGGGTTTTTTTTGCAACTTTTGAAATATCGCAGAAAAAAAGTTATAGCGAAAATTCCACGATGACCTGTTTGGAGCAGCGAAATGCTAGAATCCAAAGCTTTGATACCAAATGTTATGAAACCAGCTCAAGAAAAGATAGAAAAGATAGATCAATGCCTTAGAATTCAGCCTCTTCAAGGGGGCAACCTCCTTTACATGACATAAATGAACAATTCTTGGATGATTCAAATGACAAAACCTCCTTTCTATATATAGGAGTCTAAGGAGTCACAATATAACCCAGCCGACCTAACAATAAAAATATAAAGCCACAAAAATAACAATAGAGGGATTCTATGGGGCACAGTAATAAAAATATGGGGATAATAGGGGCACAACAATATTAATAAGGGATGCAACTACAATAGTAATGGGGTAATTACTAGTATTATAGGGACCCAACATATTCTCACTCACATACTACCATTGGTGACACAATAAACCATGACATAGCTCCAAAATTAAGTATATAAAACATGTAGGGCGAAATTGAGCTTCGGGCTAGGATCAAAGGTGAAAAAATTAGACCAAATTAATCCATTAAGGTCCTACTAGTACATTAAATGCATTCACATGATAAGAGGACATTTTTAAACAAATTTTGACCTTTTCAAACAATAATGGAAGCCTCTGGGAATTTCCAAGCTAGTTTTATTTCAAACAGTGCAAGGAATTAAAGGAAATGTTGTCAAAAACCCTCAGTCACACCCTTGAAATTTTCCTTCAAGAGACTAGAGCTATAACCGCTACCTTGGGCCTACCTCTATGAGACTGGATCTCTACAATCACTCTGGTGACTTAGCAGGCATGTCACTGGGGCTTTAGCTCAGTAAAAGCATTAGTGCTTTAGTTTAGAACATCTACCACTTGTTGGATCATCTTCCCCTACATCTATACTAGATTCCATACCTTTGGCATGGAATTTGACACATCTATAAGTAGACGAAACATGCCTCCCAAATGTTACTACTAAGTTGACCTAGAAAGTCCAACAAACAAGGTTGGCAAGTGTGCCAACAAGTCCTCCACTCTCCGTTTGACCTTTGAAAAATGTGAAACTCATCTGAACAAACCTGCAAACATCTATAGTACCTCTATAACATCATCATAATAATCATGAAGTCATCATACTGCAACAATTCATCTTCATGAAGCATAAGCATGAAGACCTAGTTGAAAACTCAACTAGAATCCCATGAAGCATCTTTATCATATGTAGATCTGATCATCACCTGTAGAAACCTCCTCTACCTATAGAAACATCAGAAAACCATCATGATATGTCCATCAATGCACATTTCGACTCCTCCAAGGCCACCATTCTAACATCAAGATCCATTAAAGACAACACATACTGACACACACCATGGTCCATCAATCTGCATCATGATGAGGTTGACATAAATGTATTACCTCTAGATTTGGCATCGATGCTGACACAACCATATCAATTTAAATACATCATTCCAACCAATAGTACCACCAAGTGAAACATCCATTACACATACATATGACAATTATGACCATGACCATGACCATGACCATGGCCATGACCTTGTTGACATCAATACCAACACAACAATGCCAACATTTTCAAGAAGGAGATTGGGCAATACTGTATGATTCTAGGTTCAAGGATTTCAAGGGAAAACTAGTGACAAGATGTTTGGGTTCCTATCTAGTAGTGAAATTTCATGAGGATGGGTTTGTCCAGATCAAAACAATTGATAAGGAAGGGATCCCCTTACTTGTCAATGATTATAGCTTAAAATTGTATAAAAAACCTTTTTCCATGGAATAATTTGTTAGTTCAATCAGAAGAGATTTGAATGTGATTATGAGGCCCATAGACCTTAGTCCATAAAAATTCTAAAAAAACAAAAAAAATAAAAATAAGAGGGCTTATATGAAAACCTCCATGAGGCATCTGAGGCCAACTCCAGGGTTAAAAACCTCTCTGAGGTAGACCAAGAGCAAAAAATAAAAAAATAAAATAAAATATGAATTATACCTAGGTGAAAACCTCTTCTGAGGTGCCTAGGGTAGGCATGCAGGTCAAAAACCTATGCAAAGTTAACCTACATGTCTCAAGAAAAAAGAGAGAGAAGAGAAAAGAAAACCACAAGGAAGGAGTTCTTACACTGCTTGTGCTAACATCTCTTTTGCATGAGTACAGACAGTCTGTTAGTGTCAGTATCTGCATACTTCCATCAGGGATCAAAATTCGCTCTTTGCATTTTCATTTTAGGGGTCCCATACTGAAAATTTTACATCATTCCATTAGGTCATGTCATACTGATACACTTATGGTTTTCCTCTCTTCAAAAACTCTAAATTTTTCCCTCATAGAGTATACTTGCTGATCCTTCTTCAGGTTGTCTTCAGTTATGGTTTCATGATCAATCTGTAGTCATCATTTCATTAGGTCATAGGGCATGATTTCATTAGGTCTTAGGGTTTCACCACCAACGTCAAAGGTTTTATTTTAAAGTGTAAATAAAGGTCAGCAAGGGTATGAGGATGATTGACAAATCAACCATGATGGTTTGTAAGTCATAGCTACTAAGTTATTATCTTTTAACCTAATGTAATTTTCACCTCAAAAACATGTTTTTGAGGTGAAAACAGAGTATTTTAATTTTATTTGTATTTCATATGTAATTTTAAGTCCCTATATGTAATAATTGATCTCAGCTACACCAGAGCATTTCTCCTTGCTGCAAGACAAAGAACACAACAAAAATCAAGTCAAATTGAGCATTTATCCACCTGTGAAGACACAAAGAAGAAAAAGGCATTAAAACAAAGTTTTAAAGAAGAACAAGAAACATTAGAAAAGTGGGTTTTTCAAATGAAAAATCAAAATCCACTCCTATTTAATCCCTCACATTTCATTTTCAAATTCATTATCTTCATTTTCCGAGCAAGGAGTGAAAAGGTGAGAAAAGAAGACAAGCTTGAGTGAGTTAGAGTGAAGGATGCCCAGCACTGTGCTTTTGGCAGAGTGGTGCTACACTTTTGGATACCGGTGCTGTGCTTTTCACTTGGCGGTGCACTTTTGTCCTGGCACTGTGCTTTCAATAGGAGAGCCCAAAAACCTCCAAACCCTCAAGCAAACTTCAAAATTTCTCTTTCTCTCCATCATCACAGATAAGTAGATATCCCTCACCTTGGTTTTGATTTGCAAATCTAATTTATAAGCATCATTTTCCATGTTTAATCTCAAACCCTAAAATCTCCCTAATGATGCTTAAACCCTAAATCCTTACTATTCAACCTAACACCCAACCCTACAATCCTAAAGTTCCCCTATCCCTATTTCACTATCACCCTATCCCTTTTTCCCCTTTACCACTATTCCATATCATTCACATTCCCCTTTGTCCCTCTTCCCCAAGAGAAAATCTCAAGAAAACAAAACCCTCCCTCTCATTTCCTACTCCTCCATTCATTTCCTAGCCACAAGCTCATCTTCTATCCCCTCATTCCTCATTTCCATACACCTCAACCTTGCAAACATGGACCTGGAAGACCGAGACTATGAGGAGGAGAACACAGGCAGTGACACTTCAGCAGATAGAGCCATGCAACTGAGAAAACCACACAAGGGAGGCAGGATTATCAGAGAAGAGCCATCAAACCTTAGGGAATTGCAGGCCTCTGAGTTGGCTGTCACATGTTTCAGATACCTTGGTTGCTATGAATTCTGTGAACAAGTAGAGAGAATTAAATATCACCTGGAGCTCACGAGACTTTTTGCAGCCCATCATTAGGACAACAGGGTGACTCTTTCTGGGGCGACTTTCACCATTTCATCTTCCACCATTTAAAATTCCACCAGGATTCCTAATGTAGGGGAGAAGTGGTTCAAGTGCCAGGATCTATATGAGTACTATTATGAACCTTATATCAAACCCCAGTACAAAAATGAGGTGAAGAGACTATTTCCTTTCAGATACTATTTCCTTTCAGATTTCTTGAGAACAAGTATGCCCCCATGACGAAAATCACCGTGAAGTATTTCACTTGTGAGGGAAGATTCTCCAGGCTATACACTTATTACATCAGGCTCCTCATGCATTTTTCCAGGGTGAGGATGTTAAGCCTCCCTTAATACTTTTTTAGGAGTATTGAGAAGATGGCTTATATTGTCCAAAGGAAGCCATACCCTCAGCACATGAGCAGTCTTTATCATTGCTCCCTGATCAGTGTCATTGTGCTACATCATCTCAGTCTCCTTAACATCTACTGGGAGACCTTTATTTCTCATGATATCTTCAGGGGTCTTTAAATCCCTCCGCCAGTGTCTCAAGAAGCAAGAGGACCTTCTAGCCAAGTAAAAATAGATGAGGAGGCCAAGGAGACAAGAACTACTGGGGCGCCCGTTTACATGACATATCAGAGGGGCACTAGGAGATTATTTGCAGCAGATAGGCAAGTGTTTTCTCCACGGGATGTGGAAGGGGCCTTGCCTTCTTCATCAGCTCATAGGAAAATGCTAACTCCACAGGATATGGAAGGGGCTTTGCCTTCTTCATCGACACAATAGGTACAGGTGCAACAGTTGCACAAAGGCAAGGAAAAGATGCTAGAGAAGAGTCTTGATGATGAGGAGGAAAGGGACTTTGACTTGGCTAAGCATGATGAGCCGGAGCAGCATTATATTCGTCATGGGGTTGAAATCATTGACGTAGAGGCTCAGGATGAAGAAACCATCAAAGACATCATCATACGGGAAAGGGAAGCTCAAGTGCAAGCTTTGGTGAACAATTTGGAGAGGTCCAAATATGTCATTACATACTTGGAGCAAGAAAACAAACAATTGAGTGACAAACAAGTCCTCATGGAGCTAGAAATGCTCAAGTTGAAACGACAAAGTGGCAAAGAAGCACAAGTCACTTTGACTCCTATTGAGTAGGAGATTGAAGATGATAGGGAGACTTGGCTTGAAAGAGTCAACCTACACCTTGAGAAGCTAGTATGAAAGGCCAACAGAGATAATCAGATGATCAAACACACAACCTATCATTATAGGACCCGAAACAAAATTTTCAATATGAGGGTCAAGAGAATGAAAACTAGGCTAAGACAAGCCTTCAAAGGAAAGAAAGAGGATGTTATGAAACCAGCTCAAGAAAAGATAGAAAAGATAGATCAATGCCTTAGAATTCAGCCTCTTCGAGGGGGTAACCTCCTTTACATTACATAAATGAACAATTATTGGATGACACAAATGAACAGACCTCCTTTCTATATATAGGAGTCTAAGGGGTCATAACATAATCAGAGCCAACATAACAATAATAAAGTAAGGGCACATTAATAACAATAGTGAGCTTCTATGGGGCACAATAGTAACAATATGGGCACTACATGGGTACATCAATATAATAAGTGGGTTGTACTAATAACAATAAGGGATTACACTAGTAGTATAGGGGCCTAACATGCCCCTCTCCTTCAAAAAGCGTTTTCCTCAATGCTTGAGTAGTTCTTGATGCTTCTGTATAAAATTCTTGTCCTCCCCATGTGGAATCTTCAGCGGGTAAGTTCTTCCACTTGATGAGATACTCTGAAATTGATTGATTTCATAGTTCTCAAGTTCTTATTTCTGTGACTACTCCAGGTTCCAATATGATTTTTCCTTCCTCTTCAATTTCTGGCAATATTGTTTGAATTGGGATCTTTTGCAACTTTTGAATAAGTGGCCATACTTCTTTGTCCTTCTTCCATTCATCCCTTGCTTTGTTTATCCAATCTGGTTGGATAATAGAAATAGCACAAAACAATGCTTCCACATCCTCATCCTTGAAGAGTCTTCCCATTCGGTAAGGTCGCCATTTTTTAAGTGCATGTAGTATTGCCAACATTTCCTTCTCATAAATAGCTTGCTTGAGATGTAGCAGTAAAAATACCCAATCACCTACATCAAAACATTTTTCACTACAATGTTGATCTACCTGTTGTTTCATTTGATTTTTCACCGAAGTGGTGTTATCCTTTAAAAGTTGGAGAACCTGTTGTTGATTCTTGATGTGATCTTTCATTGCTTGAACCTTTTCTTCTTGATATGTCCTTCTATCTCTAGAGTTTGAGGAGTGGTAATTTCTTCCAATCCTTTACAAGATATGGTCGGATTCATTTCCTGATGCTCGATGTGATCTTTCACTTCTTGAACATTTTTCTTCTTGATATGTCCTTCTATCTTGATAGTTTGACGAGTGGTAATTTCGACCAATGAATTACAAGATATGGTTCGATTCATTTCTTCTTTCTCGATGTGATCTTTCACTTCTTGCACCTTTTTCTTCTTGATATGTCCTTCTATATTGATAGTTTGAGGAGTGGTAATTCCTGCCAATGCTTTACAAGATATCATTTGATTCATTTCTTCTTTCTCTGGGGTGGGGTCTTGGCGTATATCTTCTTCCTTTGATGTTTCATGATCCTTTTCTTCCTCTTCATATTCTATGTAAAATAATTTCTTCTCAGCACACTTATGACCTTTAGTGCATTTGCTATCACAATTGTAACAAAGCCCTTTTTCTCCTTTTTCTTCCAATTGTTGTGGTGTAACCCTTGTAGGTTGTGGAAGGCTAGGAGAAACAACAATTTCATTGTGAGGGGTATGCTTCCTGGTTTCCATAATTTTGCTTTCCAATATGTCACAAAGTGCTTTTACGCTTTCCAATTGTTGTGGTGTTGCTCTAAAGAAGGTGTTGCTCTTTGTATCCTCATAATGTGCTATCATTTCCTCCGTGAAAATTGACCACGTAATAAGTTGTTTACGAGAACAAAGCCCTTCATACCATAAAAATTGATCCGGTTCTAAATATGAAGATGCAGTAGATACCTTTTGTAATAGTTGTACACCATGTAGATCAAAATATTTCTCCATCTGAAGTATCCAATTTACCGGATCCTTGCCATCAAACTTCCTCATCTTGCTTTTTCTTGATTTTAGGAGCTTGATCTTGAAACAACTGTAACTTTGTACTTTCAGATATTTAAGTTCTGAAATTGCGACCTGTAGTATCACTCTGTTTCCTCTTTCCAATGCCACCAATCTGATCCAATTTGGATTCTCCAAGGAAGAGTTATGCACAATCTCCCAAGATGACTTGATTATAGACTAGTTCAATAGAGAAAACTTGTATGACGTGCCACATGTCATTTTTTCAACCTTTGACTCTAAAAAATATATAAAAGAAAACTACAGTCCGTCCTCTTTCTGTACCTTCTTACGAAATTTCAATCTGATGCTCAGAACGAAAGTTATGACGATTTTCCCCAGGTCACCTGTTTTGAATGTAATTCCGGAGTCTGCAAAAAGACCAACTTCCTCAGATTATATCTCCGACAATATCGCGCGAAAAGCTCTGAAATTTGGACCCACGGTTCAGTGTGATTTCTTCTCAAATGGGTTTTTTTGCGACTTCTGAAACGTCACAGAAAAAAATTTATAGTGAAAATGCCACGATGACCTGTTTGGAGCAGCGAAACCCTAGAATCCAAAGCTTTGAAACCAAATGTTATGAAACCAGCTCAAGAAAAGATAGAAAAGATAGATCAACGCCTTAGAATTCAGCCTCTTCGAGGGGGCAACCTCCTTTACATTACATAAATGAACAATTATTGGATGATACAAATGAACATACCTCCTTTCTATATATAGGAGTCGAAGGGGTCATAACATAATCAGAGCCGACATAATAATAATAAAGTAAGGGCACATTAATAACAATAGTGGGCTTCTATGGGGCACAATAGTAACAATATGGGCACTACATGGGTACATCAATATAATAAGTGGGTTGTACTAATAACAATAAGGGGTTACACTAGTAGTATAGGGGCCTAACAGAGGATGATAGACTTAGGATGTTGGCTGAAGGTTCCTTGGCTCATCATAGCACATGATGATGGTGCTTCTCACCAATTTTGGGATTTTTTTGAGAAAATTTTGTCATTTGCAAATTTTGCATTTCAATACACAGGATAACTGCCTAAAAGTGCAGTGCCACTAGCGCTGCGCTTTTCCTTGGGGCACCCATTGAAGAAATAGTTTGCATTTTTGTATTTAGAGCAATGAGGATATGCACCCTGGCAAGTTTCAAAGTTTTCGGTGCAGAACTGGTCCACCAAAAGGTCAAAAAACACCCTAAAAATGACCGTTCTGCCACTTTTTTGACACACAGAAGTAGTCTTGGGAGAATCAAGTTTTGAAGGGTCAAATGAGCTTCAAATGTAGAAATTATAGGTGTTTTGGAAAGTAGACTTGACGACCTTTCCAATGAGCTATCATGGGCTCAATTTTGATTCCAGGAAGGCCTCCAAAAGGGACCTAAACGTGGTGGTGCACTTTTGACCAGTGGCGCTGCGCTTTTGGTAGTTTTGCTCAGGGTTGCTATTTTTCCAGTCTTTTGACTGTAATCATGGATTCATCCTCATGGTGGATGATTTAATATTTTAAATGATGACTTGGAATGTAATTATGATAGATAAATAGTGATAGAGGGTAGATTCATTGCTTTAGAAGTTAGTTTGAGCTCAAATGAATAAGTTTTTCACTTTTATAGGCAAGTTGTTGATGATGCCTATATTCCTGTTTCTTGTTCAGTATTAGTTAGATTAGCTCCTCATCTTAGTGATTCGACCCATGAGGATGGGAGGAGATTGAAATCATGTCTATATCTTCTTCTTTTTTCTCATGGTAAAGGGTTGGACTCAGTTGGATGCTCAGACCTTTATTGTACACCTTTATAAGCAGTTTGGCAGGAGATTAATAAGAATTGTAGCTATTTTTATGGGATCCCTATGGTATGGAGTTTTTGTACAATTTCTTATTATGTGATTATATGTTTATATGTTTTATATATGCCATCAATCATTTCATTGCTTCGAGTTGAATGTTTTCAAGTTTGATAGGCATAATTCATTGCATCAGTGCTCTGCCTTGGGAAACCATTCACCATTTCATGTTTTCTGTAGTCTAGGAAGGATTCATGGTTTTCACATGCCCTTCTTAGCTTCTCACCAGTCTAAAACATCTCACCCCATCAAGCTCTTGAGTGCTAAAGCCTATGCCTACCTTGCCCCATTGAACACCCTGCAATTCTGACCTAGTTCCCTAGACCTAAACTGTCCAGCTCCTCCTGATCTGGCAAAACCCCTTCAAAATCCAATAAAAAATTTTGTTCTACTATACCTAGCCTAATATCCTTTACCCGATCTAGTCATTTTGGCTAAGATCCTTACGGAGAGAGCCCTTTCCTGGCCGAGTAGGGCTAGCTACTTGGCTAAGCGTGGTTTGTGGTTACCCTGGCTTGCCTCCCTTCAGGCTGAGGTTCAATCCAGATGATAACACAATTGACATAACCATGAATACATGATATGTTCTACAAGTGCATTCCTCCATTTTTCTAGCCACCCATTCCTCCATCATCACCCCCTTCACTCACTTCCCTACCTCTCTCCATCATACAACCCACAATAGAATCAAAATTTTCCTCCTCATTGTAATGTTATAGGAGCAGCCTATAATGCTACAAGAGGAGCCTGTAATGCAATAGGAGGAGCCTGAAATTCTATAGGAAGAATATCTTATTGGAGAAATAGGCCAAGAGTTTGTGTCTTCTTCAGGAAATGTTAAGACATGTACACCAACATTAATTTCATCACCCATCCACTCCATCTAGCCAAAAGTCAATTTCAACTTCCACTCTGCCATGCATATAAAAAAACACAGAAAAGATATGCTTTCATTTTTCCACCACCTACACCACTTCCTCATGATCCTAACCCTGTCCTCATGCCTTATCTGACTTGCCCTCAAATTCCACATGCGATATAGGGTCTCAAAGAGTAATTAATTAACTAATGCAGGAAGAGGGTTCCTCCTATAGTAGTTTGTACAGCCACACCAAAAATCCCAGAATAAACCTTTTCCTCCCATAAGGAAATATATCCAGCCACCTTGATCATCATAGAGCCATTTCTGAAGTAAGAAGGGGCACACTAGCTAATAATCCATCCACTCCACCAACAAAAGATTGGACACTGAGAAGAAACATGCACACACAACAATGCTATCATTCAAATAACTATTAAGTTATGAGGACTTGTTCAGGAGAAAGAAAGGAAATCAACACCTTCAATATCATCATATTATGAAGACTAGCTCCACATGCAAGATTCTCCAACACATCAATATCACAGGTAAGCTTAGGTATGACAACCCTCACCTCTTCCCTATGCATATGATGATAAAATGTGTAATGGTTGAGAAAGGAATTTTTTATAGGCTGGCCAGTAAAATTGGCCACCTTAGATTAGTAAACTAAAGCTCATTTTAGTTACACATGCACGTGGAAAAGTCAACTCATGTGAAGTGGTGATTACGAGGAGTGAGGTGTTAATCAAGAGGAGAAGGGTGATTATTGCAAGGAGTGGGGACAATGATTAAGAAAGTGAAGTTCATGCAAGAGCCATGTGATTAAAGCGCTCTATGCCTTTACCACAAAAGGAATATTAAGTACAAGGCTCATATCCATTTGTATAATCGCTCATTTCAAGGAAAATTTAGAGAAGGACAAGCTAGCACCATCAGAGAGTGCCTAGGGTGCCACTGATCTAATTGGAACAATGTTTGCAGGTGGTAAAGAAGGAGCTATAAGAGGCTCTAGACTACTATAGGAGGCTCTGGGATGTTATAGGAGGCCTAAAAGGAAGATACAAGAGAGAATTGAAGGAAGAAAGGAAGTTGAAATCCAAATTTTCCCTCAAACCCTCATGCACATGACAGAGTTACATTAAAAGGAGTAAGTGATCCTTTCCCTCTCTAATTTCCATACCTCTTCTTGGAAGAGTCGACTTGAAATAAGTTCCTTGTAGCAAAGAATTGTACAGTAGTTCCCTTTTGTAATTTTTCATATGTAAGAGCAATATAGAGTCAATGAAAAGTCTATTTTGTTAATACATTATTGACATCCTTCTCCTCTGATAAAAAGGGAAATTTGACATTATATCTACAATCGAGACTGCTCTTAGGCCAAAATTTGAAATACACCTAGGTATCCTTGAGAAGGAGCAGTAGGAGAAATGTGGGGATGGTTTAACACAAGATAGCCCATAAACATAAAGAGAATTCACGAACATCCTCCCGTGGTAAATATTTTTCAAAGACATAATGTGGTTGGATTTCTTTGAGTTGTTGAAGGGGTATGTTGATGATATAAGCTAGGAATTTTCCATGGCACTAAATCCTTAGGGAGGAGACAATGCCACCAATGTTGTTAGAGGCCTTTCCATCTCTCTAAATGTTGAATTCATAAGTCAAGTGACTACATTACTCTTAGGAATTTGATGGAGTATGGAGGACAGAGTAGTGAGTGTCATAGCCATGAAGAACTTCTTCATTCTAAAAGAAAAACATGTAGAATAAAAAAATGGAGTGATAAGGGAGAGCCTACATTACCCCTGGGATGAGGTGGCCTACCACATTCTCAAATACATATCTTATGAGGGGAGGTTGACCTTTGTATATGCCTACCATTTTAGATTACTCCATGAGTTAAGATTCAAAGAAGAATTGCCCATCCCACAAAGACTCATTGTTCCCCATTTCTTTCCTATCTCGCAAAGTCTTAGTGTTCCACACTTCTTACTACAGTTTATCATTGAAATGATCTAGAAAGTGAAGGAAGGGAAGCACCAACACATTTCTCACCATGGTCTAATCAAGTTGATTGTTATGGATTCCCTCACCCACTTAAGGTACCCTGTACTCTGGACTGATTTTGTAGATATGGATAGTGAAACTTTTATTGAAACAAAAAACATAACCTCCACAAAAGAAGAGGAAACACCATCCTCTAGTATTGGGGGTAAAAAGGAAAAGAGGAAATGGAAACCAATGAATAAGAGGAGGTAACAGAAATAGAGGAGAAAGAAGTAGAAACTGAGGAAGGAGAAGGAAAGAAATAAACAACTAAGAAAGAGAGCCTTGAGGGGACCTCAAACCATCAAGGGATAGAGAAACAAGGAAATCAAACCAGTCTCTCTATAGGAAATACTGAGCAAGAAGTGGTTGCAACATTGCCTAAATTAAGCACACCTGTCAAGCCCGAAAGGAGGCAACCAAGGCAAATTCCCCTATACTTCAAAAAATGGAACAACACTAGGATAAGGCAATGTTAGCCTCGGCCTCCTACAAATGTCCCTATTACCATAGAGGAGTAAGAAAGAAATAACAAAGAATTAGGACCTAGTGAGGGGAAGATTGAAGAAATTACTTCTCGTAAAATCAAAACTAAGCAACCTGTGCTCCCTGTTGGAGGGTCCACCGCCAAGGAAGTCACCTTTAAGAGGTTCAAGACACAAGTTTCCATGTTATAAGAAGAAAAATCAGATCTACAGGAGGAAACAAAGTATCTACAAGAGAAACAAGGGCTTCCATAGGAGAAATAGGGGTTGCTAGAGGAGAAATAGGAGTTGCTACAAGAGCAACAAGAGGTGCTACAGGAAGGAGAAACCACCTTAAAAGAAGAAGGAAAAGGAATCAAATAACTTCAAGACCCTCATTCACAACCTAGACTAGAATCTTATTAAAATTTGTTGAGGGGGGCAGGATTAACCTAAGAAATTCACCATCCCACTCTTTTTTGAGTTAGAGAATGAAAGAGGCAAAACACATAGATGGATGCAGAATGAAAAATAAAAAAGTGTAGAGGATGTGGGTCTCATGGAGGAGAAATTCAATGAGATGGGAAAATAATTGAATGATATAAAATTAAGGGAGTCAATCGTGAGGGAAAAAATATAGGCATAAAACACTAGGTTAAGAGAGTGACTACAAGAAAAAGAGACACAACTTGCCACCATGGAAAGTTTATTATTGAAATGTGGCGACAAGAATATTCCAATTTTAATTTGTCCTGGAATTAAAATTCGAATTTAGTGTCATCGGCTGCTTGAAAAATAATTAATTAATTCATCTTGTATTAATTAGTTGGAGAAATTCAAGCTAGAAGTCTTTGTGAAGTCATGAAACAGTTATCCCTTAAACTAAGGAGATTATCCCTTAATTAAGGAGATAAGGATGAATTATAATTGAGTTGTAAATAGTTAGCTCAGTTAACTAAGTTATGTCCAGTTAAATTAGTTCCAAATAGTTTGAGGAACTAATTGTGAGTTCAGTCAGTTAATGCATGCATGCATCAAACTAGTGTACTCCAGATAATTGAAGATTCTCTCATAAATAACTCATGCATGTCTATTCAGAGAAAGGCCTAGTTGAGATTAAAGACAGGGACAATGTACTATCAGTTGCAAGAATTTTCCTGTAAGGGAAACTCTTGCATGCAGAAGGAATTTTATTCCTTGAGATTTGTGTAGTTTTATAGGGTTTAAGATTAGTGTGATTGATCATTGTTACACTTGGTAACAGCTAGATCACCCAGGAAAAATAGGGCAAGGAAATAGGAGCTTGGAGGGTAGAGGAGAAGGCATATGAGCAGTCTATTTTGTCTGTGAGCATTTTTGAGGATTGTACTGAGATTTGGCTAGTTGTGAGAGCTAAACCTGTGTGTAATCCTGAGATATTTCCACTTGTATGATAATACATATAGCGAGGTTTTTAGCTGAGGCTTTCCCCAGAGTATTCTTCTGTGTTTCATGTGCATTGATTCTTCTTCTAGTTATATGCGTTCTACTTGATCTTTCTCAAATCTATTAAGCTTCCGCAATTTTGATTTTAGAAGTAGATTAAAGTATTTTTCTTTAGTTATATTGCATTATCAGGTTAATCTACAGTCAGAATTTCTACATGTTATCAGAGCTGTGAATAGTATACAGAGAAGAGAATTCGAAGTTTGAAGTTTGGGATTGCAGGTACAAATTGAATCCATCTCATACTTCAGGTTGGTCAATGGCATTCTATGTCTTGAGACTCAAGGATCCCTTGGAAGGCAGCTCAAATTACATAGCATGGAAAGATAGAATGGAAGCTGTATTAGAAGACAATGGTTTGAAGGATTTCATTGATCAAGAAATCCCCAGGCCAGCTATAGCTAATGCACAGGAATTGGTTGAATTGAAGAAGTGTGTGGTGAAGGTGAGATAGATTCTTCTAGAGGGAGTTTGAGACCATATTGTCTTGAGTCTCCATGGGAAGGATACTCCGTTTTCAATGTGGACGACAATGAAGGACCTTTATCAAAACAGTAGTGACCAAAGGAAACTAGCGCTCAAGGATAAGCTTCGGAAAATCAAGATGGAGAAGGGTGATACTATTTATACATATCTGAATAAGCTCACCACCTGCAGAGATGAGCTTGGTAGTGTGGGAATAACTATTATCGATGATGATATGGTGAGCCTTGCTCTCCTCGGTCTTCCAAAGTCTGGAATAGCTACCAAGACTCTGTAAATGGAAGAGAGAAACTGCCAGATTGGGAATGACTGTGGTCAGATCTCATGCAAGAGGAGATCAGTAGGAGCACTTGAGATGGTTCTTCATCAAAGAATGATGATGAAGAAAATTTGGCCTTAGTGAGTAAGGAAAGGAAAGGGAAAGGGAAGGCTTCCCATTCCAAATTGAATTCTTCTCATGGAGTGAAGAAGGGTAACAAATCTAAAGTGAGATGCTTTATTTGTCACGAGATGGGACATTATGCAACTAATTTCCCATCGAAGAAGTCCAAGAAGGGATCCACAAAAGGATCGGAAGGTGAGGCATTAGCCTCTCAGTTCGAAATGGACTTTACCCTCATCGCATGTATGGTTTCATCGATGGTGGGTTGTGTTTGGTATCTTGACAGTGGAGCCTCATTCCACATGACCGGCGATAAAATTTTATTCAGTACCTTGGAGGAGAAAGACCTCAAGATGCACATAGAGATGGGTGATGACGAAAAGTATAGTGTTTCAGGAGTGGGCACGGTTGCTTTTTAGAGGGAGCATGGAGCTCCTCTCACCTTGACAAATGTGAAGTATGTTCCTGGACTAAAGAAGAACTTGGTATCAGTCACGATGTTGGAGGGAAAGGGCTATGATGTTGTCTTCAGTAAAGGAAAGGAATTCCTAAGACACATAGCCATGGGTCAGACCAAGAGGATTGGGATTCGAGTGAAGAATCTCTATAAACTAGGGGTAGATAATTGTGTTGCATGAGTTCGAAAGTAGAATTGGCGCAAAGCCAAGACATTGGCGAGTTATGGCACAGGCAGTTGGGCCATTTGCATCATGGGGCCTTGAAGATAATGCAACAGATATCGATAGGACTTCCCAAAGGTAAACTTGAGCAAGTTGACACATGCAAAGGATGTACCTTGGGAAAGTACGCCAAGTCTTCCTTTCATGATCGAGACAGTCGAGCAGAAGTGATCTTAGAGCGAGTTCATACTAATTTGTGTGGACCATTCTCGATGGCATCCACCATGAAGCAAAGGTATTATGTGATTTTCATTGATGATTATTCTCGTAAATGATGGATTTATGTCATGCAGAAGAAGGATCAAACCTTATCAAAGTTTTGTGAGTTCAAAGCTTTGTTTGAGAAAGAATCATGGAAGAAGATCAAGGCCTTGAGAAGCAACAACAGTGGAGAATATGTCTCTTAAGAGTTTAAGGACTTCTGTGAAACAAAAGGAATTAAATGGAAGTTGATGGCACCTCATAACCCACAATAGACTGGGGTGTCCGAGAGGAAGAACAAAACGATTGTAGGGGAAACTCGAGTGATGCTGCATGACCAAGGCCTACCACTTCATTTGTGGGATGAGGCACGTAACACAGTGGTCTATTTGCAGAATAGAAGCCCACATAGTATACTTTGGATGAAAACATCAGAGGAATCTTTCTTTGGTAAGAGACCAGATGTGGGTCACTTCACGATCTTTGGCTCATCAATATATTTCCATGTGACAAAGGATGCACGGAATAAGCTTAAGCTGACAATTGAGTTGGGGATACTTGTGGGGTACACTAATACACCCCACAACTATCGGGTGTACTTGCCTACCAGTCGTAGGATAGTGGTTCGTAGAGATCTCAAGTTTGATGACAAGAAGGCCACGTGAGTTTCCCTTGAGAGGGAGCTCCAACTAGAGGCTGTGGAGGAACTTTTGGTTCCTAAGGAGGAGGAGCCTCAGACTGATGTGGAGTGGACACATGCAGAGGATCCAAGAGTGGAGACATCCACTCAAGCAGAGTCTTCCAGAGATGGATGGAAGTGCACAAGAGAAGCTGACAGATTGTTGTCGGATGCGAGAGAGGATGTGCGAGAACCATATTCTCAGCACAGATAGATGAGGTCACCTGAGAGGTACACTGGATACATGGCCCTTGTTGGGGAATGTGTTGAGACCGAGCCATCTTCCTTTGAGGAAGCAGTGCAGTAGATGATTTGGGTTGATTCTATGGTGGAGGAGTATGACTCCATAGTTCGGAATAGTGTTTGGGATGTGGTTCCAAGATCGGAGAACAAGTCATTTGTGAGTTCCCATTGGCTTTACAAGGTAAAGCAAGCTGCTGATGGTAGTGTGAAGAAACATAAGGCAAGATTTGTTTCTGATGGTTTCTCATAGGTCGAGGGGATTGACTATGATGAGACTTTTTCTCCTGTAGCAAGGTACTCATCTATTAGATCGATGTTGTCACTATCATCACAAATGGGTTGGAAGATCCATCAGATGGATGTGGAGACTGCATTCCTCAATGGCAATATTGAGGAAGAGGTGTACATAGAGCAGTCAGAAGGTTTTGAGACCTTCGATTGTGAGTCACATGTGTTCCGACTCAAGAGAGCTTTGTACGGGCTGAAGCAAGCACATCGTGCTTGGTACAACAGGATCGACAACTACTTCACCAGGTTGGGCTTCACAAAGAGTGAAGCGGATGCGAACCTGTACCACATCATGGTGAAAGGTAAGTAGTTGATCATTGTACTTTATGTTGATGATCTCATATTGAAAGGTGATGATCAGTTGATCATGTCTTGCAAGGAGGACCTTGCAAGAGAATTTGAGATGAAAGACATGGGTCTCATGCATTACTTCCTTGGCATGGAAGTATGGCAGAAGGATGGGGAGTTGTTTGTGTCTCAGGGCAAGTATGCCAATGAGATACTCAGGATATTCCACATGGAGAAGTGCAAGCGCATGCAAACTCCTCTAGTAGGTAACTGGAGGAAGGAGGATGCTACTTCAGGATAAGTAGTAGAAGCTACTGTGTACAGGCATCTTGTGGGTTCACTGATGTACTTAGTGAACGCACAACTAGATTTGTGTTATGCGGTGAACCAGCTGATTCAAGCTATGGTTTAGCCTACCAAGATGTTTTGGAAGGTGGAAAAGCATGTATTGAGATACCTTAGAGGCACATCTTAGTATGGATTATGGTACAAATGGATAGAGGGAGTGAAGCTACAGGGCTTCACTGATGCAGATTGGTCAGGGATTCCATCAGATCGGAAGAGCACATCAGGTGGAATTTTCAACCTTGGGTTGACGACAGTTTCTTGGTACAGCAGGAAACAAAGGTCAGTTGCACTCAGCACGGCAGAGGCCGAATACATGGCTACAAGTCAGGCAACATGTGAGGCCATCTGGATGTAGAAAATTTTAGTTGGTTTGTTTGATAAGAGGATGGATCCAACTGTGATCTATTGTGATAATTAGATTTGTATCAAACTATCTTAGAATCCAGTATTTCATGATAGGTCCAAGCACATCGACATTCGGTATCATCATCTCAGAGACTGTGTGGCGAGGAGGATCATCTTGTTGCAGTATATTTCGACCGAGGAGCAAGATGTTGACATTTTGACTAAGGCATTGTCAAAGTGTAAATTCGAGTTCCATAGAGACAAGATCGGGGTGGCAGATAATCCCTTTCTTGTTGAGAGGGAGTGTTGAAATGTGGCAACAAGAATATTCCAATTTTAATTTTCCCTTGAATTAAAATTGAGAATTAAATACCCAAATGTGGGTGACACGTTAAGGTTTTAATGAACACTCTAAAGGATGGTGGTGAGGGGAAAGGCCACTTGGTTGATGGCACCCCTCCCCATACCACCCTGAGGCAACTTGAAGACACTCTGCATGCTACATTCAATGCAGGTCCGGATCAGAAAATAGTTATTTACTGTTTGGTTATGGAGGTACCTCGGTTCATTCTTTCACCATCTCCCCTGCTCCACTGCAACTGTCCACCTCAGGCCTATGAGCCCAGCCTTCACACTGCAACTGGTTGTCGCTACTGGATTGTTTGTTGTGCAAATTTTGGTAATGGGTTTCACCATTCTCTTTCTGGTCTCTGCATTTTAACCTCAGCTCAGAACGACCCTGTTTCACCTCGCAACTCCTCTGCTAGAGCTCCCTCTGTCATTGTCCCTCCTGTCACTGCTCCCTCTGAGCGCTCAGCCAGCGATATCAGCATGGTGAGACATCGTATGAGAAGTCGTAGGGGAGGAACTCGGGGAGGAAGTTCTCGCCCTCCGACTGAGCAGTACCCTAAGTGCGCCACCTCCTCTCCTTCCCCTGAACTGCATCATCCTCCAATTCATAGGGCGGGTAGATATCCTAGCACTAGAAGTGGGCGGGGTCTAGCTCGTTCTTCAGGTGTTGTTCATGGCGACTTTGCTGTCCACTCTGCTAATTTTCCTTTGCCCCTTCAACCCGCTCCCCACTCAGCCCAATTCAGGTTCTGTAGCTCCCTGAACAGGCTTGTCATTACCGCTACTATTTCCATCCTCTTCACTGAAGAAAACTCTCAGACGGCCTCTCAGGTTGACAATTCCAACTTGCCGCAGGAGGACGCTCCCAGATGTAGTAATTGCAGAGATACTGGCAAGAATGGGATGGACGAGAGCCTCTTCACCTCGCATGGACAGAATTTGGGTGGCAATCAGCATGGTGGAGGAGGTAGCTCTGCTGCCACGCGCCCCTCTGGTGGTTCGAGTCACGACGGGTCTGCTCTGCAGGTTACTTCTGGCGATGGGGGAGAGCCTCACAGCGATGGTGGAGAGCCACACGATAACATTTCTAGGGACGAGGCGGATGAGTGGGCATGCCCAATCATCGAGGAACCCATCTCGGATGACTTCATCTAGGCTGACGTGGCTTCCAAGTGGCTGGACGTGGCAGCCAGAGATATGGACGAGGCTGTCAGGGGTTCAGACGTGGCTACCTGGTGTTAGGATGTGGCTTCCAGGTGTTTTCTATCTGGTCTTTTTGTTTTTGTTAGTTTTGGATGGAATCTGGTATCCTATCTGGACTATTTGTCAGGGCATCATCTCACTGTTTCTTTTGTGGGTTCTGGACTCAAGAATTGATACCATTTTTGGTTTTTATGCTCTCTGTGGACTGGTTTCCCCAATGTTGGGGCAGTCCAGATTTTGCTGATACTCTACGTTAAACTTGGTTGAGGCTTAGTCCTCTCTGTATTTTTCTGTACATATTAATAGATTTTTTTTTTCTAGTTAAGACTAACCTAAGTACCCACGGGGGATTTGAACCGGTGACCTATCGCAAGGAGTGCCTTAACAACGCACCCATTCACCGTCAATCCAAAGCCCCGTGTGCTTACATATTAATAGATTACTTTACTTAGAAAAAATAAATAATTTTGAGAATTAAAATTCGAATTTAGTCTCACCAGTTGCTTGAAAAATAATTAATTAATTCATCTTGGATTAATTAGTTGGAGAAATTCAAGCTAGAAGTCTTTGTGAAGTCATGCAACAGTTATCCCTTAAATTAAGGAGATTATCCCTTAATTAAGGAGATAAGGATGAATTATAATTGAGTTGTAAATAGTTAGATCAGTTAACTGAGTTATGTCCAGTTAAATTAGTTCCAAACAGTTTGAGGAACTAATTGTGAGTTCAATCAGTTAATGCATGCATGCATCAAACTAGTGTACTCCAGATAACTAAATATTCTCTCATAAATAACTCATGCATGTATCTTCAGAGAAAGACCCAGTTGAGATTAAAGACAAGGACAATGTACTATCAGTTGTAAGAATTTTCCTATAAGGAAAACTTTTGCATGTAGAAGGAATTTTATTCCTTGAGATATGAACAGTTTTATAGGGTGTAAGATCAGTTTGAGTGATCAGTGTTACACTTGGTAATAGTTGGATCACCCAAGAAAAACAACACAAGGAAATAGGATCTTGGAGGGCATAGGAGAAGGCATATGAGCAGTCTATTTTGTCTGTGAGCATCTGTGAGGATTGTACTAAGAGCTGGATAGTTGTGATAGCTAAAGCTGTGTGTAATCCTAAGATATTTCCACTTGTATGATAATAGAGATAGCGGGGTTTTTAGCTGAGGCTTTCCCCGGAGTATTCTTATGTGTTTCATGTGCATTGATTCTTCTCCTAGTTATATGTGTTCTGCTTGATCTTGCTCAAATATATTAAGCTTCTGCAAGTTTGATTGTAGAAGTAGATTAAAGTATTTTGCTTTAGTTATATTGCATTATCAGGTTAATCTAAAGTTAGAATTTCTACATTTATCCATGGAAGCTATAAAATATAGGTAGTCATCCAAATCATATGCTATTTTCCTCAAGGATCAGTGGTTGTAGTTTCAAATTAAGACATTGGCACAGTATGGCTCATTTCCTTTCCAAGACTACAAGAAATTCATCGACTTTTGCAAAAGGGAAAATATTGGGGATAGAGCCAAGCTAGTTGAGTTTTACATGCATAAATTAATCCTCATAGACATGAATTTATGCGACCCTAACTCAAAGTTGGAAGACATGCAATTGATGGCATTAGCCTCTTGGTTGACCCATGAGGAGACAAGGGATGAAGAAGTAAAAAGGATGGTGACAAAAGAATAAAAGGAGCCCTTATATATCAAAGTAGAATTAGTGAGCCCCAAAGCTGTCATCAACAACCACAATCTCATCTCCTCTAATCTTGAACTAGAATCTAGGTACAGAGAAACCCAAGAGAAATCCATCCTGTATATTGAGGACACTTTTAGGATGTTGGGGACAAAGATTCTACAAGCTTGTCAATGAAGATGGTAGGCCCTACCTCACAGTCTACAAATCAAAGAACATCACTTCGTGGAAAGAAGAAGGAAGGCCTTAGAGAAAACCCCCTATACAAAAGGATCATGCAAATGTTGGAGATCAGGTGGATATACCTCAAACTTAGTCCTACCTTACTATTAGGCCTACAAGAAGGAAAGAACCAAGCAGAGGAACAAAAATAATGGGCAAACATAGAGGAAAATGAAAGTTTTTATCCACAGGAAGGTACATCATCTAAAGTGTCTTGGGATGTCAGAGAGACCACCAGGGACATGAATCAACCTCATATCAGTAACTGAGTTTATCATATGGTGAGAAACACTTTCAGTAGGGTGGTGATGATGGGTCCCATCAATAGGTATCTTTTGGACTTCATTGTCCTATCCTCTAGCCCTTAAAACTATCCTTTTCTCACATTAATTCAAATTTGTAGCCACAATATGCTTAGTAGGAAGACTAAAAGGTGTTTGTCATATTGTATGGACTAATGTGATTAATATTCAAGTCAAAGAACCATTTTTGGATGCAGGGGCTTGATGGAGACACCTAGAGAGAATATAGGCAACTTATCCACCTCATTAGCTCCCTAACTCAGCTTGAGCTCACATAATCCTCTCCAGCAACTCAAATTCACTAGCAGTCAAGGAACTCTAAGTGAATGATAAGGACAAAGGGAACTAGATCCACACATCTCAAGATTTTGGAGGGGATCATTCCTCCTTTCAAGGAAGTTGTCCCTCAATTATTTTGGTATAAGTAAACCTGCTGAAAGGTTTATTAGGATTCAATTTTTTGTTGTAGCTAGGAGTAGCTTTTGTGAGCCTAATTCTTGACATTATCATTGTTATCTTTCATGCTGTATGAGACTATTGTTTTCTGTTAATGATAAGTTCACTATTGATATGCATCTGAGTTAGTTTTGGAGGGTTGAAACCCTTGAGTTTGTACCCAACCCATAGGCTTTAGTCCCTCTCTTGTATTTCCTTCTTTTTCTTGTTTCAATAATTGCAATCATTATCTTGTTTTTGTAGATATTATATCATAAAAACTTGTAATTGCAGGCTTGCCTATCACCTCTGTTGTGGGAAGAGGGATTGGAAATATCTATAAAACAACTCAAAAATAAATTATTGTTTATGATTTCTTGGAAATGGATAGATGTTAGTTTTATTGCTTATTCTTTTCAATTTAGAAGTTAAATTCATTAGCTTGAGTGATTAGAGTAGTGTTTAAAGAGAGAATAGATCTTAATCAAATTCAACTCATCTTTTCCATGATAATTTGTCTGACTGCATTATTGGCTAGTTGATGCATGTATATAGCTAGCTACAGTGACTGTGATGATCAGTTGGGGTAGGAACACCTTTCCACATCCATTTGGACCTTTCCATATTCCTCTTAGGTACCTCACCTTGCTTCCAAATCCTATCTTCGAATTCACTCTATTAAGTCAAATGAAGGAAATCATGGGCATCAAATTTGGTGCAAGATAGACCTCCAAGGGATACTAATCTTGGCTAAGGCTCTCCCACACCCTTCTTTCACTTTAACCACCTTCCGCTGCCTTCAAGGCCCCGTTTTTTCCCTCAAAATATATCAGGTCCTACTCTTGTAACAAATTAGGGCCTCCTTACAAATACAAGATCTCCTATAGCACCTCATGTAGCAATTTTGTAGCTTTGATTTCTTCAACAAGTTTTGCTCCAAACTTGGGCTCTAGCCTAGTTAAGTTGAATAAGCGCCTGCACATTATGATTTGATGATTGGGGAAGACCTTAGGACCAATCCAACCTCATACTTCCATCACTGCAACCATCAGATAGCAAAACAAAGTTCGATTTAGCTTTTTTTCTTCATAGGCACATTAAAGATGTGATTTCTCAATTTCAAGCAAGTGTGAGTAGATAAATGATGCATGCAAGGTAGATTATTGATTTAAATCAACTATGCAAGTAGAGTAGCATGAGTTATTCCTACAAATAGATTAGTTTTTTTCCTTATGCAATTTCAATTAGCATTTACATTTGATGAATGGTAAGAAAAGTAGTATGATTTATTTCTTCCACTAAATTATCCTATTTTCCCTTATGCAATTTCAATTAGAATTTACATTTTATGATTGGAATTTTCACCTTGGTAGTAGAATCATGTTCATTTATGCTTTCATAAGAGGTTTTCACTACAATTAGTTGGAGGAATGGTCTCTGAATACCCTGATTTGATTTCATGAATAGGAGTGACATGAGTAGAACCTAACCTATTGTGCATATAGCACTGTCACCTCTAAGTTTGTATGAACCCCGAGTTGATAATTAAAGTTGAGAAGCCCTTAGGAGTTGCAAAATCCTTGGTGCAATAACAGGGCTCATCATATGCCATGTATTTTCCATTAGTATATACAAAAGAAATATTATCCATGTGGACCTAAGGGGCATGTCATCTTACATGTCACCAGAACATGACAATAATACAAAAATTATGAGGGTCATAACTTTGTGTCCTAATCTTAGAATGAGAAAAAAATTATATTGATGGAAAGGTATTGACGAGTAGAAGATGATGGTATAAATTATTAAAATAAGAGAGGACAAATTATATAACCTACTTAATTCATTAAAAGTAAACTTCAATTTTTTTATGTCATCTCAAATTAGAAAAAAGATAAAAATCATTGATCTAATTCCACAAACTAAAGATAGTGAAAGAATAGATAATAAATCCACAAGATTAAGCATTAAAATAAAATTTGGTAAAGAGGTGTTTAATTTTACTTAGATAAGTGAAAGTGGTTGTTGAAGGCCTCAACAAATGGTGACACTACGTGTAAAGTAGTTATCTCATATTCCCCCAAAACTTATCCATACTTAATATTAAACATAGGTCGATATGACTATAAGAATCATTTTTTAGTTATGGGAACCACCTTGAATTCTTGAATTAGAAATATAATCCCATCAAGAAATGAACATTAGGTGATTGAATATTCTTCCTTTTGAGCTAATTTATGAGGTTAATTAATTTTTAACTTTCAATCTGCCAATGATAGTCTCCAAGCATGACTTGGGACTTTCACTCTAGGTGAGTAAACCTAATTCCCTATGCATCTTCCTAATCTTTCTTTATCTTGGTATTTCTTCACTTCTTGCATACATCCATAGCCCCAACAAAGATACGTTAGTATAATACAAGCATAGACCCACTTTGAATGAGTGTCCATATACCCAGTGGGTTTACTTGCATTTCCAACACTTTTCACATTACTTTCAACTTCCTCTTTATTAAAAAAAACCCTTTAATATATATGTATATATATATATATATATATATATATATATATATATATATATATATATATATATATATATATATATATATATATATATATATAATTTTATTTTCAAATGGATGCACAAGTGGGGAGATATGATATTTTTTTTTTCTTTTCAAATTACTCACTCCTAGAGTTTTAGATTAAGGAAATCAATCATCTTAGGTATTAGCTATTTAATGTAAGGTGGGTGGAGAGTTCAAAAGAAAAGAATCGTAAGAAACCTAAATTATATTGTACTAAAGTTGTAGATATAAATCCTTGGAAGCATAGGCATTTCACTGTGACAACCCTTTTTTCTATCACTCTTGTAAATATTTCTTTGAATTGTAATTCATGTAAATAATGTGGAGATGTAAACATTGACTGGTTGAGAGAAGTGGACACATATTCAAAGGTCTAAGGAGGAGGAGTTTCTTGTAAACCTAAGGCACCATATTTATCTCACCACCTATCTCCCTAATGGATTGGAATTGCTAGTGCAAGCCGTGAATTAAAGTATGGGCTTCTTGAGTGAAGGGTGAGCCCATGTAATCATGATTCTCAAAGAACATGTGGGGATGGTCAACACATAAGGAAGGGATGTGAAGCAAAGGAATGATGAGGAGACAAGGATGTGGTGTTGTAGAGACACAAGATGATGCAAAGGTAGAATATGTAGTGGTATATGAGAAAGAGATAACTCACATAAGAAAGAACAACAAACACAAAAGTGAAAGAGAATGTAAAGTGTAGAATTGGCAGTGGATGTGGATTTGCCAAGGAGAAATAATATTCTCTACCCTATGTTCTATGTTTGGGATAATATTATTAGTGTTTCACTATGGCTAGAGTATGTTCACATGAATTAATTATCCAAAATGAGTTCAATGGAGTTTAATCATCCATTGCTCGCCTTGGGGTTGATAAAACACTGGGATGCTTACTAGAAGGCTAAAAACTCATTTATTATACTAGACAACCAGGTGTTCACTGAAAGGACTGATAAACCACTAAGTTATAACCTTGGGGTTGATAAAGCACTTATGTGATTTCTCAGTAAGCTAATAACCACCTGAATAGTTGGATGTTGACCCCTGAAATGATAGCCTTGGGGATGATAAACCACTGGGATTCTCACTGGAGAGCTGGTAAACCACTTGATAGGATGAGGCACTTAGATGGTTGCTGAAAGGACTGATCAACACCAAGTGCTATCCTTGGGGATAATAAACCATTTATGTGCTTACTCAGTAAATTGATAAGCCACCAAGATAGTGGACTCTTGATTCCTATAATGCTTTCTTAGAGAAGCCAATTGATAAACCACCTAGATAGTGCATTAAATCTATTGGAATTTACTTGTAACTCACGTCGCAAGGCCATTTCGGTCTCTCATGGGTGGCACATGGAAGCTCTTATTGACATGGTAGGAGTTAAATGGTCAATCCTTAAAAAGACACGACTTTAAATCCAAGAGCTGGATTAAGGTAAAATTTACATCACCGGAAAGCTTTCAATGAGATGAATGTGACGCTGTTGTCCAAATTTAATTCTACTAACTTTTGGAAAGAAGAAATGTTTTGATCCCATTTCCATAATGAGGCGTTAGAGGTTCAGTTAGGTAAAATTAACATCTCTTGTCTTCCTGGGAAGTCAAAGGGTTGGGAGGGAGCATTACAGAGTGGTATTAGAACTCCCAGGTTCAACACTCTAATTGAGTGGGCCCAAGAGGATAAGTTTAGAGGTATGTTACATGGTAATATCATAACTAATGTTCTATACTATACCTTTGGAGATAAAAGTTGTTACTTTGTTACAAAGAATGTTATTTAAAGTGTGATTGTTTGTTGTGTGAAAATGTGTGTTGATTGTAGAATTTGATTGGTGATTGTGTGCTTTATGAATGTGTTGGTATAGAAAATTGTGAAAGAATATGAATATTAGATTCTAATATGTTAATGGTTCTCTAATTGGCATACTATATTGCAAATGGTATATCTACTAGTCTTGGTAAAAAGGCTTATTTCAAATTTAGTGATGATGTGAATATAAACATGTTGATATGCACCTTTTAATTTTTGGAATATGTGGATGACATGAGTTCTAGATGTGTGAACAACAATAGATCCATATACATCATATCAGCATGCTTGGTGTTTCCATGTCAAGGTAACAAGTCAATTTGTTTATGTTGATATAACTAACAACTATGTGTGTGTGACAACACATAAGAATATCAATTTGTAGCATGAAATAAAATGATAAAAAACAATATGGTACAACATAAAAACCACCTTTAAACCTATTAGCACCATTAGCAAATGTCAACACCATTGGAGTTCCCACTTACCATCTCACCAAATATCTTTCTAAAAAAATTAAACCCTTGGTGGGGAATACTAGTTCCTTTCCCCTACATATTGGGCACCACAGATAAAATATCGTATATTTTAAAGAAGAACAACATAAAAGCTACCTTTAAACCTATGAGCACCATTAGTAGATGTCAACACCATTGGAGGTCCCACTTACCATCTCGCCAAATATCTTGATAAAAAACTTAAACCCTTTGTGGGGAATATTAGTTCCTTTCCCCTATATATTGGGCAACACGGATAAAATATTGTATATTTTAAAGAAGAACAACATAAAAACCACCTTTAAACCTATGAGCACCATTAGAAGATGCCTAAAATCTGTTAAAGATCTCATTGACCCCAAATGCCACAAAGGAGTTTATTTGGTCCCTTGTTCTTGTGGAAAAACCTACATTAGTGAGATCGGTCGATCAATCTCAACTAGGATTCAAGAACATGCAGCTGACATTAAGCATAACCATTCCAAAACCTCAAATTTGGCTGAGCACTACAATAAAACAACTCATCATATTTGTATTGAAAACTCTTGTGTTGTGGCCAATATTGACCATTATCACCATAGGAAATTCAGAGAAGTTATTGAAATAGGTAAACACCCTAATAACCTTAACCACGATGATGCTTGGAAAAGTAGCGATAATTGGATCCCGACTCTTACCTCTAATCCCTCATTCTCCTAAAAGGTCCTTGCCTTCTCATCCCTTGACTTGACCTCCATGATCTTCCTCTTTATGACACTAGACCTAAATTCATTAAACCTTTTTCCTTTAAATCATCAAGAATAAACTCTTTCTATAATCATTATTTTAAGTCATTTCAAAAAATTATAAAAAATTTTAATCTAATAACTTTAGTTTAATTTAATCCAATATTCATCATATTCAATTCTATAATATAAATTTTTATAAACTATTATCAATATTGCATAAAATAATTAAGTCTACAAACATTTAATCTTCATTCACAAAAATATTAAAGGATAAGTTTTTTATTTAATTTAATTTCAAAATATTAAATTCATTTTTGGAATTAATAATAATAATTAATTTAGTGTGCATAACCATAAATTAGTTTTTAAATCATTATTAGTCACTAGGTATTAATTATGATTTTAGTTTATTTTATTTTTAATCATTCAATCATAACTTAAAATTAAGATAATTCATATATCATATAATAATTCATATATATCATATATAATTCATATGTATATCATATTATTAATATTAATTTCAATCACATCATATCATATCATTAATATTCATTAATATTCATTTCAATCATATCATATCACTAATATCCATTTCAAATGTATAATTAATAAAAATTAATTAATTATAAAAATAATTATTAGTTAGCTGATAATCACCAATTAATATTTATAATTCTAATCTTGATTTTAAATATAAAAAAGAAAAAAACTAGATATTAAATTATGAATTAAAAACCAATAACTAAAATAATTATTAAATTAATAATAAAATTAAAATAAACAAATTATAACAAAATGAAATTACATCATCTAACACGTCGGCTATTATTCATTCCTATCCCAACCTAGCCTTATTTAAATCTCATTGAATTCTAACTTATTTCACTCATGGACCTAATACTAATGATGAACCATCGAGGTTGGTTCGAAACGTCGATTCCAACAAACATGAATGTGATGACTCTGGAAGATAACACTACACAAAATATGGTACAACATAGCATGGACCAATTCCATCATGAAAAAGAAAGGGAAAGTTCCCTTGATAGGTAAAAAACCTTTAGGAGCTTGAAAATTGAGCTAAAGATTTTCAAGGTAGAAAATAAAAGGCTCATTATAAAGAAAAAGAGCAGGAAAGGTTGAATACAATCTTGTTACAACACCTGCCATACACGCAAGATTTGTTGCAACATGCATCAACCTATCAAGATATAGAAGAATTCCATCATGATAAGGATAGAAAGGAACATCATAAGGCTGGTGAGAAAGTAAATCTAGTTTCATGTTGCCACTATGGAGAGGAACATCTAAAGAAGGATTATCCTAATAGACAACGAAACTGAAGAAGAAGAGTAGTTCATGTGAATTCTAGGAACATGAAAAAAAAAACCTATAATGTAGAAGAGATGGGTGAGATTCCCCTGAAGCTCTCTAAATTATTGTAGATTATTTTCTTGAACCATTTAAAGGCATACTAGAATTTTGAGGTTGCTATAAACCTTGGGACGGATTCTAACTAAAATTTTTCACATATATTATTGATGGACAAACTGAATACCAAAACTCAAGGGATTGAGTTTGTTGTGGGCTAATGAACGATGGGAATGTTTTACATGTCTTTATTTTTGTTAATGGCTGCAATTTTCTTGTTTCTTTTTTTGGTTGATTTTGAGCATGGCCATGCTACTTTATATTTTTTCATGTGTTTTTATTATGGTTTTTCTTTGTTTTCATTATTTTTCCTTGCCTTTTATGGTTTAATTGTCTTCGTGGTTTGTTGGGTGTGGGAAAGGAAAGGAGTGGAGCTATGGAGAATACCTTAATAAAACTCAACCATAAGTGCAAAACCTTGAGTAGACCATATGCATAAGATAAATGGTAGCAGAGGACGGAAGGGGATGAAAAAACAACTAGGTGGATTGGTTGGACCCACATGAATAAAACAGAAAATGAAATGAATGCTATGAAATTAGCATAGGGAAGAATTTTCCTTAACTGAAATTGTGCATGGTTGCTATATATGTATGTGTATTCTATCTTCTATGAATATGAGAAATATGGGAAAGTGAAATAAGGTCATGAGGATACTTATCAATCTAAAAGGTCATTAGTTAAGAACCATCAAAGTAACAATATAAGTGATTAATATTTAAAAATATGACCACTATGTGAATGGTATGAAAATAGAATTTGTACTTACCATGTTTTGGGTAACACCGTGAGGATACTTAATGAATTCCATGCTATATGGAACACAATTCGGCAAGTGGGAAGGAATGAACCATTGTTGATAATTATAATTATTAATATGTTATGTTTATGCCCCTGATATTTGTTGTGAGCATGAATGAAAATGATAAAGGATGGAAATTAGCGTAGTATGATTAACATGAATGAGTACATGCTGGAATTGAATACAAATGAAGATATCTTTATGAGGTTTTAATTGAAATCTATGCATAGTTGAGTTGATGAAATTATGACTATTGTGTGGGGGGTTGAGAGAATTTCAAGAACTATTGGGTATTGAAATAGTAGAAATTTTATTAGCCAATTGGACCCTTCAAAAGGCTTCAGCGAAAGTGCTAATAATAACAACCAAGTAAATAATGAAAGAAGTAAGCCTAGGTAAACTAGGTAATTGAAAGGAATTGGGTAAAAATTCCTTCAATTGAATTTGAAAAGTATTGTTTTGAATTAATGCATGGTTTACATGAATATGATGAAGTGGTATGGTAGAGGTGGGGAGCCTTTGATATGAAATATTACAATGAATTTCATAATTCCCACTAAGTGAAATGGAGAATTAAAATGCTAATGAATTTAGAGATAGAAATTTTTGAGTTATGACTTATTTGTCTATTAGAATGAATGTGTAATTGCATTATTAAATACTTTGAATAAATATGATGCAAATGTATAGAGTGATAAAAATGTCATTTAAATTTATTTGAATCGGAGTGATAGAATTGTTATGTGTGTAGAAATTCTAAAGTGACTTTAGGATGCTATGAAATTATGCAATTATATATATATAGCTTTATCACATAGGCATGAGATTTGTATTAATGTAATTGGGCTCCTTTGCAAGTCTTGTTAATTTACCATGGTGGCTTTGATCTCACACCATTCCAACACTTTTCCTACAACTTCATCTTCCTATCAACCAACACTTGTTAGTTATATAACTAACAAGTGTTGGTTGATAGGAAGATTAAGTTGTAGGAAAAGTGTTGGAATGGTGTGATATCAAAGCCACCATGGTAGATTAACAAGACTTTCAAAGGAGCCCAATTACAAAAATACAAATCTCATGCCTATGTGATCAAGCTTCTGGGTGAAGCAAGGATTAGGAAATTTAAGTTTGTAGTTTGAAATTTTTGAGTATGTCTCATGGAAAAATAAAATGTTGTGACATAGGTGAGATGATGGAGCATGGAGTTGAGGAAGAAGATTGTTGTGATGGAATTGCAACCCGTGGCACATTTGTATCTCATGGGATCAAGTCATAATTGATACCTTGACTATAAGACTCCATGAGTAGTGTAATGGAGCACTCCATATGGTTACTTGGACATAAGACTCTATACACATGTCATTAGAGCATATTGAAGGGTGCTTGGCCATGAGACTCTATTGACTACTGAATGCAAGAAAACCTAAGGATAGGTAGTCTACCTAAAATGGTGGTTTCTTGGGCTTGGAGGTGTGATGATATTCCTATTGGAAGATGCCTACCTTGATGGTAGATGATATGCCCATGCTCTCTAGGAGGTGAGTGAGAGGGGAGGGGGGCCTTGTTTGGACCTGTACAAAAATCTACATGGAGTAGTATAACTTCCATTGAGTTCTTTCCTTAGGGATGATAACCACTTAGTGAACTGGAATTGAAGATGAGTCTAGTTGAAGAATGTGTGGATCTATGGAGTAGTATGACAACTGTTGGGACAGGGTCCCCTAGGGTCAATTTTGGGGCAAAAGCCCAAGTTTTTGGGAAAAAAGCCCAAGTTTTGTTGCATAGAATGTAAAGTCTCCGTAAGTTGTGGTCACAAAGCGAGTAGATAGTAAAGTGTCATAAAGGGTTTCACCCTTCTTTTATGTAAGATGTGTCGACTTTTATAGATATGACCATGGTTTGTAGACCATGGGATTGTATAAGTAGGAGAGTATTAGAGAGTCTAAGGTAGAAGGATCAATGATGAAGATGAATATAATGGATAAGTAGAGAAAATAGCGAAGAAGCTTATAGTAGAAGAGAGGCTGAGTAGAGTCCACAGCTGAGTGCGCAGACCCCTGAGCTGAGTGAATAGGGAAGTCTTGAGTCTGTAAAAAAAAACTGAAGTATTAATAAAGAGATTATTCCAAAAATTCCTATGTTTTCTCCATTTACTTATGTTATGAATGAATGTGCTTTTTATGCTATAATAAATTATGGGTTTATGAAGTAATACTGTATTGATGCGTGAATTTACTTAACTGATGTTGTTATATGAACACACTTAATATTATATGTTTATGCGAAGCATATCTTATTGTATGGTAAAGTCATCAATGCTTAGGCCGATCTAAGGAATTACGAGATTAGGAGTAATCATAGAGATGCGTAAGTGGTTGATTCACCTGTTTAGGGTCCACAAAAGACAGTCGTGAAGGTTTGAGGAGGTATAGAAGTTGATTAAGGGAAGTTATATCGATAAGCCTTAAAGGCTTATCGATCTGCGTGAAGGCAAGTTTAGGGCATAAAATGACATTACACTAATCTCTGGGTGTGGAAAGTTGGTTCTAGCATCCCCCCATACTGCTTCGGGTGAGACTTCAATCCGCGCTCCACGGATTGATGCTGAAAGGGCCAGTAGTGTAGGGATTTGTTTGGCAAAACTAACTCTGAACCTGGGCCAGGACCCACTAAGTCAACAAATGGTTTCATTGCTGGGACTGATATCTACATAAAGAGATGTGTGATGTCACATCACTAAAATCCAACTAAGAAGGACATTGAGCAGTGGTTGGATAGAAAGATCCACGAATTTGCGGTGCAAGAAAACAAAAATCCACACTTGACAAAAGAACAGTGGTTGGATAGATATCTATACATAGATATACATGAAATTTTCTTTTGTTCCTTCCTGATCGAACTATACGAGTAAATTGCTAAATTGGCATATGACCAAGGAAGGTGGAGGCTTGACGGCCCAATAATGTGGACCTCGGAGCTAGTGCGAAGATTGGAAGCCTCTGAAGATAATATCGCACACACTTTTGATCACTGGCTTGATCACATCATAGGAGGATTCGTGACAGAATTCACAGTCGATACCTCAGTCAGCTACAACAAAGTAGAGTTACATGAAGTGGAAAGTTATTCAAGGATAGAGGGAGAGCAGGCCCTAAATATAACCCATTGATTGAGCCTCCTCTAAGTGATGACGAAGGAGCAGAACAAGCTTCACCATAGAGAACTCTCCAGTTAATAAGGCAAGGGTTCTGCGAATACCTCACCCACCCACACCACCTCCACCTTCACATCCACAACATACACCTTCACCCACACTGCCACCACCTCCGCCACCGTTTAATATGTCAAATACAATGAAGTTGACCATTTTCAAGGGCTTGGGAAATGAAGACTTATGCCAGTTTTGGTTCGTTGTGAAGGTTGTATGGACAACCCAAAATATTACAGATGATCATATGAAGAAAGCGTAGTTGGTTACTGCTCTACAGGATCGTGCTAACATGGTACATTGTACTAATAACCCGATGGCTTCATTAGCAGACACTCAGACTGCAATGAATAAGGAATTCAGTAGGCCCAAATATGAATCGCAATCAGTCATTGGATTTAAGGAAATCATGATGAGGCCTGGAAAAACACCCTGGGAGCTGGATCAAAGATTGAAATGCTAGATCCACGAAGCTAACATGAATCTTATGGATGGACAACACCGCGAATGGTTTGTAGCTTCGCTTTTGCCTCACCTAAGGGTTGATTTATCACAACAAAAGATTGGGACCCAGGCAGAAGCACTGGAAATTGTGATGAGATTGCATGAGACACTGATTCAAGATGTTGCTTTTGGAGTTTAGCAGATTCACAGAGAGTTGTAGAATCTTTACCTAGAGTTTCAAAGCCTGAAGAAGGATAGAGCAGCTCAGTCGGAGGTGCGCGAATAAGTTTGGTGTCTGAAATGTAAGAGTCAGGGGCATGATGAAGATCATTTCCTTGTCTTCGCAAATTATGTTGCAAGAGGTGGGCCAATGCCTCTAAGGCTAGAAGATCAAGCAGGGCCAAGTGCAGGGCCCACGCTGTGGTGTGCTATCTATGAGGTAGATGGGAAACATGTAATAGACAATTGTCATTTGCTGCAGAAATTTGTGTAGACACCGCAAAAAAAATATTTTGAAACTTCTGCAAATCAGTGGGCCACAATGAGCGTAACTATCGTAGCTATGAGCTGATGATGGAGAGAATTTCGCATATCGAATGAAAACAGAGACTCAGCCTTCAGATCAAGGCACTGGGGGAGTGCGTGGGGGATATCAGGGATGTGAATGAGGCTGAGGAGAAGGAGGACCTGGTAGAGGTCGGGGACAAGTCATTTGTTACAATTGTGGAGTGTCAGGACACTATGCACAAGAGTGTACAAGACTGTCATGTCTGTTGTGCCAATATTGTACTGAATTTGATCACGCAATAGAAGACTGCCTTGTATTTATAGCTAAGATGCAGGATAAGAGGGCGTAGCCTTAGCAACCTACCTAGAACCTACATATAATGAGGGATGAACACTCCAAAGAAGATCCTAATGTGAATATCAAGTTGTGAAGTGGAATGGCGATTGGTGAGGATAAAGGAAAACAACCTGAAGAAAGTGGATGGGTCTGCAAGGCTCCAGAAAAGGAGGTTGGGTTTGACTTGGAGCATGTGAAAGAAACGTTCATGGAAGCAATTAAAAGCTTCACTTTGGCCTCTGCCTCAGGAAGTTAGGATAAGATGTTTGAAGAGATGGACCCTTCCATGCTTACTACGTTATTGGAGACCTATATGAAGCTGCTACACGATAGCAAGGCCATGAAAGGATTATAGGAATTGATAAATAAATGTGTCAGTAAAGAAAATGCTCCTGAAGAACCTCGTGTAGTCAGAAAAAATGGTAAGCATAAGGCAAGAACTAGGCATGAGATGAGGCTCGTCGTGAAAATAGGAGAATATGAAATGGACCAAGTTATTCTGGATCTTGGGTCGAATGCAATTTTTTTTCCTAAATAGACATGGGAGAAAATGGGGAGACCCACACTACAGTGGTCTCCAATTCAATTGAGGATGGAAAATCAACAGAAAATTATCCCCATGGGAACATTTCAAGGAGTGACGGTAGACATTGAAGGTGCAAGCACGTTGGCCAATTTTGAAGTGATAGAGATCATGGATGACAAAAATCCATATCCCGTGCTCCTTGGGATCGATTGGGCTATTGACATGAATGGGGTAATCAATTTGAAGAAGCGGATGATGACATTTGAAAGGAAATCGCTCCGCATAGTAGTACATTTGGACCTTGCAGAAGGACCGCACTATACTGAACCGGTCCGTGATTATGAGGAAAATGACGATTATTTAGACCAGATCTATAAAACAATAGCACGAGATCAAGATTGGGTTAAACCGACAGCTGAGGGACGCATTGCATGGGACCACGAAATTTCTTGTAGATCAATTTTAGATGAAGATTTGGAGCAATGGCATAATAGTTTGCGTGAAGTATCCATGTGTGACGTTGTGTTGTAACATGATGACTAAATCGTTGCGTTGTGTATCGTTAGAGGTAAGGAGTTTGCCTTATTATGATGGTTAAACTGACATAGATAAATTTTTGGATGCATTTAAAAGGGAAGTGCCTAAGAAGCATCGCTTCTAAGAAGTGGATTTGGCACTGCACGCTATGCCCGCAAGGTGGTGGGGTACACGTAAAGACAGTTTTGATGGATGGCATGAATACAGAAGAATGATGAGGTTGTGGTTTGTTCACCCAAAAGTGCGACTAACAAACAAATATTATGGGAGGAATGATCCTCATGATCACCTAGAAAAATGGACTAATTCTTATGGAATGTAGCCGCAACCGAAGTGGGTGCATTTATTTTGTCACACTTTGGATGTAATACCAATGAATTGGTACCTGGAAACAGAGCTCTGCCATGGCACTGACAAGTGTGATATTTTGAGATAGGGATTTTGCTGCCATTCATCTTTGAATATGGGTTCGAATGTATTGACGAAGCATTGCAGGAGGTCAAGGTAGCGGTCTTTAGGATATCGCAAGATCCTTTGGACTTGATTCAACCATATTGGAGCACCCAGCTGCGCCATGCATTGGAGTGCTACATTGTGACTACTGAAGAAGAAGATGAGGATCCAAGGAACATTAATATCCCAGAGGTAGAAGGTCACCGTGAAGTTGAGGGACCACAAATAGAGAATCTAGATATCACTGCACCACTAAATACTAGACAAGTGAATATTGGCTCAGAAGTGGAGCCGAAGTTTGCGAATATTGGGGACTACTGGGATGATGCCACAGTGGACAAAGTCATTGAGTTGCTTCGTGAATATCACGATTTCTTTCCCACAAAATTTTCGGACTTAAAAGGCATCATCAATGATTTGGGAGTAATGAAATTAACTTTAAAACTAGATGTGAAGCCCGTTACACAGAGACCATATTGCCTTAATCCCAAATACAAGGAAAAGGTCTGTCTAGAGTTGGACAAGATTCTTGTAGCAGGTATTATTGAACCAGTGGAAGAATATGATTGGGTGAGTCCAATGGTAGTTTAGGAAAAGAAGTAAAAGGATGAAATCAGAATTTGCGTAGATCTCAGGAAGCTCAACGATGCCTGCATTCACGACCCTTTCCCAACTTCATTCATGGAGGAGGTATTGGACAATGTTGGAGGATAGGAAGCATATTTTTTTCATTGATGGATTCTCTATGTACCATCAGATAAAGATCACGGCAGAAGGCAGGAGTAAGATGTCCTTCACAATTGAGTGGGGATGCTTTCAGTATACGGTAATGCCTTTTGGGCTTAAGAATGCGTCGATGATCTTCTCATGCGTAGTCATCGCGATGTTCAAAGAGTTCATTCACAAATTTTGGAGGTATACTTTGATGATTGGACAATGTTTGGACTATTAAAGAACCATGTAGCTATTTTGCACTTGATGTTGGATACATGCCAAAGGTATCAGATCACGCTGAACTTGAAGAAATGCTTATCTTGTGTCCCTTTCGGAATATTGCTAGGTCATCTAGTCTGTAGACAAGGATTAATGGTGGACCCTACTAAGATCAAAGTTATAATTAATTTGGAGGCTCCAAGAAGTGTTAAACAATTGTGCGCAATAATGGGTCATACTGGATATTATCAGAAGTTCATCAAGAGTTATGCCTAGATTACCACACTGATGGGAAAGCTACTAAAGAAGGATGCTACATTCTGTTGGGATGAAGAATGCTAATGGAGTTTGGATGTATTGAAGGAGAAAATGGTCACTGTGCCAATCCTAGTCTTCACGGATTGGAAGAAGGAATATCATGTGAATGTGGACACTTCATGTATTATTTTGGGATGAGTGTTGATATAGGCTAAGAAGGAGAATTAGATCACCCTACCGCATTTGCAAGCAAGAAGTTGTCTACGGCCGAAAATAATTATTTGATGACAGGGCACGAAGGGTTGGCTATGGTGCACACCCTCCAAAAGTATAGACATTACTTGATAGGTGGACACTTTAATATGTGTACAAAACATTCTACATTAAAATACCTAGTCAACAAGCCTATGTTGGGGGGGGGGGGGAATATGTAGATGGTTACTGTTGTTTTAGGAGTAAGATTTCGAGTTAATTGTAAAGCCAAGACAATTGAATGCAGGGCCTAAACATCTGTCGTGCATTGAAACAAGAGAGGAGCCCACTAATTTGGAGGAGGGGTCATCTCACACGTAGCTCTTTGTGGTGCACATCGCAGATAATCACTTTTCAGACATTATCCACTTCCCAACTACAGGAACGGCTCCAGAAGGATAGACTAGTCATCAAGAAAAGGAATTGGTGGTGCACACGATAGACTTTTCTGTTATAGTAGTCCATTTGGATAAGATGGGATCGGACAAGATACTGCGACACTATGTGCCTGATTTTGAATGAAACAATATCCTAGCTGAAGCTCATGGAGGAGCTACGGGAGGCCATTATGCAAGAGAAGAAATGATGAAGAATATTTTATGCCCTGGGTTGTATTGGCCAATGATGTATAAGGATTCCAAAGCATATTGTAGGGCATGCGATGCATGTTAAAGAACCAACAGGCCATCACGGAGGGATAAGATTCCTTTGAATCTGTAAGTACCATTACAACCATTTGAAAAATGGGCAATTGATTTTGTAGAACCGATTTAACCTCTAGACAAGAAGACAGGTGCATGGTACATCATCATCGTGACCGAGTATTTGACCAGATGGGCAGAGGCACAGCCTGTGAAGGACTGCACAAGGGCAAAAACAACGAAGTTCTTATTTGAATATGTGTTGACCAGGTTCGGTTTCCCAAAGATTTTGATGAGTGATCACGGTACGCATTTCCTCAATGAAATGATTAGCGTGCTGATAGAAGAATTCCAAGTCTATCATTAGAAGAGTACGTCTTATCATCCTCAGGCCAATGGGACGGTTGAGGCATTTAATAAAATATTGGAGGGTGCACTAGCAAAGGTTTGAAATGCACAGAGGAATGATTGGGATGTGCGCATACCAACAATGTTATGGGCTTATAGAACTACTTGTAAGAAGCTTACTAGTTAGACACCTTTTAGGTTGGTCTATGGCGTAGAGGCTATGATGCCTATGGAGTACATTGTACCTAGTCTATGCATAGTGGCGTTCACAGGAATGGTGGACTGTGGAGCCTTATAAGAGCGGATTGCGCAAATAGCAAAGCTTGAGGAAGATAGATTTTTGCTTGGATTCCATCAGCAGGTTCAGGAGAAACATGAAAAGGCATGGCACAATTGGCACATCAAACTGCACACCTTTAAGGTAAATGATTTAGTTTTATTATATGACAATAAGTTCGATAAGTTTCCAAGAAAATTTTAGATGCATTGGCTGGGGCCATATGTTATCAAAGAGATTACCAATGGTGGAGTAGTTCAACTCGTGAAATTGAATGGAGATCCATTTTTGGGAAAGGTAAATGGAAGCCAATTGAAACCCTACATTGGGGATCTGACTCGATGACTACATGATGGTAGCATCGTCTTAGAGCCCTACGCAGATGCAAGGAGGCGCGAGACTATAAACTACATTGCCTAGTGTGTAGAGCTGTGCGATAGGGGCTCTGCGTGAAACAGGAGGGTGTCACAGTACCAGAAGAAGCACAAAGGGAGCTACACTATAGAAGGAGAGACTTGCAACACAGCCAGAAAGTGACTGTTACCATCAATGTTCATGATTTGACAGTGAGGAGATGGTTAAGAGGAGTGGGGGGTGGCATTTAAGGCTGAATTTAAGAGTGAAATCTTTGTAAATATGCTGCCAATCTACCATTTATGGATGGATTTTGGGGGAACGATCGAATTTGAATTCGAATTTGCTTATAAATTACATGTGGCTGTCTAGTGAAAAACACTTTGCATTCCTAGAAATTCGGTGTTGAGTTGTTGGGTGTTTATGAATCCTTAGTTTTACATAGATTTGGTCACTGCTTTTGTATTTGAGAAGTTACCTGAAGACACCCAGCAGTTTTTCCACAACATAATGTCTGCACCAGCAGAGACCGCCAGTACTGGGGAAGTTATTGCCTCTGAGGGAGCTGCTCTAGAGGTTGTGAGTATGGAGGTTCCAACCACAATGCCTACAATGCCAAGGTTGCCTAGGCTAAAGCTTATGCCCGTGAGGGAGGTCCCCAAGAAAAAGAAAGATAAGCAAAAGAAGCTTGTGCCAGTGCGTGAATCATCAAGGAAGCATCCTACTACACAGGCCTAGAGGAAAGAAAAACTGAGCACGAAGGAGAAGGGGAAAGTGGTGGATCTAGAGGCTAAGGAGGGCGTGAAAGATATAGACATTGAGGGGGTGGACCCTATATCTAGGTTATCAGAGTACATCCCTCCGTGCAAGGGAAAAGTGAAAGTCCCGAAGGACCCATATGCAAGACAATTCCTCCTCAACACACTCTTGTTACCAGAGAACATCACCTTCGAAGGCATGCGATTGGCGCGGATCCCACACTTGAAGCTAGACTATTGGGATTTGGTAGACCACGAGTGGTTCCCCCACCTTTCTATTGAAACCTTCATGCAGAGGGTCTTCTACAAAGAATCTAGCATCAACACATTGGAGCCTATGGAATGGATTCGTGGAGTAAACATGTCAGGGTTGTTGAACCTATTGTGGGTGTCGCACTATCATCACTCAGATATAAACCTAATCATCATTAAGAAGCTGTTGTGCCTAGTGCATGATGGGTTCCTATGGTTAAACACGTTGATCTCCATCATCAATATGCTGATCCATTGGATCATGCTATTGCCCCATTCAGGATTGAATCTAGCCAAGGAATTTGGAGGAAAGACGAGCGAGTGTGTTTCTGGGAAAACTAGTATTCCTAAAGAATTCTAGCCCTATAGGTTTGGTAGCTACCCTAGAAACAACAGTTTAAAGCTATCCAATGATTTCTTCTATGTGTAATAGATAAGAGAAAGATAATGGAACCAAACTGGAACTTACACTTAATCCCTTGCTTGCTCTCTCCCCTTTGACAGATCCTGCAACTCCTCCTCGTACTTAACACGCTTGGAGAGTACCTACACAAATACAACAATAAAGAACTGTCAACGCATCATGATCTATTACAACATAAACATTACAGAATCAGATATATAATGAACAAATGATAGCATTCACAAATGACGACATTCACAATTACACAATCATATGGAAGAAAACTTGAAGAGCTTTATTAATAGAAAGGAGAATTATAACCCAGTTCTCTGATCCAACATCATCCTCCCAGCTTCAATCCCTCGTCACCACATGAAATAACAAGATCACACCAACAATACAATGCTCTTTCCTCAATTACAAACTATCAGCACTTCCTTCCAATTCACCATATTCCAGGCCCTAGATCTCTTAGATGAGGGATCCGTTTATAGATGTGTGCAAGGGTGTGAGTCATCCATGGGGCTTGATTAGTGTCATTCCACTTGTTACAATTGGTTCCATTTGTAGATTTCTTAGATCCCTTATTCATCCTTGGGCAAATTCAGAGATGCAAGTGGAACAGGAGAAGTTTCTAGAAGATTCCATGAGCAACCACCTAGCAAACTGTCTTGGACATTTGTCCATCCTCACCCATCGCACCCTATAGAAGGCCTAATCAGTATGCATCACACCCTGGTAGTGTACCACTCAGTATGCATCACACTTTGCTAGTGGAGCAATCAGTATGGTTCAATTTAGGCAATTTTTGGATGGCTTCTGAGATGGAACTTTTGGGGAATGATGTATTTAGATGACTATGTTCCTTTAGGGTATGAAACAAATATTTTAGGGGTTGATGAGCCCCAATACATCGACATATAATTTTAGGGTTGATGTGCCCAAATATGTCTATAACAGTTGCCCCCCTAAAGTATGAAGTCGTAAATATTGATGTTGGGTGAAATACTTTATCATGAGGATCCGAAGTTTTGAATTGGAAGGTGACTTGCATAAGTTACAATACAAGACATCATCATAATATAAATTTCATGATCTAGCTGAGGGAGGCATTCCCATGCTCAACTTTATAAATTCATTTCATGTACATAGATCAGATAGCCGTCTGCAGATACAGACTGGTGAATCTTTAGATATAGAGTCATCATCCATGGTTAGGATGACCATCTGTGTAGAGCCTTCGTAAATTTGATGTTTTTATGTCCCTGAATATATCGCAACCTGGATGGATGAAACTAGATCTAGATCTTCAAACTCATTTGATCTTTGCTCGATGTACAAGTCAATCCATGTGAAGAGATGTTCTGAAGTCGAACATGGAAAGACATCACCTGATTACCAGCCAATGATGTGAGCGGTTAACAGACACGAGAGGAATCACTGATAATGATAATGATCCTCAAGGTACTACAGTACAATTCACGTGGTGTGAATATACGATCCGATGTCGAACACCATGCAAAATCTTTTGGTCGAAGGCCATTGATGTCAACCTGTTGCTGGAAGTGAGAAACTTTCCATTGATGTATGCAAGCTCCAAAGCACTAAAAGGGGTGTTTCTAAGTAAACTTTTCAGATAATGAGATGATGTTGACAAGAAGTGATTCATCGTAGGAGGTCCTTGATGTATCCCACATCTACAACACGAAACAAAGCAAATGATTTCTAGAGGTGAAACTGGACTGATGACATAAGGTTTAGGAATGGTGGTCATGAAAAAATGAAGGTTGGAAGTATTGCAGTGGATGAGACATTAACTGGATGGTGATTTCTCAATTGAATGACTTCTCTTGAACATGTCGGCGAAACTGAGATGAATTGGTAGTGTTAACCCCAAAAGATGGATGGTATGAAAGACCAATGGTGAGATGACCAGTGAATGGAATAACCCAACCCAACTCAATAATGGAGATGAAGTGAAAGTGTCATGTTCAAGAGCGACTTGCTACCATAAACTCTTCAAGTTTTTCCCCTTTTTCCCCGGTCATTGCTGACCAACACCTCTTTATTTTTGTTAAGCTTGAGGAGGATAACATATGCATGTTCTATAATTTTCCCTTCGGGAAAACCTGTCGCTATTAATGTTTTAACGAGTCTAGCAACAGTGAAACTCGATCTCGTCTAGATGGAGAAGTTTGTCGCTATTGTTTTAATGAGTGTAACGAAAAGGATAACTTGGTCCTTTTCATGTTTAGAGAGTTTGAAAAGGGACGAAAAGAAAACTCCATAAGTTCTTTTTCGTAAAATAATCTCTCATGTCCAAAAAATGATAAAATAATACAGGAGGGATGACATTTCCAATACTTTAACGAGATGGAAAAGACAAGTGCTCGACAATATTTTCATATTTAATGAGTCTAAAAAGGGTTTAAAGAGGACTCTATTTTGAGGAATGAGTGGTGTCTAGGGTAGCAAATGGTTCCATGATTTTGGAACTTCTCAAAACATGTTGATTTCTGTGAAGAGGTTGGCTAATAAGACCACTCATTGCAATTGTTCCTCAAAAAGGGTAAAACAACCAAGTGAAAGCGTATGGTCGGTCGAAGAGATGGTGGTGATGAGATGAAAACAACCAAGGCTCAAAAGGCTGACAGAATGGCAATCACAGGGGTTTAAAAATTGAAAATGGGTTCATTTTTAGACAAGCTTGAACCATGGGGAACTATGCTTGGATTCAGTTTCATTTTTACACAAGCTTGAAACGAAAAACTATGCTTGAATTAAATTTCATTTTTACACAAGATCGAAATGAAGAAACTATGCTTGGATTCAGTTTCATTTTTACACAAGCTTGAAACAAAAAACTATGCTTGAGTTGGTTTGCATGCCCCCAACATGATGAAAGGGAGAGTCTCTTGTAACCAGATGGAAGTCACTGCAGTGAAGCAGGACGAGAGTCTCCTGTAACCATATGAAAATTACTACGGTGAAGTAGGATGGTTATCCAACACCTCTTTGGCTTCGTTCAGATAGACAAAGGTGAATGGTGTGATAGACCAATCACATAACCTGTAGGGAAAATTCATCTTTACTACTAGGTGCATGCCCCCTAAGCTTCATTACATTCACCAGACTACTCATGGCTATCAGGCAGATGGAATTAAGGTTCAAGTGATACCGTTGATGTGAATGGACCATTAAGGGATGATGATTGACTTGGACCTATGTTTGGACTGGGAAATGAAAGCTGGTCAACGGTGACAATTTTTCCTTCATGCGGGAAATGCATCACTCGGAAGAGTGTTGAAACAATAGCTTCTATGTTATAAACATAGTCATGCCCAAGAAGTGAATTGTAACCTAAAGGCCCTAGGACTACCATCACATTCAGATAAATGGTCTTTCCTCCCAAAGTAATAGGTAACTTAGGAAGGATCCCTAATGGTCGAATGTTTCCTTTATTAAAGCCTAACAGATTCTGTGTAATAGGCATAAGAGGTGGTGAACCAAGCGCTTTCCAAGAAGTTGAGGAAACGATACTCATTGATGCACCTTCATCTATAATAGTGTCATACATGATCATTTTACAAACTTGTACTATGATCCGGAAAGGTACATAAGGAGAAAGGTGGGATCCTCCCAATTGATTCCAATCAAAGGAAGTGACTAGACTGTTAGCATTATGACACAGGTTTGGCACTATGACACAGGTGTTGTCCTTGATGGCAACTCACTCAGATGGCAGATCACTGTTCAGACTCTCAGAATAAAAGAAAAAGAGGTATACACAGGTCTCCTTTGACGAAGTCGCATATACATCTGGGATTGCCGATAAAAAGTTGCGTATGCATATGCATGCACAGAAAAGCACGTACATGTGGGAAAGCTTATTTTTAGGACCATGGTATTTTGACCTTGGTATTGCACCTGAAGTATTGAACCCAGGTTTTGGGTCCATAGTATTGGTTCTCTATGGTTTTGGACCATGGTTTGAGTAAGGCCTAAGACTATAAAAAGGAGGAGATCATTTGGCAAAGGCGTTAACTTAAGGATTGAACATCTTATGAAGAGCAAGATTAGGAATACTGGTGATCGGTTTATGGTGCATAGCTTAATCTGAATCAAGGAGGAACCTGAGCACAAGAAGATGGATAAGTTCTATTGATGGGTCAAAACTCAAGTCTTGAATAGTAGTATTTTAATTTGATATATTTGGTGCATGACTTGATCTATAAATCTAATAATCTGGGTATAAATGATGTCTGAATATTTGAAAGAATGAATTATCTTTTATAGATCTGTACGCAGGTTCGACACATCAGAGGTGCATATACACGCTGGTTCAGTAAATCAAAAAAGCATATACGCTGGTTGGCCTTAATACATAAGCGTATGCACACAGGTTTCTGCATATTGAAGTAGTGTACGTCTCTTGAAATATGTTTTAGCTACTTTTGTTTATTGTTGCAGCGTTCTGGGTTCAGAATTGGTGTTTGGTTACTGTTACTATTTTCTGGGTACATCATTCAGAGAAGTGATTATTTGATTTAGTTTGTTTGGTGCAAAGGAGATTGGTTGATGCAAATATACTTGATGTATGATTGATGTTATTTATGGATCCAGTCTGAAAATTTATGAAACGTGGTCCCTCGAAGAAAAGAGAAGGTTGTAGCCTTCTGTAGGTCAACACCTACGTACTAGTACCTCAGCTAGTACAAGAGCTAAGGGGGTTGTAACTCCCTTCCAGGAGAAGCTGGAGAACAAGAGAAAGTTGTAGCCTTCTGCAGGTAGAAGCCTGTGTACCAGTATAAGACTGCACCAGTACAAATCCATTGTAAAAAGAAGTTTCTAACTGAAAGAAGATAGAGACAAATTGTAGCAGGTGGTTTTCACCCACATTGGGTTTCCACCTTATATCTTGTGTTCTTGTGTGTGACTGTCTGATCTGTTTTTACTGTTCCTGGTTACTGTTTATATGGTTTTGACACACAGATTAATGATCAACATCAGAAGAATAAATTAAATTACAAGTCTACAAGTTATACGCGAATTTCCTTAACTGTAGTTGCGTATATACACGGTTTTCACTAACTGAAGTAGCGTATGCAAATATGATTGTGAAATGAAAAATAATTGACCTAATAATACTGATTCACCCCCCCCCCCCCCCCCCGGTATTATTTCCAACAATTGGTATCAGAGTAGGTCCTTTAGAAGAAGTTTGATCGCTTGAAGGAAGATCTATCATCATGAGCAACTACGAGAAGGAAGCATTGATCAGGCCACCAATTTTTGTTGGGAGAAACTTCATCTATTGGAAGGTAAGAATCACATCCTATCTTCAATATCTTGGTACAAAAGTCTGGGATATCATGGGAACAGGATACACATTTCCATTAGCAACTCCTATAGATACGGCTGGTAAGAAGCAGTATGAAACAAATGCAAAGGCTGTCAATACTCTATTAGGGAGTCTATCTCAATCAGAATTCGTCAAGGTTATGCAGCTCAAAACCACAAAAGAAATATGGGACGAGATCGTTCTGAGCTACGAAGGAGATGATCAGGTAAAACGAGCAAAACTACAAACTCTCAGAATTCAATATGAAAATCTCAGAATGCACAATGATGAAAGTGTGGCTAACTATTTCCTACGTATAGATGAGATAGTTAATTGTACGAAAAACTTGGGTGAAGAAATAAAAGAAGTTGTTTTGGTTGAAAAGGTTCTAAGATCTTTGTCTTCTAAGTTTGAATCAAAAGTTTCTGCCATAGAAGAAAAATAGAATCTACAGAGCATTACCATGTCACAGCTGCACAGAATCCTAACCGCTTACGGAATGAGAAAAGGGGAACCATCAGAGAAGAGATAAGCCACATTCAAATCCTTAGGAAAAGGAGATTACAATGACTCTGGACATATGTTAGAAGAAGAGGAACAATAAAAGTTTGTCAAGAACCTTCAACGGGGTTCTGGAAGATTCAAAGGTAAGCTACCTTTCAAATGTTTTGCTTGTGGAAGAGTCGCTCACTATGCTGCCAAGTGTCCTCATAAAGATAAGCTTGACAAAGGTAAGGAACCAGTTAAATGGAACAGAAAAAATAATGTTAGTAAGAAAAGCTATTACACACATGAAGACAATGATGGATTTTCCAATAGTGATGAAGATGAACAAGGTAATGATTATAGACTTTTAATGGCTTTTGAAGATGATGATTTCTTGGATACTATAGATGAAGAAAGTATTTATGAAGAAATTTCTAAACTCAAAATTTGTTTAGAAGAAAAGAATATGATTATAGATACTCTGACATTCCAACTTGCTGAAAGGGAAAAACACAATGAAAGGTTAGAATGTGAAATTGTGGGACTTAGAAAAGACATTGAGAAAACAAAAGCTCTTAATCGTAGATTTGCTAAAGGATCTGAAACTTTAGATGAGATTATCAAAGTGCGGCGTTCTCCTCTAATCAAGATTGGTCTTGGGTATACTAAAGAAACATCTCAAGCACAGAAGCCATCTACCTCCAAAATTTATCTTGAAGCAGCAAGGAGAAGTGAATAGGTTGACAATCGACAGCAAAGGCACAATGAAGATCATCAGGTAAATCAGGGAAAACCTACTTCAAGGATGAACAAAAGCTACAACCAATCGCAAGTAAATTATCCTCAATTTGCCTCAAGAATGAATGGCTATTAAAATCGTAGGAATTTCTTCAATGGCCAATGTTTCTCTTGTCATAACTTTGGACATAAAGCAGCTCAATGTGTTGCCTACAAGACGATCATAACTAGAGAAGCACGAAATCAAAAGAGTGTGATTGGAATCATGAAAAGAACCTACAATAACGTTTCTTCTCTTGAAAATGAAATAGAATGTTCTATTTGTAACAACTTTGGTCATGAAGATTCTAAATGTAGTAGTAGGTTTCGGCAAACAACTCAGAAGGAGCTAGCTTCATTGACCCCCAAAACATGGAGGAAGAAAGAACCGCAACCAGAAAGATGTGGTATAGCCTTATATGTGGAAGGGCAAGAAAATCAGTGGTACATCGACAGTGGATGCTCGAAACATATGACAGGTGATAAAGAAAAACTTCAATCATATAGTGCCTTAGAAAAGGAAAAGAAGGTCTCATTTGGAAATGACACCCCTGCATTCATAAAAGGTAAAGGTTCTATTCTTTTGAAAGAAAAGGTCAAAGTTGGGAATGTTATGTATGTTGATGGCTTAAAGCATAATATATTAATTGTCACTCAAATGTGTGATCAAGGAAATGAGGTAATATTTCATTCAAATGGATGTATTGTTCATGAGCTTGATACAGGAGAAACAATGATCAAAGGCATAAGAACACCAAATAATTTATACATACTCAAGGGAGGACAACAACAATGCTATCTAAGCAAGAATGATGAACACTGGCTATGGAACAGAAGATTGGGGCATCTAAGCTTCTCTCAAATAAGGAAAGCATGCAAATATCAGGCGGTTCATGATCTACCAAACATCAGAATTCCAGACAATACAATATGCAAATCATGTTAGTTTGGGAAGCAAACCAGAACTAATTTCCCTGAGAAGGAAGGATTAGCAAGTAGGCCACTTGAACTTGTCCATACTGATGTATGTGTTCCATCTAGGAAAAGGTCACCTTGAGGAGAATACTTTATATTGTTCATTAACGACTTTTCCAAGATGTGTTGGATAGGACTTATGAAACATAAAGACGAAGCTTTCGAAAAGTTCAAAGCATTCAAAGCCTTGGTTGAAAATGAATCAAATCACAGAATCAAACGCCTCGGGTTTGATAGAGGTGGGGAATTTACCTCGGATGAATTTTTCTATTTTTGTGAAGAACATGGAATAAGAAGGGAATTCTCTACTACAAGGACTCCTCAGCAAAATGGAGTAGTGGAAAGGATGAACATAACAGTTCAACAAATGGCTCGTGCTATGCTTGATGAGTCTGGAACTCCCGCAACCTTCTGGGGTGAAGTCACATTTGCTATAGTTACTATTCTCAACAAGACAAACATCTGGGTAAATAGCACTCAAACTCCTCATGAACTTTGGTATGGTAAGACTCCCACAGTAAAATACTTCAAAATTTTTGGAAGCAAATGGTACATCAAAAAGACTGATGAAAACCTTGGTAAGTTTGAACCTAGAGCAGATGAAGGCATTCTTCTTGGTTACTCTCCCCACAGCAAAGCATATAAGTGTTACAATAAAATACTTGGAAAAATTGTTGAAAGTATTGATGTAGTGGCTGATGAAGAAGGAAACATTCCTAGGCAAGTAAAATCTAAAGATTTTGAAGATGATCAGGACTATCCTTCAGCAACAAATCAAACTCATGATGAAGAAGAAACCCATGAGGCACCAGAAGAATAGATAAGGATAGAAGAAAAGACTCCATCCAGGTACATTCAGAAGAATCATCTAGAAACTCAAATTTTGGGGCAGAAAGAGGCAGGCGTACAAACAAGAAGAACTATTTCAGAAGCTTCAAGCTACCTAGCATTGCTCTCCTCCACTGAACCACAAAATGTAAGTGAAGCATGCAAAGATGAATGTTGGGTCAAGGCCATGAATGAATAACTAGAGCAGATTGAAAAGAATAACACTTGGGAATTGGTTCCTAGACCAAACAATAAAAATATAATAGGCACAAAATGGATATTCAAAAACAAACTGAATGAAAATGGAGATGTTATTAGAAAAAAGGCAAGACTTGTTTGTAAAGGGTATGCTCAACAAGAAGGCATAGACTTTGAAGAAACGTTTGCACCAGTTTCTAGACTTGAGGCCATAAGAATGTTCCTTACTCTTTCAAGCTTTCAGAAGTTCAAAGTATTTCAAATGGACGTGAAGTCTGCTTTTCTAAATGGGGACTTGGATGAATAAGTGTATATTGAGCAACCAAATGGGTTTATCCTTGGAAATGATCCAAAACTTGTATGTAGTCTCAAAAAGGCTCTCTATGGCCTTAAACAGGCTCCAAGGGCTTGGTATTATCGTTTGGATAAGTACCTCCATCAACAAGGTTTTACAAAAGGATCAACAAACAACAATCTATATATAAAAATTGACAATGATAAGTTGCTAATACTTGTTGTATATGTTGATAATATCATCTTTGGTAGCAATTAAGAAGACATGAGTCAAAACTTTGCCTTGGTGATGCAAAAAGAATTTGAAATGTCCATGCTTGGTGAGCTCACATATTTTCTTGGTTCACAAGTCCAACAAAACAAAGATGGCATTTTTTTATCACAAACCAAGTATCTCAAGCAGATCTTGAAGAAATATGGGATGGAGGATTCGAAACCAGTATGTACCCCTATGGTAACAGGATGCAGCCTCAGCGCAAATGATGAATCAGTAGTAGTGCATCAACCAACCTATAGATCCATGATTGGTAGTCTGCTCTATCTAATAGGTACCTGACCAAACATTATGCATGCAGTGGGAATAGTTGGAAGGTTTCAGGCAAATCCAAAGGAAACTCATCTTTAGGCAGTTAAGAGAATTTTCAAGTATCTTAAAGGAACTAAAAACTATGGCTTATGGTATCCTAGAGGTACAGATCTCACACTTCATGCATATACAGATGCAAATTGGGCAGGAAGCGTGGATGACAGAAAAAGCACTAGTGGTGGTGCATTCTTCATGGGTCCTATATTAGTATCTTGGTTCAGCAAGAAATAGAGTTCAATTACATTATCTACAGCTAAAGCAGAATACATAGCTATTGCATCTTGCTGCACACAACTCCTTTGGATGATGCAAATATTGCAAGACATGTAAATCACTTGTACTCCGCCTATCTCCATTTTTTGTGATAATACAAGTGTAATCAATATTTCAAAGAATCCCATCATGCATTCAAAAACCAAGCACATACCTATCAAAAATCACTTTCTCCAGGAACAAGTACTTGAACAAAAGGTTAAATTATAGTATGCTCCCTCCAAGGAACAAGTGCTGATATACTCACCAAACCACTTCCCAGGGAAACATTTGAATACCTCATACAGAAGCTGGGAGTAGTCGATGCATCATCTTGCTGTTGAAACTTGTCTGTTTTAGAGAAAAGTGGGTGTACGCGAGTTTCATGAGGAGGATCCGCATACATATGGCGGTTTATGTGGGTACAGTCATGTATATGTTGGTTTGAAGACAAATAGTGGGCCAGGCTCAGGATGAAAGGAGTCTGATATGGGTCTAATAGAGACCATCTGGCACAGGTTCAGGGGGAGCATATATATTCTTCTAATAATGCATTTTTTGCATTATCCTAGAAGATCTTGGTTCAAGATCTCAGTGTTTTGGTTTCAAGGGGAACAGGTGCATAAGGAAAACATGGTTGTTGGTCTGAATGATGATTTCTAGATGCTGCTGATGATAGTTGTTGATAACTATCATAGTCTGGTTGTAGATATTTCGTCTCTATGTCATGTGTTATCACTCAGATTGTTCCCAAAAGTTGTAAGAAAGGGAATACGGTCGAGGTAACCACCAACCAATCTTTTAGATGCAGATTATAGCCCATCTGCATCCAGAGAGGGCTCTCTCTTTATGGTTTAGCATTTTTTTGAAGTGTGTTAGGCTAGTTATGAAGTACAAGGGTTTTGTTTTGAGTTTGGTTGGAAGGATTCAATAGAAGAGTGAGGTAGACCTGAAAAGTTTCAGTCCATTGGGCATGATGGAGTCAAAGAAGGACAACTTCTTGGATTCGGTTTCTAAACAGAGGATGGTATCACAGAGCAAGGTAATTAAACATGGAACAATTCATAGGCTGGAATCAGGTGGAATGGAGTCAATGGGTGAAGGGAAATTAAGAATCCTTCATCAGGTTGACAGAGGGAAAATGGGCAAATACTGTTAAGGAGCAATTAAGAATTCCTTAGCAATAGTCAAGATGAAAGAATCAAGGGAAACAAGAGCAATTAAGAATTCACTGTTTATACTAATTCTGAAGAAAACATAGACAATAATAAAGATTGAAGACAGAGTGCGGTTAAGCAAATTTTGAATTATTCATTTTCTCTACTATTGAGATCATGAAACATAGGTGAAATAATAAACGAAGAAACTATAAAACGTGAGTTAGAAGGGACTTATTGATCCATAAAATGATTCAAGAATTCTGTAACAGGTCCTTAGCATCAATTCCTCATCCAGTGAGCTCGACAACAAATGGTTCCAACAACATTTTATTCCAAAAATTTTCAGTATTACAGTCAAAACTATGAACATCCAACAACCGCAAATACTTTGTTTGGGGGGGCATTTATACAGAAATGTCAAAATATCTTACAAAATATCTGGTAGAAATAATATCTAGTGGTGATTAATGCTTCTTTTAAAAAAGATAGAGAAAAACAACCTTGGAAACAGGGAAGCAATAAATTGACGCTATGCTGGCCGCTCCCTCTTTATTGAATGTAACAGAGCTATGTTTTGTAAGTTGGTTTGCAGTTGTCCTCCACTAATATTCCGCGCTGGATACTCCGTCGTTACCTGGATATTCTGTAGCCCTGATCTGATATACCTTGACTGGTATGACTCTCATTTATTTCTGTCTTCCACACTATGGTAAATGGCCTAAATTTTTCAATTCACCAAGGCACCAAGGATAAGTTTATAGAATTTCTAACATACTTTGCCACCACTCTGGTCCTGGTAATTTATGTCTCTGAAGCTTGCTTAAAGTTTCTTCAGTCTCTGTGTATCTGAAGAAGTTAGGTGGGATGGCGAATATATGCTTCACCTCGTGCTCAATGTAGAATAAATTTTCCAGGCTGTCATAGAGGGCCTGGCCAGATGGATGTGATTTTACTCTTGAATCACTCATTGATGAAGTGTTTTGATCAGTAGTATATTTATTCAATTTATGTGCATAGTCTTTGTGTTTCATCAGATGATCATTACTTCGCAAAGGACTTGGTAAACCTTTTTTATGCAAGACTGTAAACTTTTCTATGAAAGAATTAATCTCTACCCGCATGTCTTGGCATCTCCTTTCCAAATTTTGCATTAGAGTTCTCATGGTTAGAACTCTCTTGATTTCTAGAATGGTGCCTGTTATGTCTCTGATTTTTAGTGCTTCCAGTTCTTCGCTGGTCTTGTTGTTCAAAAAATGTATCAGTTGGTTAGCTTGTTCAGGCATCTGTCCCAATAAAGCTCTTGTCTTTTGAATCTCCACTTAGGATGCTCTTATCATGTCAATCTTCTCATAAATGAATTGGATAGACCTCCACACATTACTAAGGGATTGATTGATGTTGGTCCATAAAATTCCTCTAATTTCTGCTAGAGGTTTATCCAAAGAGAGATCCTTTTCTAATGCTATCACTTTGTTCTCTGATGCTTTGACCTCCATTGTTTTCTCTGCCACATTCAACTTGGATTTATCATAGTTATTTTCCACCTTTGCTAATTTCTCCTTCACCAATTTCAATTCTAACACCTGTAGTTTTAATTCTTCCATAGCTCTTATCAGTTCCTCTATACTCATATTGGTACTGCTGCCTGGTGCTGCTGCTATTGCTGATGTACCTGTGATGACCTCTGCTGTTGATGTCGGGACAGTGGGAGGCAATGCTATTATAAGTGTGGAGGGGGCAGTAGTGACTGCAGGGATTTCTTCAGGTGGCTGGGAGGTCGACTCTCCCTGCTTTTCCTTTAGCGCTTTTTCCAGTGCCTGCTCAGTATCAGTTAATATTTCATTGAGTTTCATAAGCAGGTCCATCATATCCTCTTCGGATTTCTGCTGGACAACTTCTACAGTCTGTGGGCGCATGGAAGGAGGTAGTTTTAGCTGTTTTCTTAGGGCAGCAATGTCCTCTTCCTTTTTCTTCATCAGTGCCTTTATGCCTTTGGCATATTTGGGATCATGTCCCAGTTCAATGATAATTTCCTCCAAGGATTTGATCTTGTTGTCCTTTGCTAGAGAAGAAGCTTTCTCTAGATCTAACTGAGCAAAGGTATTATTCAAGGAGTCTTACAGTTTATGAGCTAACATAGCTTTAGCAACCAGTGTGGAGTATACGATTTCTCTAGTCTGTTTATGAATCTCAATCTAGTCCAAGGGATGAATATCCTTGGCTAAGACCTCCAGATTTGTCCTGATGTAGTCAGTTGCTGATTGTGGTTGTTGCACCTTGGGCTTAAAGTAACTCATTATCATCTTTCTTCCTTTTATGTCATATGCTGACATTAATCTTTGCTGTTTTATGGGGGCCATCTTAAGATATTGGTTGTAAATTTGAAGCCTTAGTGGATCGTTCCTAGCCTTTATCTCAGTGAATGTGATTTTGATTTCCGCGGCCTAGTTGCTTTGTTGCCTAGTGGATGAAACTTCCACACACTGCTGCCTTTCTAGCTCTTGCCTGTGTGAGCTAGTTGATGTCTCTATCACTGGGGAAGTTTGCTGGCTGGTTACCCTCTCACCTCTTAGACTGTTAGTGGTTTCCTCAATAATTTCATCCTCTGACAGAGGATTCAATCTTTGCCTCTTTGCACCCGGCTGTTCTACAGGTCCACTGATAGGTGTGGGGTCTTCCCTGTCTCTCTTCTTGCTTCTTTCCTCATTTAGAGGAGTTTGTAATACAGGGATTTCTGGTGCTATGGTTTGGGTAGGAGGAATTTGCACTTGTTCCTTCTCTTTTGAGCCCCCTGGCTGATTAGTCATTACTGGTTGCTTTGCAATTTCTACCTCTTTGCCCTTTGAGGTCCCCGTGACCGATGTGCTGGTTCTCTGTGCAGGTTGCTGAGAAGTTCCAGCAGAGGATGTCCCAACTCCTGGTTGTTGAGGCCACTTGAAAGATACCTGTCCAAAAGAGTCCAGTTCAAGGGTTTTTTCAAGATTTTTTATAGCATTTTCCATCTTTTCTTGCTCACTCATTTCTTCAATTAAGGTCCCTTCGATCCATTCATCCTGATTTGCATATTGTTCTATTTCTAGGATGCTATGATGAACATAAACTGACAGCCTGTTTCTTACTCTTCTGTCACTTATAAAACTATTTGGGTCATATGGTACCCACTCAAAACTCTTCTTGAATTTAAGGTGGTTTTCTAATATGTTCTCAGCATCTTTCCATGCATCCCTAGAATGGATGACATAAGGGCCCAACTAGTTTTTGATTCTCAGTTGTGCCTTCTTCTTTACATTAAAAAAGTGGGTTAAGTCTGAACAGATGAGCTTCCTGAAATATTCTAATGCGAATAGCCTCATAGGCACATACCTAGGCAACTTGAACGGGCATAATTCACATCCATATATTCTGATTTCAGTGTGATTCTGGTAGAGGTATCGGTCACCCATCCTATACTGTTTGGAAAGCTGTAAAATTTTCCTCATATCACCAAAAATTCTAGGAGGGGGAGCTCCTATCAACAGAGTAGAGGCTGGATGTACAAATAAATTAATGAATTCACTATAGGTATAAGGGGAGTCATAGTTATGGAAGACTGAGCTCCAAAAAATCACAGACCTCTGATTCCCTTTTGAGTTTAACTTCCTGATGAGAAATGGGAAACTGTCTGGGTGATAATACAATAGCAGATGGTATATGAAAGATGTATATTTAGACACTCCTTCCCTTTCCAAATTCATGAATTGAGTATGGATTTTGTCAGCAATGAAAGTGGCATAGTCATATTTGACAGCAGGGGGCTGTCCTGGTATGGTAGCTACGGACTGATTTTACTTGAATTTGGCTCTTTTGGGTAGAATTCACAGAGAAAAAATGAAATTACCGATTCAGGAAGTGAATTGGGGTAAATACCTGTTTTTAAAGGTGAACCATGTAATTCGCAGGTTGCAGGGCGAGCTGCAGAGCAGGATGTTGGAGTTTTTTGGGTGGGTGGCAGATTGGACGTGATTTGCAATCAACCGGAAATATCTTGCATGAAAACAGTGCACAGAAAAAATGGACGAAAATGACATTTTTTCGTGATTTTAATAAAATTTTGGCTTTGGCGAGGCTTTTTGGCGTTTATTGCGCGGCTGACGTCACGGTGATGTGACATTTTGTCGTGAAGTGGAGGGTGGTAAATGGTTTCCCCCCGCACTGCTTATGTGCTTGAGTGGTTTTGGACGGGGGGCCACGAGCAGCGCGAGTGTGTCACACGTGTCCATGCCACAGGTGCAATACCACCAATTCCCGGGCGTTAAAGTGTGGCGGATAGGTGGGTCGCGATATGAGCGTGGACCGTTGGATGAGCGGGCTCAGATCTGATGGTGGGCGCTCTTCAGAGACGGCGAAGGTTTAATGCGCAAGCCCCATATATCAAATCAAATGTTTGAATGGTTTCAGGGCTTGTTTTATTGGTTTGCAGGGTGAGTTTAGTTAGGTTATTAATTAACCCAGGTGGTTAATTAAGTCCTTTGAGCACGCGGCAGGTTAGGTTATTAAAGGTTCCAAATGAACCATTAATCCCTGCTTAAAACAGTAATATGGTCGTAATCGACCGAGGGTGGGATTATTAATACTTTGGGGTTTTATTGTATATTTATATTAATACGGGGAAGGGTAATCTTGCAAGGGAATTGTATAATAATAGTTAATATGGAAGATATATTGAAAAAGAGGACTAAGTTATAAAATCTAAAAACTTAGGCTTAAAGAAAAAAATCATTATATGTGATTTTGCACAGTCTCCTAAGTAACAAGGGTTTTACTTAGGCCTTTTATGAAATGAGATGGAGTGATTGCTTGTAAAGATATTAAGCAGATATTAGTACCTCCGGGGGAGATTAGAAAGTGATTTAGGGAAAGGATGGAGGGGAGTTAGTCATGCTTTTGCCATAATACCTGAGAGACAAAGTCACTCACAAGTTTTCTTCTGCAACATCAAAACTACCTACCCAACCTAGTGTACCTAACATTTTTTCTTCTTTTTGTTAGGGTGCACTTGGACTGGCAAACCCTTTTCAATGTTCTTTCTTTTCATGGTAGGCCTACCTAAGTCAACACTTGTAACATCCAAGGGCTCAGATTTAACTATTGAGCTCATTTTCTTCTCTATCTAACTATTTATCTGCCAAGATTAAACAGTTTTGACAGATTTTATTGTCTATCACTAAAACAGGTAAATTCAGACATGAACTAGCCAAGATTGAGCTGTTTGGCCATTCATCATCTACAGCATAAAGTTGAACAAACTGCACATGATACTTTTATTTACAAAAAGTGAAGTGGTAGTGGAATTTGGACTTGCACACTTTCCTGGTCCTTTGTTTCGGGTTCATTTCTTTTCTTTTTTGACCATCTTATTCTTTTTTACCCTTTGATTTTTCTTTTAGGGTATACCCTCTTTTGATTTTTTCAATTTTTTTTTTAATTTTGATTTTTTCACAATATGGAAACCTTTACAACAGGGAAAGGATGAACATATCAGGGATTTCAACCAGTCAATCATGAAATATGACACCTATTGGTATAGGAGCATAACACTGGCTCCACTTGGGGATGGCTTTTCCTGGTGAAAAGTCAAGAACAACAGGTCAGATGGCCTTATGTACAATTCTTGTTGCACTCTGAAATATTTGCTTTGCTGTAAGTAAACAAACTGTACAAAATGATTATGTAAAATATATACATTTCTCTTGATCTGAAAACAAAAATAATAAAATTCCTTCACTGTTTCTCAAAACTTTCTTCGCATTCCTTCCTATTCTTATTTCTGTAAAAAGCTGTAGAAACTGAACTTCGCTATGTACAAGTCTGAGATAGGATATATTAACAAACTGGATCAAAATAGTGTTTCAGCATCTGACCATTCACTGGTCCATCTTCTACTTCTGTACCATCCAGGATTTGCAAAAAGTAAGTATTGTTTCCTTGTGAAGCCTGGATAATAAAAGGTCCCTTCCATAGGAAGTCAAAATTCCCATGTTTTCCTTTATCTTCTCTTCTGGAATCCCATTTCAAAACTTTTTCTCCTGTGAAAAAATCTTCTGCCTTGGTCCTCTTATCAAATATCTTCTTGAGTTTTTCTTGTAATACTTGGGATCTTTGGTATACCTCTTCTCTAGTTTGCTGCAAATGTATAGTCTGATTTATCCTTCTTTGAATGTCATTGGGCTGTACTTGAGCTTCTTGCAGTAATTTCATTACAGGTACCCCTAGAGATGAAGGAAATACAACCTCCATACCATAGACTAATTCATAAGGGCTAGTCCCAATGGATCTCTTGGTAGTAAATCTGTCTACCCATAGTGCATTGATAAGTTTCTTATGCCAATTTTTCTTGTTTTCTTCCAACACTTTTTTAATAATATTGATCAGGCTTTTATTGGAGGACTCAGCTAGACCATTACCTTGAGGGTAATAGGTTGTAGAATGGCCTAAGGTAATGTGGTACTTGTTACAGAAACTGATCATTCTCTTGGATTTAAAAGCAGCAACATTGTCAGTTATGATATTTTCAGGACAGCCAAATCTAGACAAGATATTGATTTCTAAGAATTGTATGATCACTGTATCATTGGCTTGTCTACAAGGGATGGCTTCTATCCACTTGGTGAAATAGTCTGTGGTAGTCAGGATCCATTTATGTTGGCCAGAAGAGGGAGGATGGATTTCCCCAACAAAATCTAAACCCCATTGTTGGAATGGTCTTTCAGTGAAAATTGGTCTAAGGGGTAGAGGTAAAAGTTTCCTCTTACCTTCAAAAATTTGACATTTATGGCAAGCAGTGAAAAACTTTTTGACATCAGCAAACAAGGTTGGCCAGTAAAATCCAGCCCTTGGAATTTTGTCAACAGTCTATTTCCAGTAAAGGTGTCCACCACAGTCCCCGGCATGAAATTCTTTGAGTACCTTGTCAGCTTCATCTTTTTTTAGACAATTTAATAGAACACCTTCATGATTTTTCCAAAAAAGAGCACCATCTAAAATACAAAACTTTGAAGCTTTCATTTTCAAAAACCTTTTCTTTGTTATGGATAACCCTGGAGGAGCATGCAGGTTTAATAATACATAACATATATTAGCATACCAGGTGATTATAGGAAGGCCTGGCTGATTTGTGGAGTCGCCATCTCCTGTTCATTATCCATTTCATTAATATCCAAGGCTTGGCAATTGGTTTTAGTCACGAGTTTAGCTAATCCCTGTCCTTCTATAAGCTTTGTAGGTTTTATTTCAATATCATACTCTAATATAGTAGAAATCCATTTACCTCTCTTGCCTTCAATCCCCTCTTGGGTCAGGATATCTTTGACAACAACATTTGGCACATAGGCTATTATATGGGAGTATAATATGTAGAATCTAAAGTCTTTGATGGCTTTCACAAGTGCATAAGCCTGCTTTTCCATGATTGGGTATTTTAGTGATTCATCCCTCAGTTCTTTATTGAAAAAGGCTATAGGTTTTTCACATCCTTGATCATCTTTCTATAGTAAAACAACAGCAATAGTATGTTGAGATGCAAATGAAAATATTATGAAGTCTCTGTCAAATTTTGGGCTTGTAAGGACTGGTGTTCTGGTCAAAGCCATTTTGGTTTCTTCAAATGCTTGTTTGGCTTCTATTGTCCATTTAACCTTGGAATCTTTTTTCAGCATATTATTCAGCAATCTAATTAGCTCAGCCAAATTGGGTATGAATCTTCTTAAAAAGTTAATTTTCCTTAGGAAAGCTTGAAGTTCTTTGACATTTCTGGGATGGGGTATTTGTAAAATGGGTTCTATTCTGTCAAAATCAATTTGATGCCATCTTTGGAGATTATATGACCTCACAATTTTCCCTCCTCTAGACCAAACAAGGATTTCTTAGGATAGAAGGAAATACCATACTTTCAACATGTTAAAAACACTTGTCTCAGATGATCTAGATGTTGCTGAATTGATTTGGAAAACACAGTGAGATCATCTAAGTATATGACTAGAAAATCATGAATTTCTTTTGCAAAAGCTATGTCCATTATCCGTTGGAAGGTTTCCCCTGCATTCTTGAGTCCAAATGGCATTTTCACATATTTGAAAGTTCCCCATGGCATTGTAAAAGTAGTCTTTTCCTGATCATCAGGATGAACTAGAATCTGGTTGAAGCCTGAGAACCCATCCAAAAGTGAAATCCTAGAGGCACTTACTACCCTTTGTAAAATGTGGTCCATCTTAGGTAAGGGGTAGTGGTCTTTCAAAGAAACCTTATTTACATTCCTTAAATCAACACACAATCTGATTTCTCCTATTTTCTTCCTAGTGGGCACTAAATTAGACACCCATTCTGAAAACCTGATAGGTGCAATTATCCCTGCTTCATACATTCTTTTGACTTCTTTTTCAATTAAAGGGAGTAGCACAGGTTTAACCCTTCTGAGTTTCTGCTTAAATGGTTTTTGATTTTCTTTAAGGGGTATCATATGTTGAATCACATAGGTGTCATAATATTTCAGATTTTCATAGCTCCAGGCAAAAACATCTTGGAATTCTTTGAACAATTCAACATATTTAAGCTTTTGGTCAGGGGGCAGAGTTTTGGATAGTTTTATCATTTTAGGATTTTCTTCAGTTCCTATGTTACAGTCCTCAATGTCTGCATTTAGAGGCTGCATTTTGGGTTTCCTTGGGATATCATTAGAAGCAAAGAAATCTTCCAGAGGAGTTAATCCCGTGGGCAAATAATTGTCTTTTAAATCGATAACTTCAGGTTCCCCCTCAATAATCTCATCAATGTCTATTTCTTTAAGATATTGCAACTTTTCCTTGGTAAATTTCGTTGGGTGAAGTATTCGTGTTGCAGTTTCTGTTGCAATGTCTGTTTGAATTTTGTCTATTTGATCAACATCTCCAACAGTGTCCATGTCCATATTAGTGTTACAAAACTCTTCCTTTAGGGTCAAGAAATTGTTAATCTGAGTGTCGCTATCAAACACTTATCAGTTTTTTACATTGTTAGGTATGGTTGGATTGTGCCTAATCTCAGCTGTAAACTGATGATTGGGTTCAAATGGTAGTTTACAAGTGGTGGAAAATGTTGCCAAACTGTGAGCATGCAAGTTATGTTTTCTTGGAATTTTGGCAAGCTGTGTTTCTAGAAATGTATTGAGTATTTCGATTGCTGCCCCTCTATAAGATTTTAATCTAGGATCGTTTGTGAGGAAGTTTCCCTTTATCTGTTGAATGACTAAATCAGAGTCTCCCAAAACTGATACCCTAATTTCCCCTAAACTTTTGATCAATTTGAGTCCTAGCAAGAGGGCTTCATATTCAGCCATATTATTGGTACATCTAAAGGTCAACCTGTATGCATGCCCTTCAGCATGATCATTTTCTAGATTGTGTACCCAAATTCCTGCTCCTGCTCCTAGTTTATTGACTGATCCATCAAATTCTAAATACCCTAGGATCTCATTTTCATGGTTAGTATCAAGAGTCTTAGAAATTTTCTTACTAGGGAAATCTGGATTTTTAGTTTCATCTAGTTTCTCTTGAGTGTCTGTTATATCAATTATTTCAGAAATTTCTTGAGTTTGAACACTAGATTTTTCATTTATGATTTTTTCTTGTTCTAATGCTAAAACCTTGACATCAGTTGGGGGATAAATTTCAGCATTGTATAGGATGAAGGAGTCCATGTCAGAATGCATGGAGTAGATGGGAAAATTCTGGGGTTTCTCTTGACTACTTACCACGTATTTCATTAAAGTTTCTCGATACAATCTCTTTGGTTGACAAAATACGGAAATAGTAGCATAGGACATGTCCAGCTGTAAAGATCCCTGGAGCTTTGCACCCCAAGATCTAGACAGCAACATGCCATATTTTGGTGGTATGTCAGCTACCACTACATCCATTAAAATTGTCTTGGCAGGGTATTGAACTAATGATACACATAAATCTTTGATCAATCCTAGATATCTGACCTGGCTTGAATCAAAAGACAATAAGTCTTTGTATGGCCTGGTAATATCTAGGTCCAACTTCTCCATTACAGATTTAGGCATTAAGTTATGAGAAGCAATAGAATCAAACATTTCATTATGAATTATTTTATCATGAATGTTCAGACTTACATAGAAAGGAGGAACCCCTCCATCTACTGATTTACCGTTTACCTCAGGGCCAAAAATTATTTCTGGTTGATCATCAAGGACATTTACTGCATCTTTGTTTTCTGAAATCTGAAGTGATCTGCTAATTTTATTTCTGTAGACATCATGCTTGGCCAATTCTTACAATGGAATGGCTATCTTTAATTTGCCTATTTCGGTCTCAAGGTTGAAAGGTTTTTCTGTTTGAGTTTTTTCATTTCGAGCAGTGAGACTTTCTTTTTCTGATGTATTTTCTATGTCCATTTCTTTTACAGGAGTGTTATTATGGGCTGAAGTTGCTTCCAACTCAATTTCTGGAGGTTCTTCCACATTTCCCTTGGGAGGAGTGGAAGTTGAAGGTTGTTGATAGTTTGATACATCTTCAACTATTGGATTATCTGGGTTAGGACCTGTTCTAGGAAGGGTTTGTACAGGGGGGTTCTTGACCTTAGGTTTGTTAGGTTGCCTGGTTTCTTTCTGTTTATTGGTTTCAGGGACATCTATCCTTCTACTCCCCAGATTGTATTGCTTGTGGACTTCATAGATGGTTGTGTCATATCCCTCCCTAAAATCAAATGATTCACCTGATTGAATTTGGAATTGATTAAGAGCGTGAGCCTCTTGGTTTTCTTGGGTCAAGAAAATTTGTTGTTCACTATTGAGCCCTATTAAGTTAATTTGAGTATCTTCTATTGGTTCGCTGGAAGTTGAAGCTTCAGCATAGTTTTCATGGAATGGAGGTCTAAGGTTTTGGTCATGGCCAGCCTTTCCAGTATTAGGGTTCTAGTTTTTTCTGAAGTTTGGATTTCTCCAAGTATTGCTCGGTTGAGCATCCCAAGGGGATTTCCTCTCAATTGTTTCTACTCTATCACCAAGTCTATCCATTCCTTTAATAATAGCATCTAATTTTTGTTCAAATGCAGAAGGTTCTTCTTTGAAAGGTGTCCTCCTTTCAGCTCTAGCTCGAGCTTGTTTAGAAATCAGGTTGGCCTCAACACTGACAGCTATACTCTGCATGTCTTCTAAGCTTCAAGGAGCTCTTTCCCTAAGCTGATATGCCATATCAAAATCAAATGCATCAGGGAATTTGATCAAGGCTAAATCTGGAGGAGGTCTGAGATTCTGAGAAATAACATTGTATACATTATTAAATATGGTACAGTAATCTTGAACAGTTTCTTGTGGGCCTCTCTTCAAGTTTTTGTATTCTGATAAAATGTGGAGAGGATCTTTATTCTTTTCCCATCTGTTCAAGAAGGTCCGATAAGGGGCTTCTGGGTCAGTGATAGTGTTTGCAGGAAGTGCTCTAAACCAGGTTCTAACATATCCAGTTAAGCTTTGAACAAATACTTTCATTTTGACATCATCATCATCAATCTCATAGTTTTCAAAATAGTCTGTCATCTTCTTAGTGTGTTGTTGAGCTATGTAAGTGCCAGTACCATCAAAATAGGTGATTTTTCTTTGATATTCCTGAGGCATAGCCCCTGGATTTGCACGTAATTGCAGGGGAGCATAACGGTTTTCCATGTTTACAGATATAAGAGTGACAGCTGGAAGAGTAGGGATAATAGTGGAAATGTAAGCTGTGGATGGAGTGGAAAGGCGGGTTTGAAGTGCTGATGGTGAGCTTGAAGAGGCTGCAGAAATGATAGAATGGATTTGTGTTTTTCTAGAAGTAAGCTCAGTCTGGATAGTGTTCTGCAAATGTTTGGCAGTGGGTGAACTAGCAGAATGTTCTTGGCTCTCCTGGATTCTAAAGGTCTTAGGAATTAGATTAGGATATTCAAAGATATGTGGTGGATTTGGATCAGGATTTGATCTAGTGTAACGAATCTTTTTCTTTGGAGCTAGTTTATGAGCATGTTTTTTGGTTTTTATTTGAATATTTTAACAAACAACTTTTGACAGTATCTTCTAGGAAGTTTTAAATGTAAGAGTTTTGAACTTTCCTAAAGATTTTGTAGGAAAGGGACTGATCAAGAATTTGAAACATGTTTGAAACAGATAGCTGCAATGAACAAACTATTCAAGTCCCCAGTGGAGTCGCCAATGATGTTATCACTCAGGTTGTTCCCAAAAGTTGTAAGAAAGGGAGTACGGCCGAGGTAACCACAGACCAATCTTTTAGATGCAAATTCTAGCCCATATGCATCCAGAGAGGGCTCTCTCTTTATGGTTTAGCATTGTTTTGAAGTGTGTTAGGCTAGTTACGAAGTACAAGGGTTTTGTTTTGAGTTTGGTTGGAAGGATTCACTAGAATAGTGAGGTAGACTTGAAAAGTTTCAGTCCATTGGGCATGATGGATTCAAAAAAGGACAGCTTCCTGGATTTGGTTTCTAAACAGAGGATGGTATCATAGAGCAAGGTAATCAAACATGGAACAATTCATAAGCTGGAATCAGATGGAATGGAGTCAATGGGTGAAGGGCAATTAAGAATCCTTCATCAGGTTGACGGAGGGAAAATGGGCAAATACTGCTAAGGAGCAATTAAGAATTCCTTAGCAATAGTCAGGATGAAAGAATCAAGGGAAACAGAAGCAATTAAGAATTCACTATTTATGCTAATTCTGAAGAAAACATAGACAATAATAAAGATTGAAGACAGAGTGCAGTTAAGCAAATTCTGAATTATTCCTTTTCTCTACTATTGAAATCATAAAACATAGGTGAAATAATAAATGAAGAAACTATAAAACGCGATTTAGAAGGGACTTATTGATCAATAAAATGATTCAAGAATTTTGTAACAGTTCCTTAGCATCAATTCCTCATCCAGTGAGCTCGACAACAAATGTTTCCAACGACCTTTTATTCCAAAAATTTTCAGTATTATAGTCAAAACTATGAACATCCACCAACCCCAAATACTTTGTTTGGGGGGTATTTATACAAAAATGTCAAAATATCTGGTACAAATAATATCTAGCGGTGATTAATGCTTCTTTTACAAAAGATAGAGACAATTTGTCTTGGAAACAGGGAAGCAATAAATTGACGATGTGCTGGGCACTCCCTCTTTATTGAATGTACCAGAGGTAGGTTCTGTAAGTCAGTTTGCAGCTATCCTCCACTGATATTCCGTGCTGGCTGCTTCGTCGTTACTTGGATATTCCATAGCCCTGATCTGATATACCTTGACCGGTATGACTCATTTATTTCTGTCTTCCGCATTATGGTAAATGGCCTAAATTTTTCAATTCACCAAGGCACCAAAGATAAGTTCATAGAATTTCTAACATACTTTGCCACCACTCTGGTCCTGGTAATTTATGTCTCTAAAGCTTCCTTAAAGTTTCGTCAGTCTCTATGTATCTGAAGAAGTTAGGTGGGATGGTGAACAGATGCTTCACCTCGTGGTCAATGTAGAATAAATTTTCCAGGCTGTCGTAGAGGGTCTGGCCAGATGAAAGTGATTTTACTCTTGAAGCACTCGTTGATGAAGTGTTTTGATCAGCAGTATATTTATTCAATTTATGTACATAGTCTTTGTGTTTCATCAGATGATCATTACTTCCCAAAGGACTTGGCAAACCTTTTTTATGCAATACTATAAACTTTTCTGTGAAAGAATTAATCTCTACCTGCATGTCCTGGCATCTCCTTTCCAAATTTTTCATTAGAGTTCTCATGGTTAGAACTCTCTTGATTTCTAGAATGGTGCCTGTTCTGTCTCTGATTTCTAGTGCTTCCATTTCTTCGCTGGTCTTGTTGTTCCAAAAATGTATCCGTTGGTTAGCTTGTTCAGGCATATTTCCCAATAATGCTCTTGTCTTTTGAATCTCCACTTGGACTGCTCTTATCAAGTCAATCTGCTCATAAATTACTTGGATAGACCTCCACACATTACTAAGGGATTGATTGATGTTAGTCCATAAAATTCCTTTGATTTATGCTAGAGGTTTATCTAGAGAGAGATCCTTTTCTAATGCTCTCACTTTGTTCTCTAATGCTTTGACCTCCCTTGTTTTCTCTGCCACATTCATCTTGGATTTATCATAGTTCTTTTCCACCTTTGCCAATTGCTCCATCACTAGTTTCAATTTTGACACCTATAGTTTTAATTCTTCCATAGCTCTTATCAGTTCCTCTATACTCATATTGGTACTGCTGCTGTTGTTGATGTACCTATGATGACCTCTGCTATTGAGGCCGAGACAGTGGGAGGCAATGCTGTTATAAGTGTGGAGGGGGGAGTAGTGACTACAGGGATTTCTTCAGGTGGCTGGGAGGTTGACTCTCCCTGCTTTTCTTTTAGCACTTTTTCCAGTGCCTGCTCAGTATCGGTTAATATTTCATTGAGTTTCATAAGCAGGTCCATCATATCCTCTTTAGATTTCTGCTGGACAACTTCTGCAGTTTGTGGGTGCATGGAAGGAGGCAGTTTCAGCTGTTTTCTTAGGGCAACAATGTCCTCTTCCTTTTTCTTCATCAGTGCCTTTATGCCTTTGGCATCTTTGGGATCATGTCCTAGTTCAATGATAATTTCCTCCAAGGATTTGATCCTGTTATCCTTTGCTAGAGAAGAATCTTTCTTTAGATCTAACTGAGCAGAGGTATTATTCAAGGAGTCTTACAATTTATGAGCTAACATAGCTTTATTAGCCAGTGTGGAGTATACCATTTCTCCAGTCTATTTATGAAGCTCAATCTGGTCCAAGGGATGAATATCCTTGGCTAAGACCTCCATATTTGTCCTGATGTAGTCAATCGCTGATTGTGGTTGTTGCACCTTGGGCTTAAAGTAACTCATTATCATCTTTCCTTCTTTTATGTCATATGCTGACATTAATCTTTGCTGTTTTGTGGGGGACATCTTAAGATATTGGTTGTAAATTTGAAGCCTTAGTGGATCGTTCCTAGCCTTTATCTCAGTGAATGTCCTTTTGATGTCCGAGGCCTGTTTGCTTTGTGGCCTAGTGGATGAAACTTCCACACTCTGCTGCCTTTCTAGCTCCTGCCTGTGTGAGCTAGTTGATGTCTCTATCACTGGGGAAGTCTGCTGGCTGGTTACCCTCTCACCTCTTAGACTGTCAGTGGTTTTCTCAATAATTGCATCCTCTGACAGAGGATTCAATCTTTGCCTCTTTTCACCCAGCTGTTCTGCAAGTACACTGATAGGTGTGGGGTCTTCCCTGTCTCTCTTCTTGCTTCTTTCCTCATTTAGAGGAGTTTGTAATACAAGGATTTCTGGTGCTATGGTTTGGGCAAGAGGAATTTTCACTTGTTCCTGCTCTTTGGAGCCCCCTGGATGATCAGTCATTATTGGCTACTCTGCAATTTCTACCTCTTTGCCCTTTGAGGTCTCTGTGACCAATGTGCTGGTTCTCTGTGCAGGCTACTGAGAAGTTCTAGCAGAGGATGTCCCAACTCCTGGTTGTTGAGGCCACTTGAAAGATACCTATCCAAAAGAGTCCAGGTCAAGGGTTTTTTCAAGATTTTTCATATCTTTTTCCATATTTTCTTGCTCACTAATTTATTCAATTAAGGTCCCTTCTATCCATTCATCCTAATTTGCATATTGTTCTATTTCTAGGATGCTATGATGAACATAAACTGACAGCATGTTTCTTACTCTTCTGTCACTTATAAAACTATTTGGGTCATATGGTACCCACTCAAAACTCTTCTTGAATTTAAGGTGGTTTTCTAATATGTTCTCAGCATCTTTCCATGCATCCCTAGAATGGATGACATAAGGGCCCAACTGGTTTTTGATTCTCAATTGCACCTTCCTTTTTACACTACAAAAGTGGGTTAATTCTGAATAGATGAGATGCCTCAAATATTCTAATGCAAATAGCCTCATAGGCACATACCTAGGAAACTTGAATGGGCATAATTCACATCCATATATTTTGATTTCAGTGTGATTCTGGTAGAGCTACCAGTCACCTATCCTGTACAGTTTGGAGAAGTTGGAGAATGAGAGAAGGTTGTAGCCTTCTACAGGTAGAAGCCTGTGTACTGGTATAAGACTGCACGAGTATAGATCCATTGTAAAAAGAAGTTTCTAATTGAAAGAAGATAGAGACGAATTATAGCAGGTGGTTTTCACCCACATTGGGTTTCCACCTTATATCTTGTGTTCTTGTGTATGACTGTCTGATCTGTTTTTACTGTTCCTAGTTGCTGTTTATATGGTTCTGACACACATATTAATGATCAACATCAGAAGAATAAATTAAATTACAAGTCTCCAAGTTATACGTGAATTTCCTTAACTGTAGTTGCGTATATACACAGTTTTCACTAACTGAAGTAGCATATGCAAATCTGATTGTGAAATGAAAAATAATTGACCTGATAATACTAATTCACCCCCCCTCTCAATATTATTTCCAACATAGACTACTTGGGGGGGGGGGGGGGGGGGGGGTACCAAAGAAACGGGAGAATTAACCCCTTGAGTTACGAGAACTGGAGGGTTTTCCTACTGTCTTGATGGAATAGGTAGATTGCCCCCAAGTTCGTTAGAATCTGAAGTAACGAAAAGAACTTGAACGGTATTGTTTTCACTCTCCTCTGGAAGGGTACGATTAGCTGAAGGTGAAATTGGGTCAACTCTTACCTCAACCTATTGATTTTGGTCAATTATAGACTCATAGGATTCACTTTCAGAGAGAGTGGTTTTGACCGACGATTGATTTAAGTCAGTCGATTTTTTAACTGGTGAAGGATTTAGGGAGAGTTCCCTATAACCAGATGGAAGTCTCTGCGGTGAAGCAGGACGGTTATCCAACACATTTTTGGCTTCATCCAAAAAGGGACAAAGGTGAAGGGAATGATTACCTTCACATAACCTACATGGAATCTTGACCTTTCCCTTCTGTCCATGAACTTTACTATCACTAGTTGATGGTGTGTTACCAACATAATCTCTAGAGGTTGATGACATGGGATGGTGTGAATGGGAAGACCATTCTTTCAAGATCTGAGGAAGGTAGGGAAAATCTTGATGACAATGGTCGCATGCACAAATTATGCATGGATATTTGGCTTTGGGAACTTTAATGGACAGATTTTCATCAGATGTTGCATTTCGAGCAATGGTTGCTTGGTTGTCCCCTTCCTGAATTGGCTTCTTATTATTCTCCTACCCTTTCTTCTTCTTCTTAGCCACCTGGTTACTACTATCACTATTTCACCAAGCGAAGAGGAATAAGGGGAGGGAGAAAGAAATGAGGAAGAAGGCGAAGGGTCAACTTCAGGATCAACTGGAGGTTGATCTTGTCCAGTTGAAGGTGTACTCGATTGTGGAGAAACCATGACATTTTGAACCAAAGAGGTTGAAAACAGCCATACTGGTAGGCCAATGATAAGTCCCGGAAGGATAATGTAGCCATATAAGGAGCACCAATATTTTCGAAAGAAGGAAAAGGACTAGGATTCCCTTCAAACGGGATTCCTTGATCAGTGGACTCCAAATTTGTCTCCATATATCTCAACCTAAGATCAACTAAGGAACAGGGATGTTATTCTGAATTCAGTTAATTTTAAAGACACTTGGACACAACTTTGCTTTTTCAATTTTTAAGAGTTGAGAAAAATCTAAAGATGACTCTAGTCTCCTTCGATTTTTAATGAGCCTGAAAGGACAAGTGCTCAGATGGACCTTTTCTTTTAAAGAGTAAAAAAGGAACGAAAGTGAATACTCCGGAAAATCTAGACAGAGGGATTACCAAACCAATCACAAAACTGCAATATACACCTTGGTGATAAATTAAAGAGAAATTACCAAGGACTTATGTACGGTAGTCAATCTTCCCGAATGTTGTGTTCAGTGCATTGCGATCAATAAGGTGACAGACTCATTTTCCTATGGATAAAGGATTTAAGCCTATTGTGGTCTCCCAATATATACGTGATGGTATGGGGAGCACAATTCCGTGCTAGCACTTGTCTTATTAAGGAGAAGGAATCACCCAACCTTCAATGAAAACGATAGCCACTAGTTTTAACGACGTCAAAACATGTCTCTAGCCTAGACCTCTAGATATGTTGCGTTAAGTTCCAAAGCATTGTTAGGTTCATTGAAATTTATTTTGAAGTTGACCTTGTTTAGAGTTTTCCTTTTCAATGGTTCACCGTGTGATGATGATTTGAAATTCCTAAAATGGAATCTATAATGATAAACAATCTTTGCTTATTTTGAGCAATGAAAATCCTAGCTACTAGGGAAAGAAAATAACAGTGCTTTTAAGCAAAGAGCAAAGAGCACACACTAGTGCATTTCCCTAAATCATATTTTCGAACACAAACCAAAAAATGCTAAATGAAAATGCATGTATTTGTTTTTGTTCTCCTTAATGTGAAAAATGTCGAAAAAGAAAACTAAATGCAACAAAGATTTGAAATATTTCACTCAAAATGACAAATTTTGACAATTTCTTCTTCAAAAGAGAAAGGAAGACTCAACGAAACTTTTCAATTTTGAATAAAAATGCTTTGGACACTTCGAATGTACAAAATTCAAACCAAATACATGAAGAAAAGTTCAATCTATTATCAAGGGAAGGAAGAATTCATGACACTTCTCTTTTTTACACAAAAATATAATTACGACACTTTTTGTATCAAAATGACAAATCGACTTAAACAACTTTTCGACAAAGGATTGTAAATGATGAACAAATACACAAAAAAAATTCACTAATCCTAATGTAATTGAGGCTGAAATAATTGATGCAAGTAAGCTTCAGTAAAGAGGCATTGTTCATATGCAGCAAAACAACTAAACAAAACTGAAAAGAAGGTCAAAAACCCTCAATTTCTAGAATGGAAAAAGAGTTCAGTCAGTCATCGCACTTGGGCTTCATAGAAACGGAGATGCATCACACTTACTACACTTGGGATGCATGATGCATACTGAGTTACATTGGAAGACAATGTGATGGTCTAGGGAGCGCAACTGAAATGGGTTTTAGCTCAGATGTGCAACTATTTTAATTGAGTTAAGCTGGGTTTTGATGAACAATAAAGAGCAAAGTATGAAGGAATGTCTTGAGAGGTTACTGAGCTACCAAAAGGGCATCTAGATGTGCTTGTAAGTCAAATGTTTAATTCATAAACCAAACCAGAGATTGACTGAAGCAGCATTCATCTACTATGCAATTGTAGAGCAAGAGTAGTTCAAAGGCTACTTGGCTAATTTCAGACTCTGTCTATAGTTTATCAAATTGAACATAAAACAAATAACAAAAACAAACAAACATTTGTTCATTCCCTAGTGGAGTCGCCAATTTGTTTCTAGGAAAACTAGTATTCCTAAATAATACTAGCCCTCTAGGTTTGGCAGCTACCCTAGAAACAACAGTTTAAAGCAATCCAATTATTTCTTCTGTGTGTAACAGTTAAGAGAAAGATAATGGAACCAACTTGGAACTTCCGCTTAATCCCTTGCTTACTCTCTCTCCCCTTTGATAGATCCTGCAACTCCTCCCCGTACTTAACACGCTTGGAGAGTACCTGCACAAATACAACAACAAAGAACCATCAAAGCATCATGATCTATTACAACATAAACATTACAGAATCAGATATATAATGAACAAGTGATAGCATTCACAAATGACGACATTCACAATTGCACAATCATATGGAAGAAAACTTGAAGAGATTTATTAATAGAAAGGAGAATTACAACCTAGTTCTCTGATCCAGCATCAATCCCTCTTCACCTCATGAAATAGCAAGATCACACCAACAATACAATGCTCTTTCCTCAAATACAAATTATCAGCACTTCCTTGCAATTCACCATATTCCTGCCCCTAGATCTCTTAGATGAGGGATCCATTTATAGATGTGTGCAAGGGTGTGAGTCATCCATGGGGTTTGATTAGCGTCATTCCACTTGTTACAATTGGTTCCATTTGGAGATTTCTTAGATCCCTTATTCATCCTTGGCCGAATTCAGAGAGGCAAGTGGCACAGGAGAAGTTTCTTGAAGATTCCATGAGCAACCACCTAGTAAACTATCTCGGACATTTGTCCATCCTTGCCCATCACACCCTATAGAAGGCCTAATTAGTATGCATCACACCCTGGCAGTGTACCACTTAGTATGCATCACACTTTGCCAATGGAGCAGCTAGTATGGTTCAATTTAGGCACTTTCTGGATGGTTTCCCAGATGAAACTTTTGGGGAATGATGTATTCAGATGACTATGTTTCTTTAGGGTATGAAACAACTCTTTTAGGGGTTGTTGAGCCCTAATACATCGACATATAAGTTTGGGGTTGATGTGCCCAAATATGTTTGTAACAGAGTGTGACCTCACTGAGAAGATGAAGAACAAGTTTAAACTTGTGAATAAGATGTGTGGATACTTGATTACTTCCATTATTTACCCCATGGTAAATAATTCCACGCAGATTTTGGCTAGAAAGGTTATGAGAAAGTGTCATGCGGATGAGGTACCAGCACTATTGGTTTCGTTGGTAGCACAGTGTGCAGAGGGCGTACAGTTCAACTAGGCGCACTACCTCTGTAGCGAGTTCCTCACGAATTGTAGAGGGGCACAAGAAGAAAGTAAGACCTTTCACTATTCATGGCTATTTCTCTCAATTTTTCTCGTCGCGTGAGATTTGCTAGAGGATATCCAGTTTCTTCTAATCGGGATGGATTTACTGGAAGCAGCAAAATTTGTATTTCTCTGGGCCACAAAAGATGTTGCGTAGGTCAAAGAAAGAAAATTCTTTTGGGCGCTAATGGAGGCGAGCATTCCACAGCCATCAACTAGAAGCCATGGTTGTCACCAACCGTGTTTGAATAACTTTCAGGTTATGTGGAGTTCAAAGCAGACTTCCATCATTTGTATATCCGAGCGTGAAAGGATTCGGATCAAAAATGGTTCGACTTACCCTACCTGGCTACGGATGACACTATTGAAGAGGTTATCAAGTGCTGGCCAAGAGAGTGGAATTCACCATCCGATTTGGCTATCAAGACTAGCAAGTATCCTGAAAAGAAGAAAAGGGAAGAGTCCAAACAGAAATTTTAGTAGTTGGCTGAGAAGCGGAAGAAAGAAACCGTGGAGAAGGCCTGAGTAGAAGCAAAGCGCACAGTGAAGGAACAAGAAGAGCAAGCAGAGCACGGATTTGAAATAAGTCAAAAGTATTTGTCGCCCCAAATGGAGGAGGAAGAACAGTCAAAGCAGGGAAGTGGTGATTAGTAGGAGAGCACTCCCTTCCGAGTAAAGTGGTACAGGGAGTAGTAAAAGCAAGGACAATGAAAGAAGACGAAAGCCACCAAGTCTTCGCTAGATCTGATTACCTTGATGGATGGTGACTTGCATGAAATTGGACACAAGGTGCGGGATACAATAGTAGAACTACTGCAGCAGTTTGAGTAGCAGAAAAATTAGGCACTTAGCATCATCCAAATGGGTATGCGCGAGCTGTAGATCCAGAAAACAAGAATCCAGGTGGGTGTAGGACAAAGTAGTGCCGCTTCAACCCGTTTGGCATCAGGGACCACTCAAGAAGCAGAGATGGTCTGGTCATTGGATCTCCAAGCAGTCACACTGCTTGATGGAGCTCTGAGAATGGAGGCAGCCGCTGACAAGGCTATTATCAGCACTTTGAATAATATTGGCCTTAACTTGGTCACACTCCCTAGTGAGTTTCTTCACACACTGCAAGCAGGTATGATAGCAGAGGTTAAGGCCCAGGAACAACACGCGCTGAGCCTGATCAACAAGTACAAAGTCAACAACAAACATATGTTCATGGAGGAATCAGCAGTGTTGGAGGTCTAGAAGAAATTTCAGGCACAAAATGACCATCTTGCAGCCATGGTAGCTGAGGCATGCAGAACAATCCCTAAACTACATATCCCAGAGGAAGCATCGTTGGAGGAAAAGATCAGGAATTTGGTTGTAGGTGTGCGCAACGCAAAGACGTAAGATGCCAAGGTTCAGTTTGAACCAAACCTGAAAATCACAGAGTTAGAGTTGAAGTCACAACCTTCAACTCCACCAAAGGTTAGAGAATAGCGCACAACCATTGTGAAGGATGGAGTCACAGCAGCGGATGCCACGGTGGTGGATTGCACCGCACTCTTCGAGCAATCCATGGAGGTAGTCACCGCTCTGTAGGAAGATCCTAACTTTTAGAGGTTAAACACAAAGGCCTGTGAATTGTAGCAATTGTATGATGAAGCGAGAGCGACGGTGCGCACCGTCGCTATAGCACAACGATTGGCCAAGTTGCATGAGGCAAAACAGTTTCTTGAATAGGTGGAAGCAGCATAGAGGAAAGAGGTGGTACTGAAGGCTAAATTGTGGCCTTGTTTGGATGAGTCCTATGTTATTTCTTCCAACATTGAGGAGAAGTTGGCAAGCCTACAGAGAACACATCAGAAAATCAAAGAAGACAGTATGTGACTAGCAACAGAGCAGCTAGTGGATCATATCAAATAGGCAACCACACAAAGCACGACTGAGGTAGCAGTGGTACAAGTAGAGTTGGGAGGTCTCTATAGTAATATCTCCACACCCACATAGTGACTCGAGGGCAAGTCACGATCTTTGTGTTGGGGGCCTGTTGGGACAGGGTCCCTTAGGGTCAATTTTGGGGCAAAAGCCCAAGTTTTGTTGTATAAAACGCAAAGTCTTCGCAAGTTGTGGTCGCAGAGCTTGTAGATAGTAAAGTGTCATAAAGGGTTTCACCCTTATTTTATGTAAGATGTATCGGCTTTTATAGATCTACCCATGGTCCGCAAACCATGGGATTGTATAAGTAGGAGAGTCTTAGAGAGTCTAAGGTAGAAGGATCGATGATGAAGATGAATGTAATGTGTCAGTAGAGAAAAGAGTGAAGAAATATTAGAGTAGAAGAGAGGATCTACAACTGTGTGTGCAAAGACCTAGATTAGAGTCCACAGCTAAGTGTGCAAACCCCTGCAACTAAGTGCGCAGGGAAGTCTTGAGTCTGTAAGCAGAACTGAAGTATTAATAAAGATATTGTTCAAGAAATTCCCGTGTTTTGTCCATTTACTTCTGTTATGAATGAATGCACTTTTTATGTTGTAATGAATGATGGGTTTATGAAGTAATATTGTATTGATGCACGACTTTACTTGAATGATGTTGTTATATGAACACACTTCATATTATCCATTTATGTGAAGCATATCTTATTGTATGGTAAAGTCATCAATGCTTAGGCCGATCCAAGGAAATATAGGATTAGGAGTAATCGTAGAGATGCATAAGTGGTTGATTCACTTATTCAGGGTCTGTGAAAGACAATTTTGAAGGTTCACGGAGGTATAGAAGCTGATTAAGGGAAGTTATATCGATAAGCCCTAAAGGCTTATTGATCTGCGCGAAGTCAGGTTTAGGACATAAAACGACATTACACTAATCTCTGGGTGTGGAAACTTGGTTCCAGCATCCCCCCATACTGCTTCGGGTGAGACTCCAGTCCACGCTCTGCGAATTGATGCCAAAAGGGCCAATAGTGTAGGGATTTGTTTGGTAAAACTAACTCTGAACCTGGGTCAGGACCCACTAGGCCAACACCACCACTAAGTACCTTTCTTGGGGATGAGAAACACTCAGTGAGTTGGGATTAAATATGAAGCTAAGGACTACATGGAGCTATGGAGCATACACACCACTAAGGGCTTTCCAAGTCTAACAAACTACTCAATGCTTGCTAGGATAACTATTGAATTACCTATCACATTAGCTCAAAATATGAACATGCGCTTTAATAGCATAATGGAGTTGAATACTTTAGGAATTGGGTTATTGTGGTGATACTAGAACCCTATGATATGCATTGAATACCATGAGGTGTGACATGATACATGTGTTTAGTTATTAAATTAAGGTAGAGCTATGCCTTGGCTACAAAAATCCTTCATGTGCAAGGAAGGCTTGCCAAAGGATGGATCACCCGAGGGATGGAGGAAGAAAAGAAGGGGATGCATGAAATTGGAATGTGAGTGATTGCATAGAAGAGAAAATGGATCATCTAGGGGACTGGTGAAGCAGAGAAGGGGATGAAAAAACTTTAAAAGTGAATTATTTTTCACAAAATCATGTGCATACTCATTGGGATAAGAGATGCATCAGGTGTGTCCCAAGAAGGAATGACCTAAATTCGTTCCTTGAAGGAGAAATAAGCACAATGGATGACATGGATGGACATTAGAGGCATATTGTGCTCTAGAATCGAGTAATTGAATAGGTCAAGGTGCAGTGGAAGAAATTTGTACCAGATGAGAGAACTTGGGAAATGGTTGATTAGGCGAGGGTATCATATCCATTTTAGTTTACTGTGTAAGTAGATGTAAAAAGAGTTATGCATATAAATCTCACTATTAAATTTTGTTTTTAGAAATAAAACATTGTTGAATGTGTATTCAGGTATAGAACACCAAGGATGATGTTCCTCTAAGGGGGTGGGTCTGTGGCAACCCTTTTTGCTATCCCTCTTCTAAATTTGTTATGAATTTTAATTCATGTAAAAAATGTAGAAATTTAAACAATGAATGACTAAGACAAGTGGACATGGATTCATAAGTATGAGGATGAGTTACTTGTAAACCCAAACCACTATATTTATTTCACCACCTATCTCACTGTTGGATTTATGGTTTTGTTGGTGTAAAAATTGAATTTAGGTATGGTATTTCTAAGTGAAGGACAAGCCCATGTATTCTTGGCTCTTGTGGAATGTGTGGGTGTGGTCAACACACAAGGAAGGGACGTGAAGCAAAGTCTTGACGGGGAGATGTTAACGATGCTGGAAGTCCACCAAAATGGGGGGTCTCCCTTATATGAAGTCTAACCTATACCTCACATGATTTGGAGTAGGATCCCCATTCAGATAATAGGCCTGGCCACCATAACTTAAATATTTTCCTTGGCTGCAATAAACACCATAATATAATATGGAAATGACCTTTAGAAAAAGCAAGTAAGTTAACACCATGAAGCATACAATTGCAATGTGCATAAGATACTTTCACGGATGGGAAAAGAAAGAGTGAGACTTAAGAAAAGTGATAGTACTATCGTAATAAAGACAGACACAAGCATAGGAATATTTTTTAATTAACCTATGAAATAGTTCACATAGTAACAATGATCATGAAAGAAGGTAACAACACACATTCAACAAGATATATACCATTCCAATGAAATAGTTCATTTTCTTTAGTATGTATGAACAAAAACATATGTTGTAAACATTAAAAGAATAGTCATACAACATTCATGATACATGCATGAAAGTGCGTTAGCTCTGAGAGCTTCAAATATTAGGTGAATGCTCCAAGATACGCGATTACAATGATGCAACACTAGCCCCAATAGTGGAACAGTAAGTCACCACCTGCTCCTCTAAATAATGATCTTCTCTCCTATGTGAAGCTTGAGAAGCCAAGGTGAAAAATACTTTTCCTGATATGTGAGGGTTTTTTTATAGAAAACTAGGTGACTCTCCACCTCCCATGTCACTTTTGATATCCCCCATGACTCCTTAGCTTCCATATGACTTTTGAGATTCTATGTGGCCTTTGAGCTCCTACATGAATCTAGGAATTCCTAGTGATTTTCCACATTCCATGTGAGACCCTTGGGCTCCGACACATTTTACATTTTCTCATTTTTTTGGAAATACAAAATTAGATTCCACAAATTGTGGAAAAATACATGGAAAACATAAGAATTTTGTGATGACACTTTGAGAAGCCATAATTTTGCGACTGTGACATAGGATTTTATTATAATGTATCAATGCCAATTTCCTCTCTTTTATAAAATATATTTAGTTCTTCATGATAGATCTGAATTGTACTTTCATCTTCACCCTCCAAAGGCTTTGGACAAGTATTGGAACCTTCCAAGTCAACATGAGCGGCCATCTCTTTTTCGTGGTCCAAAATTCCTTTACTTCTACATGATAAAATATTTGTGTCTCATCTTCACAAGTGTCATTATTGTAACCTTTTCAAAACTCCTTGATCATTGTCTTTCCCTGATATGATGATAGAACATGCAAATGAAGTTCACTCATGACAAGACAACATCAACCCCAAAATCACCTAGTCTACCTTATTTTCTTTTGCAAAATGTTGACTGTGATGAGAAAATGTGCAAGGGTTGAGAGAAATCCCTTATTTGGTGCAATGCACAGGATCAATAGGAAAGGAGTGGAGGACTAGAAATTAGGAATCTATAGTGCATAATTCCAAGAGGTAGAGGTAGGGATTTGTGTAGTTGGCAAGTCCTAGAGAGAAGGGTGACAGGCTTAATCACTATGACTGCATAGTGTACAATCATTGAGGATCACGTTAGAGGTATTTCAAAGGTGACCATTTAAGGGTTGAATAATGGACCTACTATCCATTGATATTATGCAATGTATAGTGAGGGAAAGGTTGGCTAAGGCATTGCGCAAAGAAACAAGTTTAAGAGACAAGAGTGACATATTTGAGCATTGTGATTGTGCAATGTACAATGATTGAAGAGGAGGCTCAAGGGATTTCACAATTTTCCACTAGAAGGGCCAAGAGATGAACCTAATATCCACTAATACTGCACAATGTGAAATAAGGGGCATGCTTGATCAAGGATTGTGTAGTGGGAAAGTGTAAGCAATAAGGTTGAGGGTTTGTGCTCTAGGGTTGCTCAATGCATAGTTGAAGGAGGTTTTCCTCAAGATGGGTGTAGTGTGTAGGTCCAAGAGGTAAGGGTCCCATCATTAAGGCTTAGCAATGTGGAATGAACTCATCACTGGGCTGGAAGTTGAATGTGCTCATGGTTTGTGCAATATGTGAAGGCAAGGACGAACTCCAAAATCAACTAAGTGTAAGATCAATGAGACAAGAGAGTAAGAGAATATAACAGGTCTTGAACATGATAACACACACATATGCAACCAAACACATGAAAAAAAGATACATGGCACCCAAAACCAACACACATACAGTGAAATGATAGTAAAACAACACTTATCTCCATGTGCCACACTTAAGATATATATCTTTATGACACAAGTGTCAATTGTAACCAAAAGGCATGTTATGCTATGGGAGAGTGTCCAAAACACACTCTTATGATATATAACATCAACTAGTGCAAGCGAGTTCATTAGTGTTGTCTATAAAAGGTGTGTCGAGGTGCTCTTAGGATATAAAAGAGCAACACATGTGAGAATGAAAATAAGAAAAAACGACGCTTGCAAAAGAAAAAGAGATAGTTGAGAAACTCACCCAGATTTTGGAACACTTGCAACCATGAGTGAGAGAATTATCCTTGTGCTCCAAAAGTGCACAAAGCTCAAAATTTAAATATGAATGTGAGATGAGCTCTGGGTTGGACCCTTTATACGGGGATAGCATACATGTAGTTAGGGTTAAGCTTTGTGAGGGTGCTTGGTGCATGCTAGGTGTTATAGACATTTTTGTGCCTTACAGCATGAAGCATGAAATGTCGATAATCTGAGGGATCCAAAGTCCCTAAACATGTTGTTCCTACCCCTAGAGGAACAAGGTCAGCAAACCACAGCACTGAAAATCAGTTCTTCACCTGAAAACACTCAAAAACAAGCTATTTCTGGATCATGTCAGCTGCTCCACTGAGCATCTGCGCTGAATGTCAACTGCTCCACTCTGTACCTGCGCTGAATGTCAAAAGCAATGAAGGCTACCTGCGCTGGGCGAGATTGGCCAAGTGGCACAGTCATTCTGCAAGGTGTCAATTGCCCAGGAAGCTTCCAAACTGACACTTGGGTCAAGGAATTCGCCTTGTGATGAGTAAGAGGGTCTTGATCTCCAAGTGGAAGCAAGAATCTCCAAGTGGACTCAAGAACTGAAGAATAACTGAAGTGGGAGAGGACACTAGTCAGCTTCATGCCAACCTCAAGCTGACTCATCCTTTCTCCAAATCTCCTATATATAGAGCTCTCTCATGAGGTCTAGGGAGGGTGGAATTTTGTGAATGTAAGGAAGTGCTGTTGGTTTGTGCATAGAACTATTGGGTGATTGCTTTGAAGGAGGTGAAGAGGAGATTTCTTTCTGCTGGGAGGTGTTGCTGGATTGGGCCTATTATGGTTGTAACACTCTCAGAACTTTACTTCTTCTATTAATAAAGTATTTGAGGTTCTTCTATATGCATGTGTCTCTATGGTGAATTGATGCTTGTATATTTGATTTATTCTAATCCTTGAATCAGTTATGGATGTATGCTTCTTGTAGTTTCCTTTCCTTGTGCTTTTACAGGATCTTTGTGTAGCTGGGCCGGTGAAAGAGCAAGGAGCTAGGAGCAGGCAGCAAAGAGGGAAGATTGGATCAACCATTAGCAGAAGATAACGGTTAGTGGATCCCTTTTCTCTTCTCTCTCTCATCTCATAAAGAAGTAATCTTGAATAGCTTTGCATTCAGTTGTTGCTGAGGTACTATCACCCTTAGAGTGGGATAGGGTCATTCCGTATTGGATACTTTTCCCAACAACAAATTGGTGACTCCGCTGAGGATCGTATCTTGTTGGTTGTTTGTGTTTTTGCTATTCATTTCATAAACAAAGGGAGTACCGAATCAAACTGTGTTTGAATCATTCAAATACAAAGTAGAGGGCAGCTACTCTAGCTCAGTTTCTGGGCAAGTTTATGATTTGAAGAGCTGATCCACAAGGACTCTAATAAGCTCTTAGTGATAGCTTTTCATCCTCCTTGTCATCCCTTAGTGTGTCCTTGACTGATAGCTTGTGATTTGAACAAAAACTGTGAATTTTTGAGCAATCTGTGATCCGGAAACCACCAGAAACGAAAGTTTCGTTCTTCAGTGCAGGCTGTACAAAGGTTGTTTGCATTTCAGCGCAGTTCCCGAAGGGGCTACCTGCGCTGAAGGTCAAACAGGCAGTGTTCCACCTGCGCTGGACCAGTCCTGCCTTGTGCTGCTGGGGTTTCCTGTTGTTTCTTGCCCTGTTTTCACTCTTGTTTTTGTTGTTTGTTACCAGTCAGTGTGCCTATCTGAAACCAACTTTCCTTGTCACTATTCCGCCTCAGTTGTATAAAGAAACTGTGTTTGTTCTTTGTGTATTTCTTGTATCATTTACAGTTTCCCATAACGAAAGTGAACTAGTCTTGTTGTGACCTCTTAGATCTAGACCTGTGATAAAGTGTCGTTTTGATCTTAAGAGTTAGTTTGTTTGCTGTTCATAGCTGATTGAGCTTTTGCTTTCGTCATATGGTTTGAATTCATATATTTCTGGTGTCGAAACAAGTAAATCTTAAGGTGTCTTTGGATTTTGGACAAGCTTGTTTGCTTTCGCTTGAAATTGAATTCGAAATTATACAACAACTTTCTTTTTGTGTCGCACGAACATTAAGAAAGAGAAAAGAAATACCTGCATTTTGCATTTTGCATAAAAGTTTTCTTGTTGATTTAGGGAAAAAGTGCATTAGTGAGTGCTCTTTGATCTGTGTGAAAAGATTTTGTCTCTCTTTTCCCTCAGTAGTTAAGATTTTCATAAGTCGAAAAGATTGAAAAAGCTTGCTTCTCATCTTAGACTGCATTTAGGAATTTATATCAAACATCTCGTGGTGAACCTTGAAAGGCAAACTTTAAAAAGATCAACTTAAAATATATTGAATGAACCTAACAACGCTTTGAAACATAACGCAAACACATAGAGGTCTAAGCTAGAGACGTGTTCCGGCGTTGTTAAACGTGATATCTTAGCGTTGAGTGGTTGGGTGATTCCTCCACGGTGAAGCGATAAGTATCAATACGGACTTGTGCTCCCACGTACCATCGCGTATATATTGGGAGACCCCTATAGGAACAAATCCTTTATCCATAGGAAGCCGTGTCGGCCGCCCTACTAATCGCAATGCAGTGAACACAGCATTCACGAAGATCGACCACCGGTACCGTAAAACGTATTCTGTGGTTTTGCGAAAGGTTTGGCACACCCTCTGCCTAGATCTCCAGAGCAGTTTCTTTTGGCCTTTTTCAAACTCTATAACTGAAAAAGTCCATCCGAGCATTTGTCACTTCGGGCTCGTTAAAACATCAAAGGAGACTAGAGTCATCTTTAGCTTTTTCTCGACTCTTTAAAACTGAAAAAGCAAGTTGTGTCTAAAGCATCGTTATAAAATTTATTTTAAGCGGAATAATCATCACCTTTCCCTCGTTGATCTTCGAAGTTAGTCCACCACAAGTGGAAGTTCCTGTAGAATTGCTAAGAAATCTTTTGGATAGACTAGATATGCCTGAACAACCGTCGACATCTAGGATTGTGTCGTCCGACACAGCAGCAGCAGAGCCTCCTGCTGCTACTCCAATGATGTTCGCTGGTATACCATCTGTCCCGGCAAATTGTCAACAACAAGCCGGAGCCCAATCAGGGACAACGACATGGTTAGTTCCTATTTCTTCATCCAGATTATCATCTGGTATTTCTTATGTTGAAACTCAACAAATTGATCCAATGTGTCTTCAAAGGCCAATTTACCCTTTAAGTACTGGATTTCCACCATATGGAGGGTAGTATGCTCTTTCATTGTTCCCTCCCAGAGAACAACCATATGGGAGTTTACAACAAAGTTCAGGTCAAACTGGAATTACATCCAGCGGTTGGGTACCAATACTGCCTCAGCAACCAGGGGTTGTATATTCAATGCAACCAGTACACCCTGTGTCGAATATTCCCACCATACCTGCTATAGTGAATGTGTCGCAAGTACAAGCTCCACCTGTTGTATGTCAACCCCAAGTTTCTCAGGTTGCAATACAACAACCTCTTGTCTCAACGACTCAATCACAATCTCAGGGTAGTGCCTCCTTATCTGGAGCGACTCAGGCTCAAACACGTACTGTGACTCCTCATCCCGGTCAATCATCCAGTATTGGTCAACAGCAAATGGTCCAACAACCAGAGCTGGTTCAATCTCAAAAACCGCCATTCCAGCAATCATATCAAGGACCTGAGCAACAAGTCTTTGTAAGTAATGGGCAACCATACTATAATGGTTATGCCCATCAACCTTGTCAAAGTTGCCAGCATTATGCTGGTCTGCAAAGATCCATTGCTCAGGCGATACCATCTTATCCTGGATATGCTTCGCCTAACCTGAACCAACAGTTTCCCTTTGTAGCAACTCTAGAATTACCAAATCTAAACCGGCTGACGAATGATCCAATTGCTTATGCCCCTTGGTGGCCAGCGATTCCGCATAAACTTCCGTCAGATATTCCTAAATTTAATGGAAATCCGGGTGAAGATCCGTCGAATCATGTGATGACATTCCATCTATGGTGTTCATCGAACACTCTGAATGATGATTCGATAAGACTTCGCCTCTTTCAGAGGACGTTAACGGGTCCAGCGGCAAAATGGTACATTGAATTGCCTAGAGCTTCGTTCGACAACTTCAGTACCTTAGCCACAACCTTTTTAACCCATTTTCAATTACCGATAAGGTATGAAACGGGAACAGAACTCCTTACCAACTTCAAACAGACGACTGCCACCCACATATCTGATCATATACATGAGTGGCGACGTCGTCGTAGGATGGTAAAAACGTACGTTCCCGATCAGCTATTAGCTGAATGGTTTATCAAGTCATTACTTCCTGCCATCACGGAAGATGTGGCAAAGGGGGGGTCGTAACGGAAGAGCAGGTTATCGCTCGTGCGCAATATCTAGACTTGGTCTATACTCAGTCCGGCACGCTCTACGACAAAATACCTGACGCCCCTAGACCGGAATTCTCAATTCCTCCTCCTCCTAAATCAAACAATGACTCTCACGCCGGCGATGGCGTGATTGGCAAGCACAAAATTTATAGTCAAAATGCAAATGAAGAACTTCTTGCCTCAGAAGTAAATGCCATGTCGACCGACAAGGGCAAACAACTGAAGCAACCAGGGGGCAAGAAGAAAAAGAAAGGGAGAAAAAGGAAACCCCCAGCAGGGTGTCATATATGCGATGAGGATCATTGGACGAAAGATTGTCCACATATAGCTGAAGTTAAGAAACTCTTTAAGAGTTCAAAAACCCCAGCAGTATTGATTGATCCGTTTCTGAATCCAGGTCAAAATCTGGTTGCTAATCAAAATGCTTCCCGATCCCAAGTGCTTATGTTGTCTACCTCAAAGCAACAGGATGATGCTTTGACAAGGAATAAAGATTACGAGAATCCAAAGCTGTCGAACAACAAGGTTAATGAACGACCTAGTAGTTCAACAACAACTTTGACCGAAGTTGTGCCACCCATCGTTCCTGAGCCGATGATAAAGTCGCCAAAGGGAGTAGTACACAAATCGACATTTAATCCGCGTGCCAAAGGAGCACAGAGTTATAATATAATAGAGGACCTGGCCCAATCGCCGTCCGTTATGTCGACACTTGAGGTACCGCAAAATTGCCCCTCCCAAGAGCAAACTTTATTATCAGCAATAGGTGGGATTGGCCCTATGGATTCCAATCTTGTGGCCTTTGATCATAAAGGATATGACCCTAAGTTACTAGCTCAACTAGCTTTCCTTATTCAAGTGAAAGCCCTCAACAAAACTGTTCATCGAACAATTATTGATGAGGGGGCATCTACATGTCTTATGTCGATGAGTTGCTGGAAAAATTTAGGCTCACCACCCTTGTCGAAATCGTCAACGACCTTAAAAGCATTTGATGGACGGTCATACACTCCATACGGGATTTTAAGTAACTTGCAAGTTGAACTAGGGGGCAAAACAGTAGGAATTGATGTTGAAGTAATCGATGGAAACCTCGATTACAACATCCTACTGGGAAGGCCTTGGATATATGCCATGGCCGCAGTTGTGTCGACCTACTTCAGGAAGATTGCATTTCCCTTTCAAGGAGGAATTACAGTCGTCGACCAACAAACTTTCCTCCCCGACAGTTCACAAGTTACGGGAAGCATTCCAATGATCCATGAAAGCAATCATTCGCTTCAAAATATTGGAGTAGGTCTCCTAAAAGACCCTGCCTTAATGGGTACTTTTTCCCTACCGCCTGCAAGTAATCTGACGGAAGTGGCCACAGTGGAAACCTACAATATAAAATCTTCTATATCTAATGGATTCGGAAGATTCCTAAACATTTTGTCAGCGTGGATCATCGCCCTAATAGAAATACTGTAAATACAGTGGGCTCCGAGGACGGTTCTTATCTCGTGTCAACCTCGTTAAAAAATGAAACAAGGAGTCATGAGGATAGTTCATTTACTATGTCAACCTCATTAAAAAAATGAAAACAATCCCCTTTCCAAATCTCAAAGGTAAACCTTCATTCCAACCACTAAGTTGAATGCAATGAAGCTTGGGGGGCATGCACCTCGATTTGCATTGTTATGCTGGGGGCATGCAAACTTATCATCGAGCAGTTTTACCACGGAATTTATGCTCGTTAAAAAATAGAAAAGTGAAGATCCGAGCAGTTTTAGCACATAGTTCATGCTCGTTAAAAAATAAACATAAGATTGAGCAGTGTTTTGGCGCATTCAAGCTCTTTAAAAAAATGAACCCAGTACCGGTAAATAACCATTGTGATCGTAAATTTATTAGCCATAAAAAAGCCTTGGTCGTGTTTACACCCGCCACCTCCATTTCATTTGGCCAATCGTTCACCTCCATATGATTGTTTACCCATTTTGAGGAACAGCTGCGAAGAGTGATTTCACTTAGCCATCCTTGTGACACTGCCGTGATTGGAAAATTCCAACCTGTACCTGGAATCTGCCGCTATCCCTGTTTATCATTCGTTCCTCAAAAGACGAGTCTTCTTTGGGCTCTTTTCTCCTGACTCGTAAAATATGAAAAGTTTGCCGAGTTTTGGCCTTCCAGCTCGTTAAAGTGACCGGAAGAGCTATCCCTCCTCTAGATTTTAATCTTTTTGGACCTGAGGGATTATTACACAAAAAGGTCGAGCGCTTGTTTTATTCGGCTCGTTAAAATTATCGAAAACTCATCCCTTCTGTATTGTTTTATACTTTTTCGGACTTAAGGGATTAGATGACGAAAAAGGAATTTTGGAGTTAACTTTCTGTACCTTTTCAGACTCTCTAAAATTGAAAAGGACCGAGTTTTCCTTGTCGTTAGACTCGTTAAAATGATTAAATAGCGACAAACTTGTCTTTAGACGAGAACGAGTTTCCCTATCACTAAGCTCGTTAAAACATAGCGATGGGCTTGCCCGAAGGGCAGGTTATAGAACAAGCATATGTTATCCTCCTCAAGCTTGACAAAAATAAAGAGGTACTGGTCAGAAATGACTGGGGAAAAATTGGGAGAACCTCAAAGCTTTAATGGTAGCAAGTCGCTCTTGAACATGACACTTTGTCCTCCGTATCACATCGGGTTGGGTTGTTTCATTCACCGGTCTCATCACCATGGTCCTCGCCAAACCATCCACATTTGGGGTAATGCTACCGATCCATCACATCAGTGTCGTTATATGTTCAAGAGATGTGTTCAGAAAGAGTCAACCGTGTCCCATCCACTGCCATACATTATCCTTCATCCACCCATGATCGCCACCCTGAATCATATTTCACAGATTGTTTTCACCTCCACTAAAATCATTAGCTCCGTTCCGTGTCACTGATGTGGGATTCATTAAGGCCCTCCTTTGACGGATCGCTTCTTGTCGACTTCAGCTCATTATCCAAGAAGTTGATCTAGGAACAAACCCCCCAGTACTTTGAAGCTTGCATGCCTCAATGGCAAGTTTCTCACTTCCGGCGACAGGTATACATCAATGACCTTCGACCAAAAGATTTTGCGTGGTGTTCGACGCCAAGTCCTTTAATCACACCACGTGAATTGTACTGCAGTACCTTGAGGGTCATTGTCATTATTGGTGATTCCTCTCGCGCTTGTTAACGGTTTACATTATTGACCGGTAATCAAGCGATGTCTTTCCATGTTCGACTTCAGCGCAATTCTCACATGGATCGACTTGTACTTAGAGTGAAGATCGAACGAGTTTTGAAGACCCCGGATCTAGTTTCATCCATTCGGGCTGCGATATATATATTCAGGATATAAAGACATTTGTTATGTACATCATTGCAACAGATGATCATCCTACTCAAAGGATGATAATTTCAGCAGAGAATTATCAGTCTACCACCAGACGATCGTCTGTTCTATGTACCAAAATGAATTTATAAAGCTGAGCATGGGAATGCCCGCCTCAGCTAGATCATGAAAGCAGAATGAAAAATAATGTATTGTGTTGTATTTTATTACAGGGCACCTCTCAGTGATTGAATGAACTTCGGATCCTCCTGATAAAGCATTTCACCCGATAAACGACCTCATACTTTAAGGGGCAACTGTTATAGACATTTTTGTGCCTTACAGCATGAAGCATGAAATGTCGATAATCTGAGGGATCCAAAGTCCCTAAACATGTTGTTCCTACCCCTAGAGGAACAAGGTCAGCAAACCACAGCACTGAAAATCAGTTCTTCACCTGAAAACACTCAAAAACAAGTTATTTCTGGATCATGTCAGCTGCTCCACTGAGCATCTGCGCTGAATGTCAACTGCTCCACTCTGTACCTGCGCTGAATGTCAAAAGCAATGAAGGCTACCTGCGCTGGGCGAGATTGGCCAAGTGGCACAGTCATTCTGCAAGGTGTCAATTGCCCAGGAAGCTTCCAAACTGACACTTGGGTCAAGGAATTCGCCTTGTGATGAGTAAGAGGGTCTTGATCTCCAAGTGGAAGCAAGAATCTCCAAGTGGACTCAAGAACTGAAGAATAACTGAAGTGGGAGAGGACACTAGTCAGCTTCATGCCAACCTCAAGCTGACTCATCCTTTCTCCAAATCTCCTATATATAGAGCTCTCTCATGAGGTCTAGGGAGGGTGGAATCTTGTGAATGTAAGGAAGTGCTGTTGGTTTGTGCATAGAACTATTGGGTGATTGCTTTGAAGGAGGTGAAGAGGAGATTTCTTTCTGCTGGGAGGTGTTGCTGGATTGGGCCTATTATGGTTGTAACACTCTCAAAACTTTACTTCTTCTATTAATAAAGTATTTGAGGTTCTTCTATATGCATGTGTCTCTATGGTGAATTGATGCTTGTATATTTGATTTATTCTAATCCTTGAATCAGTTATGGATGTATGCTTCTTGTAGTTTCCTTTCCTTGTGCTTTTACATGATCTTTGTGTAGCTGGGCCGGTGAAAGAGCAAGGAGCTAGGAGCAGGCAGCAAAGAGGGAAGATTGGATCAACCATTAGTGGAAGATAACGGTTAGTGGATCCCTTTTCTCTTCTCTCTCTCATCTCATAAAGAAGTAATCTTGAATAGCTTTGCATTCAGTTGTTGCTGAGGTACTATCACCCTTAGAGTGGGATAGGGTCATTCCGTATTGGATACTTTTCCCAACAACACTAGGAAACTAAGAGTCAAGAGTGAAATGACTTCCACTAAGAGGTGTGATAGTACTAACTTGAAGAAGTATACTCTCATTGTCAAAAAGGAGTGCACAATCACTATATGCAAAGGGTTCCCTTCCATTGTCACTGGGAACTACACAAGCATTGGGAGTGAGAACTATGTAATCAACATGGGCAGGGATTAGGTAATGACTATGAGCAAGGGTTGTGTGGTGACTGTGACTAGAAACTACACAACCACTATTGGTAAGGGTTGAACAATCACTAAGGCATGTGTTAGCTTGTGAAGACATCAAGAGTTTCCCATGTGAAAGAAATTAGATCGAGACTTATGATATATAAAGGAAGACTTGAACACTTAAACAACATGAATGAGAATGACCTTAATGGCTTGATGACATAATCTTAAGGAGGATTGAAATTTTCAAGGTAGGAAAAATTTGGAGGATTTTGTAGTAGCGAAAACACTTGGTGACAAACTAGTAGAACTCTAACTTCTTTGTTTAGGTCTAACATTATGCACAAGGTTTAGCCTTTCAGAAGTATTGTCTCATCCTGTCAATCACCCTATCTTCATTAATGTTGATGGTGTTGGAAATATGTCAACCAAGGGGGTGGCCCTAGTATGAACTCCCAATTATACCTCACATTTTTTGGAGTAGGAGCCCCATTCAGAGTATCGACTCGACTAACATAACTCTAAGGTCTACCTTAGATAAAATGAAGAACATAAGAAAGTATGAACATAACCTTTGAAATCAAAACGTAAGTTGACACTATGAAACACCAATTTCATTGTGTAAAAGGAGACTTTCACAAGAGGGAAGTAAAGGGTGAGTCTCTAGAAGCAAAGTAATAGTACTATCCTAAGAGAGGCACATGAAAGCAAGGAAAGATTTGTTAAATATCTAGAGAAATAGCTCACATTGACATAATGGAAGACTTGAAAACACATAAATACAACACACATTCAAGAAGATAAGAACCAAATCCAATGAAGTAGTTTAATTTCTTTAGTACATATCAACATAACATATACCACAAACATCCAAAGAATAGTCTTACAATATTCACGATACAAACATGAAAATGTGTTCGCTCAATGAGTTTCTAATTATTAGGTGAAAGATCCAAGTACAAAGTTACAATGGTGAGACACTAACTCCAATAGTGGAACATTAAGTCACTTCTTTCTTCTCCAAATAATGATCTTCTCTCCTATTCCAAGCTAGAAAAGCCAAGGCTAGCTCTCCAAAGTCTATGAATCCAAAACACCCCTTTTTGTTTGAGTTATGAGGGTGTATTTATAACAAGAGGAATGAACTGTCATATCCTCATGACTCTTGAGCTTCCCTCATGACTATTGGACTTCCAAGTAACCCTTTAACTTCTACAAGACTCTTGGACTTTTCCTAGTGACTGTTTTGTCCACATGTGACTTTTCATACTCCACTTGTGACTCTTTTACTTCCACACATTTAAATTTTTTTATCTTTTGGAAATACATAATTACACTCCACATAATGTGGCAAGACCCATTAACACATATGATATTGTAATGACACTTGTACAATCCATTACTTGGTAAAATATTACTTGGATCTTCATCATGATGTATGAATGGCAAGCTTTCCTTCGAGTCTCTTTGTGATCTTAATCTTTATCCTTTTATCGTAAGCTAGTGTCTCTTCACCTTCTTGCTTGATGACTCCTTCATGGTTCCATATTCCCAAGTTTCTTCTCATATGATATCCTTTGCATCCTCTAACATCATCTGTCATATCAAGATACATAACTTGTAGACCAAATTCAATCATGAGAAGATGACATAATCCAAAAAACTCCTAATCTATCTGATTCTCCATGCAATGCACTGATTAGCCTCGAACTGAGTGCTAGATAGAGGAGAAGGCTCAGGGATTGCACAAAGTGAAATTACAGGAGGAAAGAGTGAGGGACTAATAAATCATGATTATGACTGCACAATACACAGTGACTGGAGGCCTGAGAGACAATACTATGCAGTTGAGGGAGACAAAGTCACATTGAGGTATGTTTTTACATTCTGACTATGCATTTCAAGAGGGAGACTGAGCCAATGAATTGTGTAGTTGCATGGTTCAGAGAGAAATAGAGACAAACTACTAACTAAAACCACACATTGCACACACTAGTACAAATGAGGCCAGAATATGACGGCTATTCATCGGATATGCGACTTATTGGTGTTGACTATCTGACACATTGTAGGTCAGCAACTCATCATTGGCATTGCGTTGAATAGATGACACTTTAGTTAACATTAGATATTTGATGGTAGATACATCGATTATAAGATACAAAAAATGGTCAAATTTGTCATTAAAAAACTGATGCTTCAAAGTCAGTTTTGCGACGATGTAACTCATTGGATATATGATGCACGAAACATTGGTAGGGAGGCGCACATGCATCAAATATCTAAAAGGTCTCACATTATGTTTCGTCGCACCAAACTTACAAAATTGCGACAATTTTCCATTTTATTTTCAACAATTCATTAGTTTAGTCCAACGGTAAAAATAAATGTTGCTGCATCATATAATCGATGGTCTATCTAGATTGTGTGACATGCGTGTTATCTCTCTGATGCTTTCTTCCATCGATATGGAGTGACCCATTCTATGTTTTAGCATCAGATAATTGACATTATATTAAATTATTTCGATGGGAGTTTTGAATATCAGATGCATTGTTTTGTCATGGTTTGAATATCTTACTATGTCATGTCAGATATTCAATAGATAAAAGTTCTATCTGACAGGAGTGTCATATTTCTAACACTTTGTGTTGTCGGTTGTGTGTTGAATATCTGACACATATATTTCTTTCCATAGGGAGTGTGGTATGTCCAACGCTTTGTTATTTCAGTTTTGCCTTGATTATCTCACAGTTATCCCAACTAATAAGAGTCAAATATTCGATAACTAGCATGTTCTGTTAAATATTTGACGAAAGTTTGTGCATTAAAAAAAATATAATTTGACAGATTTTTTATCTCAATCATTGTCACTTTTAGGAATTTTATCACTTCAATCAATATGTTAGTCCTTACAATCTCCTAGGCTGAAAAGGAAATTGACAAGGGTAACCTCAAACCACTTCAGCTTAGTAGCTACCCCTACTGAGTATGAGAGGGATCTCTCTAAGTCTCTTATCACTGATATGAATTTTAAGGAAATGAATTTTAGGCTAGATATGTGTATTTTTTTATGAAAATTTGGTTTTTAAAGGGTTTTCTGAACTTAGGGTTTAGAGCCACAAGGAGGTATAGGTTGTGGGAATACAAGAGAAAGCATAAGAAGGATCTATATGTCAAAATCCATGGTGTAATTGGAGTATTTTTCAGTGTAGTATAGAGGATATAGAATAGAAAAAACTAATGAGAATTAAAAAATGATTTCATTAGCTTAAGAAGACAAAACATATAACCATGAAAACCAAATAACAGAGCTTGAAAAACAAGAATTATGAGTATTTTATCATAAGGTATTCATGAAGAGAAGAAATATAATGTATGTAAAGATGTTTAGACCATGATAAAACAAAAACAGTGAAACACAAACACCATGAACTCACTGGGCTAGAGTTCCTTGAAAATAGCTGCAACCTGTACCTGTATTAGCTGAAAGATAATTACAATGCAAGCCTCCTTCCAAAAATTTCAACCCTCTTCTCCTGAGGAGAAATGATACATATAGACTCTCCTAGACAACTTTCCCACCTTCAGGAGTCGAATTCCTTGGTGGAGGAACTGACTCCAAGATTCTCTCAACCAACAGGTGAGAGTGAGAAGGTGAAACTCAAACACTTCATGAAGAGTTTGTTTAGGAGTTTGCTTCTTTTATGAGGCCTAATAAATATCAAAAAACAACCTATGATGTAAATTTATTCATGCCTACATCACCTAGACCCATAAATAGTGCCATTACATAGAGAATCTTGACTTTGACCAAGTTAGACTGAAAACTAGAAATTTTTCAACTAAAAACACAGAAACTGCAGAAGCGCAGTGCCAACTTTGAGATGATTTTCAGATGCCTTCTAGGGGTCAAAATGCACATATGAGAGAATGGTCAACCAGCCCTTCAAGTCTAGTTTCCAGAGCCATTTGAGTTTTTGAATTTGGAGCATGGGAAGATCTTCAAACATCTCTTCTCCCAAGGTCACTCAAGAAGTGCAACGCCTGTCAAAAAATGGTCCAGAATGCTAGTTTTGTGCCACCTTTTTGCATTTTTCTCCAAAACTAAGTCACCTCTGCAAAATTTTGGCAAATGGGTTTTTAGAGGATGGAAAGAGCTTTCCAAAAATGTAGACCTTTCCTAAAATTGAATCCTGAGGAAAAAGCGTAGCACCAAGGTGCTGCACTTCTGGAGCAGCTGAATTTCTGAACATAGAGCAAAATTTGTCAAAAAACTCAAAGTGCTTAGAATTTGCTAAAAATTGGAGGGAAGGTGTAAAAATAGGTTTTTTATAGCTTCATGGATGCTTCAGTAAGAATCTCCAAGTTTCCCTCATCCTTTTGGTCTTTTTGGCCTCCTTGAGCTTGTTTTCAAGTGGTTTTACCTTGACATTAGCGATCATGTTTTGAGCTTGATAGTGATGCACCATGTGTCTGAGAAACTGATTGTCTTTGTTTGCCTTCTCAAAGGAGCTTCTCCAAGTGTTCATTCACCCTATTAAGCTAGTATTCCTTATCTTGATGAAATTCTAGGGCGATCCTATCTTCTAGGTCAAGATCCTCATTAAGCATAATTTTTTTCTTGTTCCTCTTGCAAGGCTTTCTTGAGGCCTCTTATTCTTCGTATTTTCCTTTTCCCCTCACCTCTGATGCTTTAGGCTCGCTTGATGTCATTATCTCCTTACCTTTGCCGACTTGCTACATTAGCTTAGCTTTTTCCTTTTCTAGGATCAACTCTTTTGCTTTGAGTTGACCGTTTTCCTGTTCGAGGAATGATATAACATACTTTTCCCTTTCCAAATTTATCGCCAACTCCTTGATTTGGAAGTATTTGTCCTTGATAGTCTGTCTCATGCTTGTGGTTTGATCCTCAACCTCTGGATCAATTAGCTCAAACTCATGCTCCACTGTATCCTTACCCTTTGCTATTGATACCTACTTTGTTGATGAAGAAGGCTTGGCCCCTTTCTCTTTGTGAGAAGAAAACACAAGCCTATGCCATTTCTTATACACTTTGGTAACGTCTGCCCTAGGTAGCTGAATCTTCTCTGTTTGTCTACTAGATTACCCCATCTCTACTTGTTGTTGTAGTGCGCTTGTGGACTAAGATGCTGCATTTTCCTCATGCCATTTTAGAGTTGTTTTTAAGAAGGCTTCCCAAGTCATACTCCTTTCTGCCAACTGATGAAGGACAATGGTTTTGATGAGATTATGATGGAATGGGCTTGAAGAGTGCTCTTTTTCCTTCAACTGTATCTTTTCAGACATTTTTGAAATACTCCTGAACAAGTAATTGCACATGTTGAGTGGATTTTGAGATGTGAAGTGCATCAAGAGGCGAATGTGATATGCATACAACCTTGAGAATCTACCTTCACAGGTAAAGAACCTCATGATGGTCTTCATTAAAGGAGCATACTTCTCAAGAAAATATCTGAAAGGCATAAGGTGAGTGTGTGTGTCTCTGTATGGAGTCTTTAAGAAGGGCTTGTAGTTTTCAAGATCTAGATTCATTCCTTTGAACCAGTATTCGCCATTGTCTGGTAAACCAGTTGCTAGTGAGATGGAGGCCATTGAGAAGATAAACTCAATACTAGCAATGACAGCAGCCTCCCCTTTCAAATGTGTAGCCACCCAATCTGTCAGCTACTCATAAAAACCTGCTTCACTTACTCTTTTGCAAAATTCGAAACAGTGAACATCTTCAAAACACTGTTTGATGAAAGGATAGGAGTTGATCTGATTGCAATCTGATGGTTCATATCTGAGAATCCTCCCTCCTTTGTGATGCTTCTTTCTCTCTAGTGAAGAATCAATCTCCATGATGACACAAAGTCCTAGTAGCAGGAAGTGAAAATAGATGTGAGGTGTGAATGGAAATGAAGTGATATGTAGGAGATTTTGACAAAATGATGAGAGGGGTTTTATGAAAGATGAGATGAATTTGAAAACCGATGGAAATGATGTTATCGGGAAAACTAGTGTCCATTTAGAGCTTCTAGTCCCACTAAGACGATTAGCTATCTTAGAAACAAACAATTCGAAGTAACTTGTGTTTTCCTTTATGATAGATAGATGAGAGAGAAGCAGAGAGTACCAACCTCAGTCTTTCGCTTGGATCCTTGCTTGTTTCCTTTCTCCTTTGATAGAGATTCGCCACTCCTTTCTCACTTGTCCTGCTTCAAAGAAAACCTGTAGAGTCAAAGTAGCAAAATACCATCAAAGCATAGAGACCTATAACCATAAACAATGAAGAATCAGATGTACATTAACCATACAAATGCATACACAAATACAAGATTCAGAAATATACAAGTATATGGAGGAAAACTCAAATAACTTTATTAATAGAAGTAGTAGAAGAGAGGATTACAACCGACCTGTCTGATCCAACATCATCCTCCCAGCATGAAAGCCCTCTTCACCTCATAAAAAGCAAGATCACCCAACAATACAATGTCTCAAAGAGAAACCAACAACACTTCCTTACAAATTACAAAATTCCAGCCTCTGGATCTCTACGATGAGGGATCCATATATAGATGTTTCTAGGGGAGTGAGTCAACTTCTGGGATTCTGATTAGTGTCATTTCACTGATAGTTCTTGGTTCCACTTGGAGATTTCATGATCTCTTACTCATCCCTGGGTGTATTTAGAGAGGCAAGTGTCACATGAGCAGTTTCTAGAAGATTCTTTGAGTTTCCACCTAGCAAACTACCTCTGCCATTTTCTACTCTCACTCATCACACTCTACAGAAGGTCTTTTCAATATGCATCACACCCTTTGTGTGTAGCAGGTGAGATGCATCGCACCCTCAGCATGGAGCAGTCTATATGGTCCAATTTTGACTAGTTTTGAGCAGTTTTTTAGGGAGAACTTCTGGGAAATGATGTAATTAGTTGACCTTGATACTTTAGGGTATCAAACAAAAATTTTAGGGGTTTGAGAGCCCTTGGTTTATTGACATATGTGATTGGGGTTGCAGTGCCCAAATATGTCTATAACAGTTGCCCCCTAAAGCATGAGGTCGTAAATATTCTAATATCGAGTGAAATGCTTTATCATGAGGATACGAGGTTTTTCGAACTGGAAGGTGACCTGTAATAAGATACAATACAATACATTATCTTCATAATATTTTCATCATCTAGCTAAGGCAGGCATTCCCATGCTTAGCTTTATAAATTCGTTTTCATGTACATAGGACAGACAATCGTCTATGTGGCAGACTGATGATTCTGGTAGATCCATCATCCCTTAGCTTGGATGATTATCTATGCAGCTATAGTGTACATTTGATGTCTTTATTTTCCTGAATATATCGCAGCCCGGATGGATGAAAATAGATCTGAGGTCTTCAAACTTGTTCAATCTTTGCCCGAAGTACAAGTCGATCCATGTGAAAAGATGTTCTGATGGTGAACATGGAAATACATCACCTGATTACCAGCCAATGATGTAAGTTGTTAACAGGCATGAGAGGAATCACCGATAATGATAATGACCCTCAAGGTACTGCAGTACAACTCACATGGTGTGAATACATGAGTCGATGTCGAACACCACACAAAATCTTTTGGTCGAAGGCCATTGATGTAAACTTGTCGCCGAAAGTGAGAAACTTGCCATTGAGGCATGCAAGCTTCAAAGTGTTGAAAGGGTTGTTCCTAAGTCAACTTCTTGGATAATGAGCTGATGTCGACAAGAAGTGACCCGCCGTAGGAGGGCCTTAATGAATCCCACATCTACGACACGGAACAGAGCAAATCATTTTGTGGAGGTGAAAATGATCTGATGATACAAGGTTCAGGGTGGCGGTCATGAAAAATGGAGAGTGCAAGTATTGCAGCGGACGAGGTGTTAACTGGGTTGGTGAATTCTGTGAACGACTTCTCTTGAACATATCAGTGACACTAGAATGGATTGGTAGCATTAACCCCAAAATGGATGGTACAGAGGACCAATGGTGATATGACTGGTGAATGGAATAACCCAACCCAACTCAATCATGGTGATGGAGTGAAAGTGTCATGTTTAGGAGCGACCTGCTACCAATGAAGTTCTTCAAGTTTTCTTCCCATTTTCCCCGGTCATTTTTGACCAGTACCTCATTATTTTTGTCAAGATTGAGGAGGATAACATATGCTTGTTCTATAATCTTCCCTTCGGGCAAACCTATCGCTATGTTTTAGCGAGCCTAGCGATAGTGAAATTCGCTCTTTTCCGTATGGACAAGTTTGTCGCTATTGTTTTAATGAGTTTAACAACAAAGATAACTCGGTCCTTTTCAGTTTTAGAGAATCTGAAAAGAGATGAAAAGGAAACTCCAGTAGTCCTTTCTCGTAGTATAATCCCTTAAGTCCGAGAAAGTATAAAATAATACGAAAGGGATGACTTTTTGATCACTTTAGCGAGCCAAAAAAGACAAGCGCTCGATCTTTTTATGTAATGATCCCTCAGGTTCAAAATGATTAAAATATAGAGGAGGGATGGCACTTCCAATCACTTTAACAAGCTGGAGAGGCCAATTTCTCAGCAATCTTTTCATATTTTATGAGTCTAAAAAGAACTTAAAGGAGACTCGTCTTTTGAGGAACGAGTGATGTTTTCAGATAGCAACTAATTCCAGGTAAAGTTTGGAACTTTTCAATCACGACAGTGTAAAGAAGGTGGCTAATAGAATCACTCATCGTAGCTGTTCCTCAAAAGGGAAAACAATCAAGTGGAGGCGTATGATCAGCTAAAAAGGTGGAGGTGATGGTAAGAACATGACCAAGGCTCAAAAGTTGATAGCAATGCAATCACAAAGGTTATTTACCGAAGGTGGGTTCATTTTTAATGAGCTTGAACTCTGGGGGAACATATTCTCCTTGCTAGGTTTATTTTTTAACGAGCTTGAGCTTCGTGTAAACCTGCTCGTGCCAGTCGTATAATAAGGATGTCTCTCATTAGTAGGTTCATTTTTTAGGGACCCCCATGCAAAACTTTGCTCCAGGCCTTTTGTATGTAGGCTAGGAATGACCAAATACTATCCTAAGGGTTAGTGAACTACTAAGGTTAGGTAGGATATTTTCTCGTCGAGAAACATTTCCTTTACTTTGCCATCAACGTTGGTCCCGACAAAGGTGAATGGTGGATCAGACCAATCAGCTAACTTAAGTAGCTGAAGTTAGTAAAACTATGGGGTTAGAGTTACACTAGTCACTTTTCGCTTGCGTAGAAAAGGTTTGCATGCCCCCAGCTATAAAGAGAAGTAGAGTTTCTAAGTTACCATATGGAAGTTCTTGCATTAAAGCAAGGTTGTTTTGTCCACGTAGTAGCCAAAACACTTCCTTGGCTTTGTCCATCGAAATAGACAAAGGTGAATGGTGGGAGCTTCCAATCACATAACATTCGATGAAGGAATCCTTTTCCAGACTAATCCCATTTTCCTAAATGGACGGGTGTCTCAGACTAGTCATATATGCTACGAGGAAACCTACCTTATATCTTGGGTTTTCCTGCTGAAGCAGACTAGGGTGCATGCCCCCAGGGTTTAGTCACATTCACTGAATCACTCCTGCTCATCAGGTGGATGGACTGGAGGTTGATGAGACATTCCTTGTGCAAAAATACCATTTAGGGATGGCATTTGACTAGTAGTTGTGTTTGAACCAGGGAAAGAAAGCTGGTCTACGAGCTGGACCATTTTGCCTTCATACGGAAAGCACATCACCCAAAAGAGTGAGGAAACAATAACTCCCACGCTATAAATGTAGTCACGCCCAAGGAGTAGATTGTAATCTAGCGGCCCTTGTACTACCATCACGTTTAGATGAATGGTTTTCCTTCTCAAAGTTAAGGTCGACTGGTTCCTTTATTGAAGCCTAACATATTTCGAATCTTAGGTAGAAGCGATGGTGAACCAAGCGCTTTCCAAGCAGTTGAGGAAAGGATACTCATAGAGAAGCCCCTTCATCTATGATAGTACCAGCCATGATCATTCTGTAAGCTTGTACTATGATCCGAAATGGTACATTAGATGGTAGGCGAGGTCTCGCTAGTAGATTCCAATCAAAGGAAACAACTAGATTGCTTGGAGGAGGGACCGAATAAATGGTAGGATGAATCTCTTGAACTGAGGAACTCCCCTCCTGTGGAAGGAGAATGGGTAGATTTTCCCCATGTTCATCGAATTCTGTGTTAACAAAAAGAATTTGAACGGCGTCATTCTCATTCTCTTTGGAGACTGTATCATCTGAAGGTAGACTTTCTGAAGACAAAACTAGGTCAACTGCCGTCTCGACCTATTGACTTTCGTCCGGTGTGGACTTAGAAGGTTTATCTTCAATGATAGGTGTTTCGACCGAAAAAAAAAGGTGTGTTAGTCATATTTTCAACTAGCGATGGACATGGCAAGAGTTTCTTGTATCCAGGAGGAAATAGTTGCGGTGAAGTAGGACGATTATCCAAGACACTTTTATCTTCATCCAGGAAAGGGCAATGGTGTATGGCATGATTGCCTTCACACAATCTACAAGGAAACTTAGATCTTCCTTTTTGCCCATTGACTTCATTTTCACTAGTTGATGGTGTACTCTCACATGATCGACAGAGGTTGAAGACACCAGATTGTGTCAGCGGGGAGACCAGTCTCCCAATATCTGCGGGATGTAGGGACAATCTTGATGATAGTGGTATCCTTTTCAAGTGACACATGGAGATTTGTGCTTGGATGGTGCAGTGTGCGGATTTTCACCAGACGATGCATGGCTGCCCCCTTTCATCGTTGGCTTATTCTTCTTCTTCTCCTTCCCTTTCTTCTTCTTCTCAGTTACTTGGTTTTTAGTGTTACTAGTTTCACCAAGTGAAGAAGAAGAAGGAGAGGGAGAAAAAAACAAAGTGGAAGGTGGGAGATCAACTTCAATATCATCTGGTTGTTGATTTGATTGCTGAGGATTTACGATGTTTTGAACGATAGAGGTTGAGAAAAGCCATATTGGCAGCCCAATTGTGAGTCCTGGGAGGGATAATGTAGCCATGTGTGGAGCACCAACATCTCCCCAAGAGGAGAAAGGACTAGGATTTTCCCCAAGGGGAAATCCTTGATTGGTAGACTCCATTTTCTCAACCTAAGACCAAAGAGGGAACAATGATGTTATTCCGAATAAAATAAATTTTATCATGCTTTGACACAACTTGCTTTTTCAATTTTTAAGAGTCGAGGAAAAGCTAAAGATGACTCTAGTCGCCTTTGATTTTTAATGAGCCTAAAGTGACAAGTGCTCAGATGGACCTTCTCTTTTAAGGAGTCTGAAAAGGAAGGAAAGTGACTACTTTGGAAATCTAGACAAAGGGATTACCAAACCAATTGAAAAACTGCAATATACTTTTACATACGACAGTTGATCTTCCCAAATGCTGTGTTCAGTGCATTGCGATCAATAGGGTGGAAGAAATAGCTTCCCAAGGATAAAGGATATAGGCTATTGTGGTCTCCCAATATATACTCAACAGTACATGGGAGCACAAGTCCATACTGGCACTTGTCGTATCAAAGAGGAGGAATATGTCTCTAGCCTAGACTTCTAGATGTTGTGCATTAGGTTCCAAAGAATTTTTATGTTCATTGAGGTTTATTTTACAGTTGATCTTTCTTAAGAAGTTTGCCTTTAAGGTTCACCGTGTGATGTAGATATACAATTTCTAAACATGCAATCTAAGATGATAAACAGTCGTTTACTTTCTTTTAGCAATGAAAATCCTAGCTTCTAAGGAAAGAGAAATAAAATTCTTTCAACATAGAGCAGATAGCACACACTAGATGCACTTTTCTTAAATCAATTTCCGCATGCAGTCTAAATGCAAATTCACATGCATTTATTTGTTTTTTCAGTTTCCTTAATGTGAGAATGACAAAAAGAATACTATGTATAGATCTAAACTATCTTTCCTCAAAGCGACACTTTAGCAATTTCTGTTAAAAACGAAAGGAAGACTAAGATGACACTTTCAATTTCGACTTGAAAACTGCTTTCGACACTTCAAAAAATTGATGATTCAAATAAAATACAGTATCAAAAATGTAATCGACTATCTAAAAGAGGAATACTTTACGACACCCTTTTTCTTGACTGAAAACGATAGTTGTGACACTTTCAAATCAAAATACGACAGTTCGATTAAGCTACTTTTGCAAAGGAGAACTGTAAATGATGAAAAATAGATAAAAAAACATTCACAATTCTTTATCAATGGAGGATGAATAATGCAAAGGAAGAAGGTTTCAACAGTGATATACTGATCATAGGTAGCAAAACTACTGAATAAAGCTTACGACAATGAAGAAAAAAACCAAAATATGGAGGCAGAAACAGTCTCACTCAATCATCGCACTTGTAACACAGGGAAATAGAGATGCATCTCACCTGCAACACACAGGAGGTGCGATGCATCCATGTTTCCAATGAGAGACAGTGCGATGGTCTAGGGACGAGACTGAGCTTGGTTTTCACTCACAGTTTGCAGCTAAGTTCAGGGGTTTAGGCTGAGCTTTTGATAGGCAGTAAACACAAAGTATAGGGGCTGATCTAATGAGGTTATTTGAGATACCACTAGGGCACTTAGGATGTTTGAAAGTCAGATGTTCAGTTCATAAACCAGCCCGAAGATTGACTGAAGCAGCATTGATCTACTTTGCAGTTGCATAGCAAAAGCAGTTCGAAGGCTAGCTGGCTTAACTTCAGGCTCCATCTGTAGTTTATAAAGCAAACAACAGTAACAAACAAACAAACCATTTGCTCCCCAGTGGAGTTGCCATTTTGTTATTGGGAAAACTAGTGTCCATTCAGAGCTGCTAGGCCCACTAAGATGGGTAGCTATCTTAGAAACAAACAATTCAAAGTAACGTGTGTTTTCCTTTATGAGAGATAGATGAGAGAGAAGCAGAGAGTACCAACCTCAGTCTTTCGCTTGGCTCCTTGCTTGTTTCCTCTCTCCTTTGATAGAGATTCACTACTCCTTTCTCACTTGTCCCACTTCAAAGAACACCTGTAGAGTCAAAGTAGCAAAATACCATCAAAGCATAGAGATCTATAACCATAAGCAATGTAGAATCAGATGTACATTAACCATAAAAATGAATACACAAATACAAGATTCAGAAATATACAAGTATATGGAGAAAAAATCAAATAACATTATTGATAGAAGTAGTAGAAGAGAGGATTACAACCCAGCTGTCTGATCCAGCATCATCCTCCCAACATGAAAGCCCTCTTCACCTCATAAAAAGCAAGATCACCCAACAATACAATGTCTCAAAGAGAAACCAACAACACTTCCTTACAAATTACAAAATTCCAGTCTCTGGATCTCTAGGATGAGGGATCCATATATAGATGTTTGTAGGGGAGTGAGTCAGCTTCTAGGATTCTGATTAGTGTCATTTCACTGATAGTTCTTGGTTCCACTTGGAGATTTCATGATCTCTTACTCATCCCTAGGCAAATTTAGAGAGGCAAGTGTCACATGAGAAGTTTCTAGAAGATTCTTTGAGTTTCCACCTAGCAAACTGCCTCTGCCATTTGTCTACTCTCGCTCATCGCACCCTACAGAAGGGATTTTCAGTATGCATCATGCCCTTTGTGTGTAGCAGGTGAGATGCATCACACCCTCAACATCGATTAGTCTGTATGGTCCAGTTTTGACCAGTTCTGAGCAATTTTTTAGGGAGAACTTCTAGGAAATGATGTAATCATTTGACCTTGATCATTTAGGGTATGAAACAACACTTTTAGGGGTTTGAGAGCCCTTGTTTTATTGACATATGTGATTGGGGTTGTAGTGCCCAAATATGTCTATAACAAATGAGTGAAGAAAATAGTGAAAATATGTTGTTACTTGCAAGTGAGACCAAGAAGGTTTATAATGAAATTTGCCCAAAAGAACTCTAGGAATGAGCTAGGTTTTGCTTTTTCAGTGTTTAAACTTTGTTTGGAGGTGGATGGAACAATCAAGATGACTCATAATACATGTGTGCAGGTGTAGAAAGTCAATTTACATGTTTAGGAGATAAAAAATTGTGATGACCATTTCTACCCTAGCATTTCTCATGGAATTTTTGCTACAAACCCTAGCTTGAGATATTGTCAACATGGAATGCAAATGGGAAAGAAAAAATGAAGGGAAATGATGTACTTACTTGTTCCTCAGCCTTAGCAAGTGATTTGACCAAGTTTGAAAGCAAAAAAATTGAAATTTAGGAAAATTTGTGTGGTTTTCGGGCACTCTGTCCTGCGCAGAGCGCCAAAGTGCAGGGCAATTCTCCTACACGCAACCCATACTTCAGAAGTGTAGCATAGTGTATCTATGCACAGTTCCTGCAAATTTTGGCTAAATTCTCCTAGGGAAATGAAATTTTTGCTTTTTAATGCGAGTAAGCTCGATGATGAAGAGTGAATAAGAGATGAATGAAAAGGTATCGAGTCATTTCGAGTTTATATAGGGGTGATTTCTTCACTTTTTCAAAAAGAGAAAAGCAACTAATCCTCTTTAGTGAATTGATTTCACTTTTCTGGAGGCAACTTTTACCTTGCTTTTGCAACTGTGCTTTTTGCATCTCCTGAGTGCTGGTGCTTTCTTCTGCTGAAACTTTTTGATGTCATGAAAATGAAAATAAACCATGTTTCATTTCTTGAACTTTTTTATTTGTCGATTTTGTCTTATTTCTAACTTTTTGTGGAAATGGTGGACCTTGGGGACTCTTAAGACCTAATGGATGACTTAAGACCTAATGGAATGATAATGATGAATTGACCAATTTTCATGGTATATGACAAGCAACCATCATGAGTGAAATTTCAGACAATGACTCTATCTTGGACTGACCATACAATGACCAAATTTGCTGTGTAAACCTAGTAACAGAAAAATTTGGTGATGAAAGCCTGAAAATACCATGGTAAAATCATTTTTTGATCCATGTGACAAGCTAACAAGACTGACAATAACACAATACAACAATGTGATCTCAATACATTGGTGATTCATATTTATGTTTTTACCTCCTCACATTAATAAACATACCTTTCTAAGGATTAGTCGCTAAATTGTCTTGCCTTGAAAACTTGAGGCTTATGCCAAATACTATGGTTTGCCTTACAATAATGTTTTTATTTATATCTATCAAGAGATACTTCATCAACCTAATCTGAAACATGTGCCTAATCACCAAAATGTACAACAAACAAATTACTATGGACTGGTGAAGTTCTAGCTGAAGATACTCCTCAGAGAGTACGACTTCATTTATTTTTATCCATCATCCACAAGAGTTTTAGACATAGTCAATGAAAAATTGCAATATCTCTTTTATTTAGGTCTTCTATTAGGGCTAAAATATCATCGAATATAGTTCATAACTTAACCACTAAGAGGTAGCTTATCTTAGAAAAGTTTTCATGGTGAGTTTTATTCCCAAATTGAACTACATATTTGTCACAAAATTTTCCATGAGAATCTTCAACAAGGAGGGTCAAGTAGGCTTAGATAATTTCCTTAGAAATAACCTCTATAAAACCCAGGAAAAACCTCAAATAAATCCTCAAAAAATGTCTCATATCAGCTACAGGAAGGGCTCAAAAGGAACTACTAAAATCATCCAACGAAGATTTCTAGATAAGCCCAAAAAGGTAGATCTACATAGCTTATAGAATATCATAGTCACTCACTTCTAGATTAGTTTTAGTAGAGTCAAATAGACCTTTAAACTCTCCCATGAACTTTCTTAGCCGGAAAAGTGTGCCAAGAGGAAAAGAGAGTGTGAACCTCACAAGCCACCGAATTTGGGATAGAAAGACCTATAAAATTTGGCATTGTCTTGATAAACACAACATAATAATAATGATTATGGACTGATCTAATATCACAATAATTGTTAATGTAATACGATAAAACATTTAAATAAGCCCTAATTTTGTTTGCCCTAGTTTTCTTAACATGGTATAAGAGCTAAGGTCGCGTGTTTTATTTGACCAAATTTATTTACTAAGGATGCTATGGGGATGAATATGGTATCCAAGGGTGTGAAGAATTTTTGGATTTCCTTCAAAATGAGTTTCATGACATGGACGTTAATTAGTGTTTCTAGCAATATTTGTGTAGACAAGAAACCCACGACTTTGAATTGGATTGAAGGGCATGGAAAATCAGTGGTGTGTGATGTTATCATCACCAAGGAAGTTATTAGAAATGTTTTGAAGACAATTGTTCCAGTGTTTTTTGAAGTGGAACAAGCTCAAGAACATAACTGGATCTGCACTAGCTAGTGAAATGGGAGGCTTCAATGCTCACATATCTAAGATTTTCTACTATATTTATTGTAACTAATATATATATATATATATATATATATATATATATATATATATATATATATATATATATATTAATTTCATTTTGTAATATATATTAGTCTAATAAAATTATAACATATATTAGTTGTCAATTCACAGTAGTTTGTAATTACGATGACAATTTAAGTACATATTAAGGGAGTAGAAATCACTATTGAAAGAGGATACACTTGTGCATAAAAAATATCCAAGATTAATGGTATTGATGACCTTATTCTGAGATTAAGTATTGCTGAAAGAATTCCAAAAACCATACTCTACACTTGTGCATCAAGACATCGAAATTTTGAGAAGGTTTCTTGTTTAGATTGTCATATTGCAAGTGTGGATCAGTTCTCTCATTGGTATCAAACCAAATCTAGGGTAATGGCCTCTAGAAGTAGTAATTTTAGTCTTATAAAGAAAAAAGTTTAGTTTTTTCTCTTGTTCTGGGTATAAACACACTTCAAAAGGACATAACTTCAGGCATCAATCATGTTGAAAAGGGAGTCGAGCCTCCTATTCCAATTTTTAGAAAAAGAGACCTTAGATTGAATCTCTTAAAATCACATCTAACTTATCTTCAAAGAAATAGTCACCATTGATCAAGATAGAATTCATTGACTTGTGTAAGTGGCATAAGAAGACAATAATATTTGTATAGATTCTATGACTAGAGTATATGTCAAGTATTATTAGATAACAATAATAAGTTGTATATGAAATTAAGTACCTAGTCCTATATTTGACATTTGCTAACCCTAGGTGTTATAGACATATTTGGGCACTGCAACCCCAATCACATATGTCAATAAACAAAGGGCTCTCAAACCGCTAAAAGTGTTTTTTCATACCCTAAAGGATCAAGGTCAACTGATTACATCATTTCCCAGAAGTTCTCCCTAAAAAACTGCTCAGAACTGGTCAAAACTGGACCATACAAACTACTCCATGCTAAGGGTGCGATGCATCTCACCTGCAGCACACAAAGGGTGAGATGCATACGGAAAAGCCCTTCTATAGGGTGTGATGAGTGAGAGCAAACAAATGGGAGAGCAGTTTGCTAGGTGGAAACTCAGAGAATCTTCTAGAAACTGCTCATATGACACTTGCCTCTCTCAATTCGCCCAGGGATGAGTAAGAGATCATGGAATCTCCAAGTGGAACCAAGAACTATCAGTGAAGTGACACTAATCAAAATCCCAGAAGCTGACTCACTCCCCTGCAGATATCTATATATGGATCCCTCATCCTAGAGATCCAAAGGATGGAATTTTGTAATTTGTAAGGAAGTGTTGTTGGTTTCTCTTTGAGACATTGTATTGTTGGGTTATCTAGCTTTTCATGAGGTGAAGAGGGCTTTCATGGTGGGAGGATGATGCTGGATCAGACAGTTGGGTTGTAATCCTCTCTTCTACTACTTCTATCAATAAATCTATTTGAGCTTTCCTCCATATACTTGTATATTTCTGAATCTTGTATTTTGTATGCATTTGTAGGGTTAATGTACATCTAATTTTGAATTGTTTATGGTTATAGATCTCTATTCTTTGATGGTATTTTGCTCCTCTGACTCTACAGGTGTTCATTGAAGCAGGACAACTGAGAAAGGAGTGGTGAAGTTCTATCAAAGGAGAGAGGAAACAAGGAAGGAGCCAAGTGAAAGACTGAGGTTGGCACTCTCTGCTTCTCTCTCATCTATCTCTCATAAATGAAAACACAAGTTACTTTGAATTGTTTGTTTCTAAGATAGCTACCCATCGTAGTGGGACTAGTAGCTCTAAATGGACACTAGTTTTCCTGGAAACAAAATGGCGACTCCACTAGGGAGCGAATAGTTTGTTTGTTTATTACTGTTGTTTGCTTTATAAACTACAGATGGAGCCTGAAGTTAAGCCAGCTAGCCTTCAAACTACTTTTGCTATGCAATTGCAAAGTAGATCAACACTGCTTCAGTCAATCTCCAAGTTGGTTTATGAACTGAACATCTGACTTGCAAACATCCTAAGTGCCCTGGTGGTAGCTCAATAACCTCATTAGATCAGCCCCTATACTTTGTGATTACTATCTATCATAAGCTCGGCCTAAATCCCTGAACTTAGCTGCAAACTGTGGATGAAAACAAGCTTAGTCTTGTCCCTATACCATCGCACTGTCTCTCATTGGCAGCCTGGATGCATCGTACCTCCCGTGTGCTGCAGGTCAGATGCATCCCTATTTTCCTTAAGGACAGGTGCAATGATTGAATGAGACTATTTCTGACTCTAGATTTTGGTTTTTTCTTCATTATTTTCAACTCCATTCAATAGTTTTGCTGTCTATGATCAGTATATCACTATTGAAACTTTCTTGCTTCACATTATTCAGCCTCCATTGATAAGGAATTGTGAATGTTTTTTACGTATTTTTCATCATTTACAGTCCTTCTTTGCAAACAGTAGCTTAATTGAACTGTCGTTTTTTGATTCGAAAGTGTCGCAACTGTCGTTTTCAGTCAAGAAAAAGAGTGTCATAAAGTTTTCCTCTTTTAGATAGTCGATTACACTTTTGCCATTATATTTGATTTGAATTATCAATTCTTTGAAGTGTCGAAAACATGTGTGCTCTCTGCTCTATGTTGAAATAATCATATTTTTCCTTCCTTAGTAGCTAGGATTTTCATTTCTAAAAGAAAAATAAACGACTGTTTATCATTTTAGATTGCATACTTAGGTGTTGTACATCTACATCATGCAGTGAAACTTGAAAGGCAAATTTCTTAAGAAAGATCAACTATAAAATAAACCTCAATTAACATAAAAACACTTTGGAACCTAACGCACAACATCTGGAAGTCTAGGCTAGAGATGTATTCTGGTGTCATAAAGCCTAGTAACTATCGTTTTCATCGTAGGTTGAGTGATTCCTACTATTTGATATGAAAAGTGTCAATACAGACTTGTGCTCCGACGTACCATCGAGTATATATTGGGAGACCACAATAGGTTAATATCCTTTATCCTTAGGAATCCATGTTTGCCGCACTATCGATCGTAATGGACTGAACATAGCATTCGGGAAGAGTGACTGTCGTACGTAAAGTCCTCGGTAATTTCTCTATAATTTACCACCGAGGTGTATATTGCAGTTTTGCAATTGGTTTGGTAATCCCTCTATCTAGATTTCTATAGTATTCACTTTCGTTCCTTTTCAGACTCCTTAAAAGAAAAGGTCCATCTGAGCACTTGTCACTTCATGCTCATTAAAAATTGAAGGTGACTAGAGTCATCTTTAGCTTTTTCTCGACTCTTAAAAATTGAAAAGGAAAGTTGTGTCAAAGCGTCATAAAATTCATTTAATTCAGAATAACATTTTCCCCTTTTTATTTTGAGTTGATCGAGTAATCTGCAATCGTGGAAGAAAGTCAATAAAAACCCCATCGTTCGTGGAGAGTAATGAGTCAACCGTCTTTGGCTCCGAAAACGAAACCATTCTGGGCCAAGCGATATCGTTTAACTGGGTCAAAGTCTCTTGGTTTATTTGAAACTTGTGTTTCAACATCCTCAGAGACTCTAGTTACTCTAATTATTTATGGTACCCTTGCCTCTACAGAAGAAGTTCCGCGGTTACAACAGGACATTAGAACTAATCCTAGTGTAATGGTAAACACTTCTATTCCTGAGCCAGCTCCATGTAGGGCTGATTCAAAAGGTGTCACCCCTCCAACATTTGTCGCTGCAAAGGCTATACCTTCTTTGGCACTAGAAATATTTTACAGACCTGATGGTCTACCTCTTCTGCCTGGACTGATTGCTATAGAAGAAATTGTGGAGGATCTTCCATCCAGTACCTCATGCATTTTGGAACTGGGATCCACCTATATTCTTCTACCACAGAAGTTAGTTCTTTTGATCACCCTTCATCGCAAGTTCCTGTCGAATTGCTAGGAATCTTTTGGATAGACTCAATATGTTTGAACAACCATCAACATCTAGGACTGTGTCCTCTGATACAGCAGTAGCAGAACTTCCTACTGCTACTCCGACAATGTTCATTGGTATACCATCTATCCCAGCTAGTTCTCAACCACTATATGGAGTCCACCCAGGGACTGTTTTGACAGCATGGTCTGTTCCTATTTGTTCATCTGGAATCTTATCTAGAGTTTCTTATGTTGAGACTCAGTAAAGTGATCCTTCACATCACTATCAACTTGGGCAGTCCAGTCTCCAAAAGCCAATTTACCCTTTGAACACTAGATTTCCGCCATATGGGGGGCAGTATGCCTTTTCATTTTTCCCTCCGAGGGAGCAACCATATGAGAGTGTACAACAAAGTTTGGGTCAAGCTGGAATTACATCCAGTGTATGGGTGCCAATACTGCCTCAACAACTAAGATTTGTATATTCAATGCAACAAATCAACCTATGTCAAACATTCCAACTACACTGGCTATTGTGACAGTGTCGCAAGTACAAGCACTACCTGTTGTATGTCAACCTCAAGTCTCTCAGGTCATAATACAACAGCCTCTTCTCCCCACGACTCAATCACAACCGCCGATTAGTGGCTCCTTAACTGAAGTGACTCAGGCTCAAATGGGTACTATCACCCCTCATCTTGTTCAAACATCGAGTATTAGACAACAACAAATGGTCTCACAGCCATGGCTGGTGCAATATCAACAACCGCAATTCCAGCAATCTTACCAAGGACTGGAGCAACAAAGATTTGCAGGTGATGAGCAGCTGTATATTCAAAAAAGTTACCAACAATCATATTATAATGGTTATTCCCATCAACCTTATCAAAGTTATCAGCATCAAATACATTATGCTGGTATGCAAAGACCCACTACTTAGGCGATCCCATCTTATCCTGGGTATGCTCCACCAAACCTGAATCAACAGTTGCCCTTCGTAGCAACTTTAGAATTACCAAATCTGAATTGGCTAAAAAATGATCCAATTTCTTACGCCCCTTGGTGGCCAGCGATTCCTCATAAACTTCCGTCAAATATTCCTAAATTCAATGGAAATCTGGGTGAAGATCCATCGAATCATGTGATGACATTTCATCTGTGGTGTTTATCCAACACCCTCAATGATGATTCGATTAGGCTTCACCTTTTTCAGCGAACGTTAACTAGTCCAGTAGCGAAATGGTACATTGAAATTCCTAGAGCTTCATTCGATAACTTCAGCACCCTTGCCACCACCTTTTTAACCCATTTTCAGTTACCAATAAGGTACAAAATAGGAATGGAACTCCTTACCAATTTTAAACAAACAACAGCCACTCACATATCTGATCATATTCATGAGTGGCAACGTCTTTGTCGAATGGTAAAGACATATGTTCCTGATCAGCTTCTAGTTCAATGGTTTATTAAGTCTTTATTGCCTTCTATTACAGAAGATGTGGCCAAGGGAGGGGTCATCACTGAAGAGAAAGTCATTGCTCATGCACAATATCTAGACTTGATCTATACTCAGTCTGGCATGCTCTATGACAAAATCCCTAATGCTACTAGACCGGAATTTTCCATTCCTCCTCCTCCTAAATCAAATAAGGACTCTCATGCCGGCGACAGCGTGATTGGCACCTCGAGTACACAAATTGAAAAGGCCCCATCTGGTAAAGCCCTTGCAGTTTCCAGTAGAAAGGAAAATGACAAACTTCCTACCTCAGAGGTTAATGACGTGTCAACCGACAAAAACAAAGAACCGAAGCAACCAAGGGGCAAGAAGAAAGGGAAAAACAAAAAGAAGAAACAGGAAGATTCAAATCCTAAAAAATCTTCTGGAAACCCTTTTGGGCAAAATAAACCTAGGTAACCATGTCACATATGTGATGAGGACCATTGGACGAGAGAGTGTCCACATAAAGCTGAGATTAAGCAGTTCTTTAAGAGTTCAAATACTTCAGTGGTGTTGACTAATCCATTTCCAAACCCAGAAACCAATCTGGTTGCTAGCGGCAATGCTTCCCCATCCCAAGTGCTTATGTTGTCCCTTTCGAAATAGCAAAATGATGCTTTGATATTGACAAGGAATAAAGATTATGGGAATCCACAGATGTCGAACAATAAGGCTACAGATCAACCTAGTAGTTCGACAACAACTTCGACAGAAGTTGTGCCACTCATCATTCCTGAGCTAACAATAAAGCCGCCAAAGTGAGTAGTACAAAAATCAACATTTAATCCTTGTGATCAAGCAGCACAGAATTATAATATAGTAGAGGATCTGGCCCAATCGCCATCTTCTATGTCGACGCTTGAAGTACTGCAAAATTTCCCCTCCCAAAAGCAAGCTCTATTATCAACAATAGGTGGGATTGACCCAGCGGATTCCAATCTTGTGGCCTTTAATCATAAAGGATACGAACCTCAGTTACCTCTCAACTCACTTTCCTCATACAAGTGAAATCCCTCAACAAAACTATTCATCGAACAATTATTAATGAGGGGGCATCTACCTGCATTATGTCGATGAGTTGTTGGAAAAATTAGGCTCACCACCCTTGTCAAGATCATCAATGACATTAAAAGCATTCGATGGTACACCCCGTATGGGATTTTAAGTAACTTGCAAGTTGAATTGGGGGGCAAGACAGTAGAAATTGACATCGAAGTTATCGATGGAAACCTCGATTACAATATCCTACTGGGAAGGCCTTGGATTTATGCTATGGCTACTGTTGTGTCAACATACTTTAGAAAGATTTCATTTCCCTTTCAAGGAGGAATTAAAATCATTGATCAACAAACCTTCCTCCCCAACAGTTCACAAGTTACAGGAAGCATTCCAATGATCCATGGAAGCTCTCATTCGCTTCAAAATGTTGGAGTAGGCCTCCTAAAATACCCTGCCTTAATGGGTACTTTTGCCCTACCGCCTCCGAGTAATCTGGCGGAAGTGGCCAAGGTGGAAACCTGCAATATGATATCTTCCATATCTACATGGATTAAGAAGATTTCTGAACATTTTGTTAGCATGGATCATCAACAGGTATTGCCTCCAAGCCCAATAGAAATTTTGTAGCAATCAATTTTCTTGGCTTGGGCGGCAAACCCAAATCAACGCTCATCGAGTGTTTGGATAGATAGGTCTAAGGAATATGGCACCTCTTCAGATCCTTGGTCGCATGTAAATTATATAGATGAAGGAATTATTTAGTCGATGATGATAAGAGAGGCACCATGGGAGGATTACCACCATCGTTCCCATCTTCCAAATTACAACAAAGATTATTCCAGCGACCTTAATCATCCTTTAGTTTTTTATTTTCTATCAAATACTGTAAATACGGTGGATTCCGAGCGAAAACTATCCAATATTGAAGAAATTATCGCCATAAATATCTTGACCAAACCTAATGTTTTAGAGAATATTCATGTCAGCAAATCTTGTTCTTCTGCAGAACTGGAAATATATTGCACTCTCTTTCACGAATTCAGAGATGTCTTTGCATGGTCATATGAAGAAATGCCAGGCATAGACTCGAGTATAGTTGAACACAAAATCAATATGTATCCAGATGTCAAACCGGTACGACAACGGCTTCGGCAGGTACACCCAAAGAAAGTCGCTGCCATCAAGGTAGAATTTGAAAAAAAATTACATGTTGGTTTCATTTACCCAGTTCCTCTAACTGATTGGGTATCAAATATTATTCCTGTGATGAAAAAGCAAGGAATGATTAGAGTGTGTGTCGATTATAGGGATGTAAATCAAGCTTGTCCAAAGGAAAACTACCCTACACCCTTCATTGACCAAATAATTGATGAATGCACTAGATGCGAAATATTTTCATTCATGGATGGATTTTCTGGGTATAATCAAATAAATATCCACCCACAGGACTAGTCGAAGACTGCATTTATATGTCTGTGGGGCACATTCGCATACCACAAACTACCTTTCGGTTTAGAGAACGCAGGGGAAACTTTTCAAATGGCTATGAACTATGCCTTCCATGACATCAAGAACATCATTCAGCCATATCTCGACGATCTACAGGCTCATTCATGAAAGCGGACTGACCATCCATAACATTTGAGAGCTATATTTCTATGTTGCCGACACTACAAGATATGACTCAATCCGCACAAGTGTGTGTTTTGTGTCAGTCTTGGTCGTTTACTTGGTTTCGTGGTTTGTAAGGATGAGATTCGACTCGACCCATGTAAGGTTCAGGCAATCATCAACATTCCTCCACCTTCAAATTTGCTTCAGATTCATAAACTCCAAGGGAAAGCAAACTTTCTTAGGAGGTTCATTCCAAATTACGCCAAACTTTCTAAAGCTTATACGCGTCTTTTGAAAAAATAAGTGCCCTTTAACTGGGATTAGGTTGTGCAAGCTTCCTTTGATGCTCTAAAGGAATCCCTAATAAAAGCATCATTAATGTACGCTCCTGACTATCAAAAAGACTTTAACCTATATCTAGCTGCAGTAGATACAACCATCACAATGGTTTTAGTTCAAGAAGACAATGGAATCAAACACCCTGTCTATTATTTAAGTCAAAACTTAAATGATACAGAAAGCAAGTACTCCTATGTTGAAAAGCCGACTCTTGCAGTTGTTCAAGCAATATAGAGATTTCGACACTATATCCTCTTTCACAAAACTACCATTTTGTCAGATTGCAACCCTATGACTTACATTCTGTCATGTCAGTTACTTGGGGCAAATATTCGAAATGGATAGCAATTTTGCAAGAGTTTGATCTGGAATTCGTAAAATCCAAATCAAAAAATCTCTAGTATTCGGTGACCTACTATGTGACTTACCATCGTCGTCCAATGATTCAACGTCCAAAGCATCAATCGTGGATGAATATTTGTTTTTGATATCGTCAAGTGATCCGTAGTATGGATATATATTGATTTATCTCCAAAACCAAACATTTAGGCCTAATACCTCTCGCTCCGAACAACGACTTACTTGATACGAAGCAAAAGACTACATGATCATCAGTGATACACTTTACCGTCGTGGTATAGATATAGTTCTGTGAAGGTGCCTCATGCATGAGGAGGCCGAAAAGGTCTTGAATGATTGTCATTCAGGCACATGTGAGGGCCATCTAACTGGTTACGCTACTGCTCAGAAAATCTTGAGAGCTGGCTACTACTGGCCTACTATATTCAAAGATTGCATAATAGCAGTAAGAAGTTACCATGCTTGTCAAATTTTTGACCGCAAAACCAGATTACCACCCGCACCACTGCATCTAGTAGTTGTTGTTGGGCCATTCGCTAAATGGGGCTGTTATAGATATTTTTGGGCCCTACAACCCCAAGCATGAAATTTCCATAAACCAAGGGCTCCTAAGTCCCTAAAAGTGTTGTTCTAACCCCTAAAGGAAAAAGGTCAACAGATTACAGCTTCTCCCAGAAGTTCTCCATGAGAAACTGCTCAGAATTGGTCAAAATAGGATCATTGCAGCTGCTCCACTGGCTAAGTGCATTGCATCTCACCTAAATACACTGTGAGGGTGCGTTGCATTTCAAAAGTCCCTTCTGTGGGGTGCGATGGGTGAAAAATGACAAATGGGAGTGTCATTCCGCGAGGTGGAGAGGCAATGGAAGCTTCCAGAATCTTCTCCTATGACACTTGCATCACTGAATTCGACCAAGGATGAGTAAGAGGCCCTCAGTCTCCAAGTGGAAGCAAGAAATATTAGAGAGAAGACACTAATCAGATCACAAGCTGACTCATCCCCCTTACAGATATCTATATATGGATCCCTCATCCCAGAGATCCAGAGGCTGGAATTTTGCATATTGTAAGGAATTGCTGTTGATTTTCTGAGACAAACATCAGATTGTTGGGTGATCTAAGCTTTGTTTGAGGTGAAGAGGGGCTTCTTTGCTGGGAGGTTGATGTTGGGTCGGAACAATCGGTTGTAACTCCTCTTGGCTCTTTTCTTGTTTATCAATAAAAGCTATTTGAGTTTTCCTCCATACTTTTGGGTCATTGATGCTTGTTACATTTGTATGGTCAATTTACATCTGACCCTAGATTGTTTATGATTATAGATCCATGTCTTTGTATAGTGCTATGCTTCTATGATCTTACAGGTACTTTGTGAAGCTAGGCATGAAAGGGAGCAGGTAGTTGTGGACTATCAAAGAAGAGAGGGATCAAATCAAGAAATTAGCACAAGACAGAGGTTGGTCTTTCTGTTCCTGTCTATCTATAATTCATAAAGGAAAAACAAAAGTAGCTTTTCTCTGTTCGTTTCTAAGGCAGCTGTCACACCTTAGTGGGATAGAGAAGTTCTAAATAGACACTTTTCCCTGTAACAAAATGGCGACTCCACTGGGGAAGTAATTAGTTTGTTTGTTTATCATTCTTTGTTGTTTGTTTCATAAACTTACAAGTAGCAGTCGAACTGCATTTACCATAACAAATGCAAAGTAGACAACTGCTACTACAATCCATCTACTGGATCTGTTTATGATTTAAACAACTGATTCACAAACTATCTGATTGCCCTTGTGATAGCTCTTAGATCCTCCTTAGATCTACCCCTGATTGTTGCATTACTGATTGCTTTTTGCTCGGCCAAAACCCAAGAACTAAACTGCAAACTGTGACCCAGAACCCGAACAAAGCCTCGTTTCTGGCCCAGCGCAGGTACTGTTCAGAGATTCTGAATTTCAGTGCACTTCCCAAGTGGACAACCTGCGCTGCGTTTCAGATTCTCTATGTTACAGGTGCGCTGATCAGACTAGCTCTGTGCGGTTGTGGCTTCTGTGGTTCATTCTTTCCAGTTCTATTCTTGAATTTTGCTGCCTGTGATCAGTATATGTCTGTTTGAAACCCCTTTTCCTTACTGTTATTCCGCCTCCTTTGTACAAAAGAACTGTAGATGTTTTTGTGTGTTTGTTGAGTCATTTACAGTTCTCCTTTGCAAAAGTAGCATAATCGTACTGTCGTCCTTTGATTTGAAACTGTCGCAAGTGTCGATTTCAATCGTAGGAAAGAGTTTGATTGCTGCTGATGGTCGATTATCCTTTTACTATTGCTTTTGGTCTGAATTTGTAATTTTCTAGTGTCAAGAACAAGTATTCATTTCAAAATCGTAAGGTGTTGTAATCGTCTCCATTTTTTATTTCGAAAAGAAACTTGTTGATATTTGTCGCTTGAAAAAGAAATTCAGATTTGTGCATCAACTTTCTTTTTAGCATCCATATATAAGAAAGTCGAAAACAAATACATGCATGTGCATTTGCATATAGACAGTCTGATTGGCTTGATTTAGGAAAGTGCATTTAGAGTGTGTTCTTTGCTCTTTGTGAAAAGATTTTGTCTTTCTTTTCCCTAGTAGCTAGGATTTTCATTGCATAAAAGAGATAAAAGTTTGTTTATCATCTTAGATTGCATTTTAGGAATTACATCTACATCTTGTGGTGAACCCGAAAGGCAAACTTCATAAACAAGATCAACTTAAAATAAATTCAATGAATCTAACAACGCTTTGGAACTTAACGCACAACATTTAGAAGTCTAGGCTAGAGACGTATTCCGACGTCGTAAAGCCTGGTAACTGTTGTTCTCACTGATGGTTGGGTGATTCCTTCACTTTGAGACGATAAGTGCCAGTACGGACTTGTGCTCCCACGTACCGTCGAGTATATTTTGGGAGACCCCAATAGGCTTAATCCTTTATCCATAGGAAGCCGTGTCTGCCGCCCTATCGATCGCAATGCACTGAACACAACATTCGGGAAGATTGACTGTCGTAACGTAAAAAGTATTCTGCAGTTTTGTGATTGGTTTGGTAATCCCTCTACCTAGATTTCCAGAGCATTCCCTTTCGTTCCTTTTCAGACTCCTTAACGGAAAAGGTCCATCTGAGCACTTGTCACTTCAAGCTCATTAAAAATCGAAGGAGACTAGAGTCATCTTTTGTTTTTTCTCGACTCTTAAAAACTGAAAAAACAAGTTGTGTCAAAGCATTTAAAATTCATTTAATTCGGAAACATACTTCCCCTTTATTTTAGTTGATCGAGTAATCCACAATCGTGGAAGAAAGTCAATTGAAACCTCGTCGTTTGTGGAGGCTTACGAGTTAACCATCTTTGTCTCTGGAATCGAAGCCAATACGGACAAAGCGAACTCGTTTAACCGGTTCCAAATCTCCTATTAAAGTTAGAACAAGTGTTCCAACGACATTAGAGACTCCGATTACTCCAAACATTTCTGGAATCCCTGCCTCTACAGAAGAAGTTCAGCAGCCGCAGAAGGATAGTGATACTGATTCTAGTCTGAGAGTAAACACTTGTGTTACCGAACCAGTTCCATCTACAACCGGTTCGGAGAGTCTTGCTCTTCAAACATTTGTCGCTGCCGATTTCATACCTTCTTCGGCACCAGAAATATTCTACGGACCTGACGGTCTTCCCCTTCCACCTGGTCCGATTTCCATAGAAGAAATTGTAGAAGATCCTCCAACAAGTACTCCAACGCAATTTGGAGTCGGGATCACTCTACATCCTTCTTCATCAGAAGTTAGTCTACCACCAGCGGAAGCTCCTGTAGAATCGCTAGGTAATCTTTTGGATAGACTACAAATGTTTGAACAACCATCAACATCTAGGACTATGTCGTCTGACACAGCGACGGCAGAACTCCCTGCTATCACTCCGACAATTTTCGCCGGTATACCATCTATCCCGACTAGCTCTCAACTGCTAGAAGGAGTCCACTCAGGGGCTATTTCGACAGTATGGTCTGTTCCTGTTTTTTCATCCGGAATAATATCCGGAAACTCTTATGTTGAGTCTCAAAAAATTGATCCATTTGGAGGTCAATTTGGGCAGTCCGGTCCCCAAGGGCAAACAATTCCCTTGAGTTCTGGATTAGCACAGTATGGGGGGTAGTATACCCTTTCATTATCCCCTCCGGGAGGATATCCATACGGGAGTTCACAACAACATTTAGGTTATACTAGAATTACCTCAAGCGGTTGGGTACCAATACTACCTCAAAAACCAAGAATTGTATATTCGATGCAACAATGCTTACCTATGTCAAATATCCCAACTACACCAGCTATTGTGACGGAGTCACAAGTTCAAGAGCTGCCTGTTGTATGCCAACCTCAGGTTTCTCAGGTCGTAATACAACAGCCCCTTGACCCTGCGACTCAACCACAATCGCCGACCGGTGGAACGAAACAGGTTCAGACGGGTACAATTACCCCTCATCTTGGTCAAACTGTTAGTATCGGGCAACAACACATGGCTTCACAACCATGGCTGGTGCAATACCAACAACCGCAATTCCAACAAGTATACCAAGGTTCTGAGCAACAAATCTTTGCTAATAGTGGACAGCCGTACATTCAAAATGGTCAACATCAACCATTTTACAATGGTCATGCCCACCAGCCTTACCAAACATACCAGCATCAAATGCATTATGCCGGTATGCAAAGACCAACTGCTCAGGAAATCCCATCTTATCCTGGGTATGCTTCACCTAACCTGAATCAGCAGTTACCCTTTGTGGCAACTTTAGAGTTACCTGATTTAAACAGGTTAACAAATGATCCAATCACTTACGCCCCTTGGTGGCCAACGATTCCACATAAACTTCCATCAGATATTCCTAAATTTAATGGAAATCCAGGTGAAGATCCATCGAATCACGTGATGACCTTTCATCTATGGTGTTCATCAAACACCCTAAATGATGATTCGATAAGACTTCGCCTCTTTCAGAGGACGTTAACGGGTCCAGCGGCAAAATGGTACATCGAATTGCCTAGAGCTTCGTTCAACAACTTCAGTACCTTAGCCACAACCTTTTTAACCCATTTTCAGTTACCAATAAGGTACGAAACGGGAACAGAACTTCTTACCAATTTCAAACAGACAATGGCCACTCACATATCTGATCATATACATGAGTGGCGATGTCGTCGTAGAATGGTAAAAACGTATGTCCCCGATCAGCTCTTAGCTGAATGGTTTATTAAGTCATTACTGCCTTCCATCACGGAAGATGTGGCAAAGGGGGGAGTCGTAACAGAAGAGCAAGTTATCGCTCGTGCACAATATCTGGACTTGATTTACACTCAGTCCAGCACGCTCTACGATAAAATACCTAACGCCCCTAGACCGGAATTCTCAATTCCTCCTCCTCCTAAATCAAACAATGACTCTCATGCCGGCGATGGCGTGATTGGAACAACAGACACGAAATCGAAAAAGGCTACATCCAAAAAGGCCCGTAATATTTCAAGTCAAAATGCAAAAGATGAACTTCTTGCTTTGGAAGTAAATGCCGTATCAATAGATAAAGGCAAAGAAACCAAACAACCAGGAAGCAAGAAAAAAGGCAAAGGGAAGAAGAAGAAACAGGAGGAATCATCACCTGAAAAATCTTCTTCAAACCGTCCTGGAGATAGGAAACCAAAAAATCCATGCTTCATATGTGATGAGGATCATTGGACCGCAAATTGTCCACACAGAGCTGAGCTTAAGAAATTCTTGAAGAATTCAAAAACCTCCGCAGTGTTAACTGATCCGTTTCCCAATCCAGGAACAAATCTGGTTGAAAGTGGAAATGCTTCCCCGTCTCAAGTGCTAATGTTGTCGGTTTCAAAACAACAAAATGATGCTTTGATATCGACAAGGAACAAAGATTATGGGAATCCACAGCTGTTGAAAGACAAGGATAAAGATCAACCTAGTAGTTCGACAACAACTTCGACAAAAGTTACGCCACCCATCATTCCTGAATTGACTATAAAACTGCCAAAGGGAGTGGTACACAAGTCGACGTTTAATCCCCGCGCTAGAGTGGCACAACATTATAATATAGTGGAATATTTGGCCCAATCGACATCCGCTATGTCGACTCTTGAAGTACTACAGAATTGCCCATCCCAAAGGCAGGCTTTATTATCAGCCATTTGTGGGATAGACCCAAAGGATTCCAATCTTGTATCCTTCGATCATAAAGGATACGATCCTCAATTACCAGCTCAACTAGCTTTCCTTGTTCAAGTGAAAGCCCTCAACAAAACCGTTCATCGAACAATTATTGATGAGGGGGCATCTACATGCATTATTTCGATGAGTTGCTGGAAAACTTTAGGATCTCCAACCTTGTTGCGATCTTCGATGACATTAAAATCATTCGACGGAAGGACATATACCCCATATGGTATTCTAAGTAACTTGAAAGTTGAACTAGGAGGGAAAACAGTAGAAATAAATGTTGAAGTAATCGATGGAAATCTTGATTACAACATCCTACTAAGAAGGCCATGGATATATGCTATGGCGGCTGTTGTGTCGACCTATTTTAGGAAGATTGCATTTCCCTTTCAAGGAGGGATTACAATCGTCGATCAAAAAAACTTCCTCCCTAATGGTTCTCAAGTTACAGGAAGCATCCCCATGATCCATGGAAACCCCCATTCGCTTCAAAATATCGGAGTAGGCCTACTAAAAGATCCTATACTAATGGGACTTTCGCCCTTCCACCTCCAATCAACCTGGCGGAAGTAGCGTCGATAGGAACCTGCAATATGATATCTTCTAAAAAGATCTCAGAAAACGATATTGACATGGATCATGCAATGGTTTTTCCCCCAAGCCCAACGGAAATATTGTAGCAATCAATGTTCCTAGAATGGGAGGAAAACCTGAATCAACGCTCATCAAGCGTTTGGATAGATAGGTCTAAACAATATGGTACCCCTTCAGATCCTTGGTCGCAAGTGCATGTCACCGACGAAGGAATTGTCCAATCAATGGTAATTGAAGGAGCGCCATGGAATGATTCCCACCATCATTCCCTTCTTCCGGATTGTGGAGAAGATACTCAAGATGACCTTTATCATCCTTCAGTCTTTGATTTCCTATCAAATACTGTAAACACGGTGGATTCCGAGTGAAACTTGTCCAATATTGAAGAGACTATCGCCATAAATATCTCAACCAAAACAGATGTTGTAGAGAATATTTATGTTGGCAAATGTTGTTCTCCTTCAGAACTGGAAATATATAACGCTCTTTTTCGCGAATTCAGAGATGTCTTTGCTTGGTCATGCAATGAAATGCCATGCATTGACTCGAGTATCGTTGAACACGAAATTAAGATGTATCCAGATTTCAAACCAGTACGACAACGGCTAAGGCAGGTGCACCCCAAGAAAGCCGCTGCCATTAAGGCAGAAGTTGAAAAAATTCTCCATGCCGGTTTCATCTACCTAGTTCCTCTAACCGATTGGGTATCGAATATTGTCCCTGTTATGAAAAAACAAGGAACAATTAGAGTGTGCGTCGATTATAGGGATGTAAATCAAGCTTGTCCAAAAGACAACTACCCTACACCCTTCATTGACCAGATAATTGATGAATGCGCCGGATGCGAAATCTTTTCATTCATGGATGGATTCTCCGGGTATAATCAAATAAATATCCGCCCACAGGACCAGTCAAAGACTGCATTTATTTTTCCGTGGGGCACATTCACATATCGAAAATTAACCTTTGGTTTAAAGAACACAGGGGCGACGTTTCAGAGGGCAATGAATTATGCCTTCCATGACATCAAAAACATCGTTCAACCATACCTCGATGACCTTCCGGCTCATTCGCGAAAGCGGACTGATCATCCGCAGCATTTAAAAGCGATATTTCTACGTTGCCGACACTACAAGATATGACTCAATCCACACAAATGTGTATTTTGCGTCAGTTCTGGTCGTTTACTTGGCTTTGTAGTCTCAAAGGACAGGATTCGTCTCGACCCATGTAAGGTCCAGGCAATCATAAATTTGCCTCCACCTTCAAATTTGCTTCAGATTCATAAACTCTAAGGGAAAGCGAACTTTCTGAGGAGGTTCATTCCAAATTACGCCGAACTTGCTAAAAGTTATACACGTATTTTGAAAAAGGAAGTGCCCTTTGTCTGGGATCAGGTTGCGCAAGCTTCCTTTGATGCTTTAAAAGAATCCCTAATGAAAGCATCATTAATGTACACTCCTGATTATCAAAAAGATTTTAACCTGTATCTGGCTGCAGCGGATACGACCATCGCAATGGTTTTAGTTCAAGAAGTCGATGGAATTGAAAATCCTATATATTATTTAAGTAAAAACTTAAATGATACAGAAAGCAAATATTCTTATGTTGAAAAGCTAGCACTCGCAACTGTTCAAGCGATATAGAGATTTCGACACTATGTCCTCTTTCTGAAAACTGCCATTCTGTTAGATTGCAACCCCATGACTTATATATTGTCACGACAGTTGCTGGGGGGCAAATACTCAAAATGGATAGCAATCCTACAAGAGTTTGATCTGGAATTTGTAAAATCCAAATTGAAGAAAGCTCTGGTTTTCGCAGAATTATTGTGCGATCTCCCATCATCGTCCAACGATGAAACATCCGAAGAAACAATCGTGGACGAAAGTTTGTTTCTGATATCTGCAAGCAATGAGTGGTATGGGGATATAATCATTTATCTCCAAACACAAAAATACAGGCCAAACACCTCCCACTCCGAACAAAAACGTATTCGACACCAAGAAAAAGACTACATGATCGTCGGTGATACACTTTATCGTCGTGGTATCGATACAGTTCTGAGAAGGTGCCTCACCCATGAGGAGGCCGAAAAAGTCCTGAATGATTGTCATTCAGGCGCGTGTGGGGGGCATCAATCTGGATATGCTACAATGCAAAAAATCTTACGAGCAGGATACTTCTGGCAAAAAATGTTCAAAGATTGCATAACCGCAGTCAGAAGTTGCCATGCTTGTCAAATTTTCGATAGAAAAACTAGAAGACCACCCGCACCTCTACAGCCAATAGTTGCTGTTGGGCCATTCGCCAAATGGGGCATCGATTTCATGACATGTAACCCCACCTCGACCGGTGGGCATGGGTATATCATAGTCGCAATTGACTATTTTACCAAATGGGCTGAGGCGACGCCTACATTAGATAATACTGGTGAAACAACTGCCCTCTTCTTTTTCAATCATGTAGTCGCCAGATTCGGCGTACCACAGGCTATAGTCACAGATCATGGATCGCATTTTCGCAATCACATGATGGTCGAATTAGCTGCCAAACTAGTGTTGTCTCACGACAGCTCTACTCCATATTATCCACAAGCCAACGGACAAGTTGAAGCAATCAACAAAGTCCTGAAACGCATGCTGCAAAGGATGATTGGAGTTCACAAGAGAAGATGGCACCTAATCCTGTACTCGGCTTTGTGGGCTTATCGGACATTGGTAAGGAATGCAACCAGGTTTACACCTTTCCAATTGGTATATGGCCTGGAAGTGGTCTTACCAATCCAGTGCGAAATATTGTCTCTCAAACTCGCAATTGATCTCCTCCACGGAACTTCAGAAGAAGAAGCTCGTTTCTTGGAATTAATCCAATTGGATGAAACCCATCGTGATGCTGCTTTGGCTAACGAAGCCCATAAGAAACGAGTCAAGGCGCAGTTGACAAAAATGTCAAACCTCGTGTCTTCTCAGAAGGTGACTTGGTCTTGCTTTACGACCAAGAATCCGATAAATTGGGAGCAGGTAAATTTAAGTCTTTATGGATGGGCCCCTATATTTTTAAACGAGTGTTAGTAAAAGGAGCCTATGAGTTAATGGACTATGACGGAATTACACTGGCACAACCTCGTAATGGGTTGTACCTTAAGCGTTACTATGCGTAATGGTAACCTGTATGATTTTCTTATGTTTTTGTTTTCGCTAAAGTGTTTATTTTGGTCAAGTAATCCACTTTTTACATTTATTGCAGATGTCAAACCTATTGGAGTCATGTGTTGGATATGCCGACGGAGCGAGTCGTAGTTCGCGGAACCTGTCTTCCGCGGCCTGGGCCATTTTTGATCCAAGCGGCGAGTTAGTAAGTTTCAGAGGGGTATGCATTGGTCAATCAACAAATAACATCGCTGAATATAGCGCATTGATAGAACTTCTCTCTGATGCCATCACACATGGTATACGCCGACTAATTGTCAGGCTAGACTCACAACTCATAATACTACAACTCACGGGTATATATTCCGTCTGAAACCCAGCTATTTATCGCATGTTCCTAAGGGTTAAGATTTTGGAAAGACAATTTGATTTTATTCAATATCAACATATTTCCAGAAACTTAAACACATTAACTGACTCATTAGCAAATTATGTGTTAGATAGACATTTGCAACATTTATAAAAAGAAACATACCATCAATGTTTGCATTTGGATCATGTAACTTAACCAAAATAAAACTCCAAAAATAAAAAATATATATAACTATTTATGGTTTACACATAATGTTCTTTAACTAAGACAAAATTAGTCAAATGACCAAAAAACTCAAAATGCTAGGGGGCACCCTAGTCTAATGATGCTCGTGATAGCAAGTCACAGCCTGTGCAATCATGCGTAAGAGACGAGTCCATCGTCTTGGCACACCAGTAGTATGCCGCTGTAACCTCAAAGGTAGCTCGTCAGTCCTCACATCTGGAATACCAAGAGTGAGGCCCTCAACCTGCTCCTGTAATGCTGTGAGAGTCTCGGCCACATCGAGGTCACGAAGGATAGCCCTTCCGACAGCCTCTCCTGCTGGGGTGGTAGCTGGTACTCTCAGGCGAACTACTGGACGGACAGGACCAACATCTACATGTACACATGAGTTTGATTAAAGTCTTGATAGAATAAAGCACAAGAACATTATAAATGAAAAACGATAAACAAGAATACGGTCAAATATTTTACCAATGGCGCCCCACTGTTCGCCATCCCGTAGTACTAAATCTGGATCACCCTAGAAGTCCATGCCAGCATATGGATACTCGGAATAAACCATCTCCTAACGATCAAACTACCTGAAGAAGGTATCAGAAAATGAAATCTGAGACTGACCAGCATGCCTAGACATATGGTCGACCCATCTCTGCATACGTGGTTCAGTAGGAGAAGGTAAATCGAGTGCAATATACTGTGGCTGCATCAGTGGTATCTTCTCCAAGGCAAAGACGGTCAAAATAGAACCATACCCAAAGTTCTTCAACCTCCCGCTCTTTATCTTGGCCAACTGTTCTTTCATCACAAGAAGTACTGCGTCACACCAGTTGAACACCTTCGGTTGGAGGCATTCCAAGGCATACAGCATATAAGATCGGTTGGCTACATGAAGAGCCGCACCACCAGCCATCCTACCAAAAGTAAACAGAATAGTCCTGAGGGACCTGTCAGTAACATCACGGATGATGATCTTGTTGTCTTTACTCAGTTGAGATCCTTCTCTGCAGTACCGGCGAACATAATCTTTCACCGAGTCACCTCCTCGGGCCGAACCTGATAAAGAGATGGGGGCACCCCGCCTCGACAAGTGTTAAGATTAGGTATGTTCTATGCTAGAGCAATTTATTTAAATTTTCACAGTTAGCAATCACATTAGCATTAAGATAAACTGTAGATAGAACATAAATATAAATCGCAGAAGACAAGCCAAGGAAAGAGGACACAAGATATGGCGCGAGCTAGGGACAAACCCCACAATGTGTGAGGAAACCCTTTGATCAAATCTTCTTTTATCTTCAAAGTTCAACAGAGAAAGAGAGAGAGAGAGAGAGTATTTACAACAGAAGTCAACACTTTGACTTATCTAGATCTAGCATAGATCATTTTGAATAATGATGAGATCAGTTGAAGACGTTCTGCTTCAACCGATTCTCAAGGTGACTCCTTCACCTATCATCATTCTGCATCTCGTTCATTTGTTGTACCTTACAGTGTGTTGCACCATGCTGCACTAATCATGATAATCATCCTGCTTCATGCTGCCCATGCTTATGATTGCACTCATCAAGATGCTGCCCATGGTCCATGTATCATTGTGCTATCCATGCACATTAAATCATAGCTGCGTCCTTATGATAATACGCCCTTCTGCCTGCATGGATATTTATTGCCATAATCTGCATATATATACCTTGCCATGTATATATGTTGTACTGCAGATTTGCCTGCGTATATGAGCATAGGTCAGAATTTATGATTCTTCATATACCGTATATCACTGTCCATATATATATATATATATATATATATATATATATATATATATATATATACATCATGTAACTTGAATCACCCCAACGTATATATATTGCTGCTCATCATCCAGCGTTTATATTACAACTCAATGACCAGCATTTTCATTTATCATAAATATGACTATGTTCATAATGATTATGACCCGTATCTCTCTGCGTTCCATTCATCATAAATATAATTGTGTTCATAATGAATACGACCCGTATCTTTGCATTCTATTCATTATAACTATAATTGCATGAATATGATCCATATACGTAAGTTTTCTTTGCTGCATATTGCTATTTGCATATGACTGTAGCTAGGTTTATCTATGTGGCTGCATATACCTGCTCCCGAGTTCTGTTTCTCATTCCTTCCAGTATATACCTGTAGCGAGCATAATCACTGTGGTGATAACCATGTTGAGATTGTGCAGTCTTGATAAGTTGCAGATCATTGATTTTGTATTTAGGTTGTATTTGATGCCATTGACTTCTATCGATGATGGTATTGATACATATCCGCTCCGAAGTATTTTCCTGCTTTACCGGACCCCATGGATCTTGCTCTTGACATGTGTCGAGCTTCTATTTCAAATGGCGCTGCAGCATGTATCAGTTTGCGTAAGGAAAATATAAACTTTCTTGTATCCCGATGTGTTTGTGGGTGGATGCTGTTTCTGTATAAAAAAGCAAAACCTGATATATGGAATGGTGCTTGAGATTTGATTGCATTTGGAGTTTTGTATAACATCCATGGTAGACCGAATGAAGAGCCTTTCCTTTAGAGCAAGCATATCAGACTTGTGGATAGCGTAGATCATCTGCGTATTTGTGACTGCTTATTGTCATACCTTAACCATGTAATACGAAGACTGTGATTCCAGTGTATATGTAAGATTTACTAACATGTTTATAAAATTGTTCAGCATATATGCAAGATTGTCCAGCATTTTCCCAATGTACAGCATTTGCCCAGCGTCCAACGTTTATATTATTGCCCAGCGTATATGTAAGATTGTCTAGCGTACATAAAACTGTCCAGCGCATATGTAAGACTGTCCAGCGTTTGCCCAGCGTATACATGTTTCCATTGCCTGTGTATATCAGTCTCTATGAACAGCGTATGTATGTCTCCATGACCGGCGTAGATAAGGGCATCATCTGCGGCTCATCTTTCACCTTTGACTGCGGCTGAGGTTAGCAGATTAGGGCATCATCAAATTAGGCCAGCGTATTCCTTTTGTGACTCTCCTTTTCCAAAAACCCAAGACATGGAGAGGAGATCACGTCAAGAATGAGTGTGTAAATGATATCAAATCCTCATCTATTTATACCACAACGAGGATGATGAATAGACACGTCGGTTGGGCTTCTAGAGCCTACATAAGAGCTGGTCGGCTTGATAATAATTACATAAACAAAATAAATTCATATCTCCATAAATACTTATCGAAATCGGATGATCTTTGGATCAATCCTACACCTCTCGACGAGAGGGATCCAACAAAAATATCAGCTGCCATAAATAAGCCGACCCACATGGAGTTTGGCCCTAGTTGCCAATTTAACAACAAGCCAGTCAAGAAATAGATGTCTACTACAGTCAAGGGGATAGATTTGCCCCTGATCTGGAAAACCTAGTTGGTAGGATCCCAAGCATCGAGCAAATACTGCAGTAAGTTGATCTGTTGTCTCATGCTAGAAATGCGGAAAAACTTCAGCAAGCCACAGTTCTGCAGTCCGTTTACTGTAACTGGATCATGTAGGGCAAGCATGTCCTCTTCTTCATGCTCACGTTCTCGCCATGTAATGGTCATCTTACTCCAAAGATCTCTGAAAAACAACAAGAGAAGAGTTAGATCCTGATTTTGGTAAGAAACAAGCAAAATTTCCATCAAAAATTGTGCACAGAATTCCTTCTCTGCGCCCATTGCACCTGCAGTAGTGCTCTGGGTGCATTGCATGTCAGATGGCCTTCAGACAGGCCAACATTCAATGCACCTTTCGATACACAGAGGGTGCGCTGGAGGCAGAACGAGTTTTTCAAACCCCAGGGGCTTAGAAAAACTAGGAATCAAGCTCAAAACGTAAAATGGAAACCATGAAATGAAAGAGCTCAGGTTTAGCTCCTACCTGGTCCAGACGACGCCGAGAATCGTCCATAGAATCTCCCGAAATCAGCTGATGAAAATCAAAAGGGGAAAGCACCTCCAAAGCTCCAACAAACCAAAGTTCAAATGAAATGGTAAAATGAGAGGTAAAAACACTTTTTCATTACTTTTTACGTAGTTCAAAGTAAAACATTAGTGTTCTAACTCGTTTTCAAGCATATATTGTTCATTTCTGACTAGTTTGATGAAGCAGTTGAAAATACAGTACAATCTTTGAAAGAACAAAGCTATTTATGGTAAAATCAAAATGGGACCATTCAATCGAGCAGTTTTAGCACATAGTTCAAGCTCGTTAAAAAATAAACATAAGACATGAGCAAATGTTTCCCCCCGTGTTTAAGCTCGTTAAAAAATGAACTATTCCCCGGTAAATAACCGTCGTGAATGTAGTACTTTAGCCGTTAAAGCCTTGGTCGTGTTTGCACTGTCACCTCCACTTTTTCATTGGTCGATCATTCACCTCCATTTGATTGTTTACCCATTTTGAGGAACAACTGCAAAGAGTGATTTCACTAGCCATCCTTGTGACACTGCCGTGATTGGAAAATTCCAAACCTTACCTGGAATCAGCTGCTACCCGTTTTATCACTCGTTCCTTAAAAGACGAGTCTCCTTTAAGCTCTTTTCAACTGACTCGTAAAATATGAAAAGATTGCCGAGCCATTGGCCGCTCCAGCTCGTTAAAGGGACAGGAAGTGTTATCCCTCCTCTAGATTTTAATCTTTTTGGACCTGAGGGATTATTACACAAAAAGATCAAGTGCTTGTTTTGTTCGGCTTGTTAAAAGTATCGAAAATCCATCCCTTCTGTATTGTTTTATACTTTTTCAGAATTAAGGGATTAGATGATGAAAAAGGAGTTTTGGAGTTACCTTTACGTTCCTTTTCAGACTCTCTAAAATTGAAAAGGACCGAGTTATCTTTGTCGTTAAACTCGTTAAAAAGATTAATAGCGACAAACTTGTCTATAGGCGAGAACGAGTTTCACTATCTCTAGGCTCGTTAAACATAGCGATGGGTTTGCCCGAAGGGAAAATTATAGAACAAGCATATGTTATCCTCCTCAAGCTTGACAAAAATAAAGAGGTACTGGTCAGCAATGACTGGGGAAAAATTGGGAAGAAAACTTAAAGAAACTTTGTTGGTAGCAAGTCGCTCTTGAACATGACACTTCCACTCCGTGTCCGAGTCGGGTTGGTTTGTTTCATTCACCGGTCACATCACCATGGTCACACCATACCATCCACATTTGGGGTTAATGCTACCAATCCATCACATCAGTGTCGCCGATATGTTCAAGAGAAGTCATTCAGTGGATTCACCTCTGTCTCACCCACTACCATACATTATACTCCATTCTTTCATGACTGCCACCCTGAACCTTGTATCACCAGATCGTTTTCACCTCCATTAAAATCATTTGCTCCATTCCATGTCATTGATGTGGGATTCATTAAGGCCCTCCTGTGACAGATTACTTCTTGTCGACATCAGCTCATTATCCAAGAAGTTGATCTAGGAACACCCCATTCAGTACTTTGAAGCTTGCATGCCGCAATGGCAAGTTTCTCACTTCCGGCGACAGGTTTACATCAATGGCCTTCGACCGAAGGATTTTGCGTGGTGTTCGACACCAAGTCCTTTATTCACACCACGTGAATTGTACTGCAGTACCTTGAGGGTCATTATCATTATTGGTGATTCCTCTCGCGCTTGTTAACAGTTTACATCATTGACTGGTAATAAAGCGATGTCTTTCCATGTTCGACTTCAGAACATTTCTCACATGGATTGACTTGTACTTCGAGTGAAGATCGGACGAGATTGAAGACCCCGGATCTTGTTTCATCCATCCGGGCTGCGATATATATTCAGGGAAATAAAGACATTAAATGTACATCATTGCTGCACAGATAATCATCCACTCAAAAGGATGATGGCTCTATCAGAATCATCAGTCTACACTCAGACGATTGTCTGTCCTATTTACATGAAAATGAATTTATAAAGCTAAGCATGGGAATGCCCGCCTCAACTAGATCATGAAAATATTATGAAGATAATGTATTGTATTGTATCTTATTACAGGTCTCCTCCCAACATTGAAAGAACTTCGGACCCTCATAATTAAGCATTTCACCCGACACCAAAAGATTAACGGCCTCATACTTTAGGGGGCAACTGTTATAGACATTTTTGGGCCCTACAACCCCAAGCATGAAATGTCCATAAAACAAGGGCTCCTAAGTCCCTAAAAGTGTTGTTATAACCCCTAAAGGAACAAGGTCAATAGATTACAGCTTCTCCCAGAATTTCTCCATGAGAAACTGCTTAGAATTGATCAAAACAGGATCATTGTAGCTGCTCCATTGGCTAAGTGTGTTGCATCTCACCTAAATACACTGTGAGGGTGTGTTGCATTTCAAAAGTCCCTTCTGTGGGGTGCGATGGGCGAAAAATGACAAATGGCAGTGTCATTCCGCGAGGTGGAGAGGCAATGGAAGCTTCCATAATCTTCTCCTATGACACTTGCCTCACTGAATTCGACCAAGGATGAATAAGAGGCCCTCAGTCTCCAAGTGGAAGCAAGAACTATCAGAGAGAAGACACTAATCAGATCACAAGCTGACTCATCCCCCTTACAGATATCTATATATGGATCCCTCATCCTAGAGATCCAGAGGCTGGAATTTTGCATATTGTAAGGAATTGTTGTTTGTTTTCTGAGACAAACATCAGATTGTTGGGTGATCTAAGCTTTGTTTGAGGTGAAGAGGGACTTCTTTGCTGGGAGGTTGATGCTGGGTCGGAACAACCGGTTGTAACTCCTCTTGGCTCTTTTCTTGTTTATCAATAAAAGCTATTTGAGTTTTCCTCCATACTTTTGTGTTATTGATGCTTGTTACATTTGTATGGTCAATTTACATCTGACCCTAGATTGTTTATGATTATAGATCCATGTCTTTGTATAGTGCTATGCTTCTGTGATCTTACAGGTACTTTGTGAAGCTGGGCGTGCAAGGGAGCATGTAGTTGTGGACTATCAAAGAAGAGAGGGATCAAATCATGAAATTAGCACAAGACAGAGGTTGGTCTTTCTGTTCCTCTCTATTTATAATTCATAAAGGAAAAACAAAAGTAGCTTTTCTCTGTTTGTTTCTAAGGTAGTTGTCACACCTTAGTGGGATAGAGCAGTTCTAAATAGACACTTTTCCCTGTAACAGGGGCATAAATTTCATGACATGTAACCCCACCTTGGCTGGGGGGCATGGGTATATCATAGTCGTTGTCGACTATTTTGCAAAATGGACCAACGCGATGCCTACATTAAACAATAGTGGCGAAACGACTGCTCTTTTCTTTTTCAATCATGTAGTCTCTAGGTTCCGTGTTCCACATGCTATAGTCACAAATCATGGATCACATTTTCACAATCACATGATGGTTAATTGACTGCCAAATTAGGACTATGCCACGATAGTTCTACTCCATATTATCCACAAGCTAATAGACAAGTTGAAGTGATTAACAAAGTCCTCAAGCGCATGCTGCAGAGAATGATTGGAGCCCACAAACGGGACTGGAATTTAATCCTATACTCAGCTCTATGGGCATATAGAACCTTGGTAAGAAATGCGACTAGGTTTACACCCTTTCAGTTGGTGTACGACCTAGATGTTGTCTGACCAATTCAGTGTGAGATTTCATCTCTCAAGCTCGCAGTCGACCTTCTCCCCGGAACTTTAGAGGAAGAGGCTCATTTCTTGGAACTAATCCAACTAGATCAAACTCGTCGTGACACCGCTTTGGCTAATGAAGCTCATAAGAACGAGTCAAGGTGCAATTTGACAAAAATGTCAAACCCCGTGTCTTCTTAGAAGGTGACCTGGTCTTACTTTATGATCAGGAATCCGATAAATTGGGAGCAGGTAAGTTCCAATCATTATGGATGGTCCCCTACATTGTTAATTGAGTATTAGCAAAAGGAGCCTACGAGCTAGTAGATTACGATGGGATTCCACTGTCGCAACCCCGAAACGGGTTGTACCTTAAGTGTTACTATGCTTGACTAAGTGTAGTAATCTTTTCATATGCTTTTGTTACATTTTTATTTTCATAAAGAGTGATCGTTTTGGTTAGGTAATCCACTTTTTCATTTTTTGCAGATGTTGAACCTATTGGAATCATTTGTTGGATATGCCGACAGAGCTAATCGTAGTACACGAAACCTATCTTCCACATCCTGGTCCATTTTTTATCCAGGCGGCAAGTCAGTGAGTTTTAGAGGGGTATGTATTGGTCGATAAATGAACAACATCGCTTAATATAGCGTGTTGATAGAGCTTCTCTCTGATGCCATTACACATGGCATATGTCGACTTGTTGTCAGGCTAGACTCACAACTCGTCATCCTACAGCTTACTGGCATCTATTTTGTTGGAAATCCAGCTATCTATTGTATGTTCCTAAGGGTCAGGATTTTGGAAAGGCAGTTTCATTCTATTCAATATCAACACATTTCCATAAACTTAAACACATTAACTGATTCATTAGAAAATTATGTGTTAGATAGACATTTGTAGCATCTATAAAAGAAAAGAATTTCATCACCATTTGCATCAGGATCATATAACTTAACCAACATAAAGCTCCAAAAATCAAAATATATATAACTATTTATAGTTTTTGAAAAAATTTCTGTGTCCAGGGAAAAAATCGGTCATACGACCCAAAAACTCAAAAATGCAGGGAAGCACCCTAGACTAATGGTGCTGGTGATAACAAGTCACCACTTGTGCGATCATACGTAAGAGCCTAGTCCACCAACTAGGCACACTAGTGGTATGGTGCTGTAATCTCAGAGGTAACTTGTTGGTCCTCACGTCCTGAATACCAAGGGTGAGACCCTCGATCTGATCCTACAATACTATAAGGGTCTCGGTTGCGTCCAGATCATGAAGGATAACCCTCCCTACAACCTCTCCTGCTAGAACGACAGTTTCTACCCTCAAGCGCACTGTTGGTCACACTGGTCCAATATCTACACAAACATATGAGTTTTATTAATCTTGATAACATTTAAAAAACACAAGAACATTATAAATGCAATAAACAGAGATATGGTCAGATATTTTACCTATAACACCCCACTGCTCACCAGCTGGCAACACCAAATCTGGGTCACCCCAAAAATCCATCCCAACATATGGGTACTCGGCAAAGACCATCTCCTGATGGTAAAACCACTCAAATAAGGCATCAAAGAATGAAATTTGTGACTTACCAGCGTGTCTGGCCATGAGATCAACCGATCTCTACATTCATGGTTCCATCGGTGCTGGCAATCCGAGTGAAATGTACTGTGGGCTGCATCAGTGGGATCTTCTCCAAGGAAAAGTGATTAGAATAGAACCATAACCAAAGTTCTTGGATCTTCCATTCTTCACCTTGGAAAGTTGTTCTTTTATAACCGGAAGTACTGCATCACACCAGTTGAATACCTTTGGTTCAAGGCATTCCAGAGCATACTGCATATAGGACCTGTTGGCCAAATGAAGAGCCGCACTACCAGCCAATCTAGCAAAGGTGAATAAGATAATCCTCAAGGACCGGTTAGTGCATCTCAAATATTGATCTTACCGTCCCTGCTCTGCTAAGATCCATCTCTACAGAACCGACGAATATAATCCCTCACGGATTCACCCCCATGGGCGGATCTTGATAGTGAGAGAGGGGCACCACGCCTCGATAAACCGGTCAAAAAGTAGATATCCTCAACTATCAAAGGGATGGATTTACCTCGAATTTGGAACACTTGGTTAGTAGGATCCCATGCATTGAGAAAATATTGCAACAAATTTATTTGTTGCCTCATGCTAGATATGCGGAAGAATTTGAGCAAGCCACAGTTCTGCAATGCAGCCACCGTACCCAGATCATGTAAGGCAATCATATCCTCTTCTTCATGCTCACATTCATGCCATGTAATGACCATCTTGATCCGATGAATCTTTAAAAAACAAACAAGAGAAGGATTAGGATCCTGATTTGGGAAAAAACAGACAAAATTTCAATAAAAAAAAGTGCATAAACCTTCCTCCTTGTGTCCGTCGCACCCTAGCTGTGTACTGGGTGGGATGCATACTGAATGGCCAATGGCCAGCTCAGTATGCATCGCACTTTTTGATGTATACTAGATGCAATGGGGAGAGAATGAATTGTTCAAACCCTTGAGGCCCATAAAAATAGGAAAAGATGCTTAGAATCAGAAAAGGAAAGAATGCAATTGAAGAGCTTAGGGTTAGCTCCTACCTGGTCTAAACGGCATTGAAAATAGTCCACCCAATCTCCGGGAATTAGCTGATGAAAATCGAGGGGGAAAACACCTCCAGAGCTCCAACTATCCCAAATTTGAATGAAATGGTAAAAATGAGAGGTAAAAACTGCTTTTATGTTACTATTCACATAATTCAAGTAAAATGTTAGTGTTTAACTCATTTTTTAAGCATGTATTTACGTTTCTAATCAATTTGATGGAGAAATTGAACATGTAGTACGACTGTTAAGAGAACATAGTGTTAATGGTGAATTAGACATCTCTGACTATTATCACGAGCAAGTTTACGCGAAATTCAAGCTCATTAAAAAATAAACCTAGCAATGAGCATATGTTCCCCTAGAGTTCAAGATCATTAAAAAATTAACCCACCTTCGGTAAATAACCTTTGTGATTGCATTGCTATCAGCTTTTGAGCCTTGGTCATGTTCCTACCATCACCTCCACTTTTTAGTCGATCATACGCCTCCACTTGATTGTTTACCCTTTTGAGGAACAACTGCAATGAGTGATTCTATTAGCCACCTTATTTACACTGCCGTGATTGAAAAGTTCCAAACCTTACCTAGAACCAGCTGCTACCCGAAAACATCACTCGTTCCTAAAAAATGAGTCTCTTTTAAGCTCTTTTTAGACTTGTAAAATGTAAAAAGATTGCCGAGCAATTGGCCTCTCCAGCTCGTTAAAGTGATTGGAAGTGCCACCCCTCCTCTATATTTTAATATTTTTGGACCTGAGGGATCATTACACAAAAATATCGAGCGCTTGTCTTTTTCGACTTGCTAAAGTGATCGGAAAAGTCATCCCTTTCGCATTAAATTATATTTTTGTGGACTTAAGGGATTATACTACGAAAAAGGACTACTAGAGTTTCCTTTCCATCTCTTTTCAGACTCTCTAAAACTGAAAAGGATCAAGTTATCTTTGTCGTTAAACTTGTTAAAACAATAGCAACAAAATTGTCCATACGGAAAAGAGCGAGCTTCACTGTCACTAAGCTTGCTAAAACATAGCGACAGGTTTGCCCGAAGGGAAAATTATAGAACAAGAATCCTCCTCAAGCCTGACAAAAATAAAGAGGTACTGGTTAGCAATGACTGGGGAAAAAGGGAAGAAAACTTGAAGAACTTCATTGGTAAGAAGTCGCTCTTGAACATGACACTTTCACTCCATCACCATGATTGAGTCGGGTTGGGTTATTTCGTTCACCGGTCATATCACCATTGGTCCTTCGTACCATCCATTTTTGGGTTAACGCTACCAATCCATTCCATTGTCACCAATATGTTCAAGAGAAGTCGCTCAGAGAATTCACCAACCCAGCTAACGCCTCATCCACTGCAATACCTTCACGCTCCATTCTTTCATGACCGCCACCCTGAACCATGTATCATGAAATCATTTTCACCTCCACAAAATCATTTGCTCTATTCTATGTCGTAGATGTGGGATTCATTAAGGCCCTCCTACAATGAGTCGCTTCTTGTTGAAATCATCTCATTATCCAAGAAGTTGACTTAGGAACAACTCTTTCAGTACTTTGAAGCTTGCATGCCTCAATGGCAAGTTTCTCACTTCCGGCAATAGGTTTACATCAATGGACTTCGACCGAAATATTTTACGTGGTGTTCGACATCGACTCATATATTCACACCACGTGAATTGTATTGCAGTACTTTGAGGGTCATTATCATTATCAGTGATTCCTCTCGCGCCTGTTAATAGCTTACATCATTGGCTGGTAATCAGGCAATGTCTTTCCGTGTTCAACACCAGAACATCTTTTCAAATGGACCGACTTGTACATCAGGCAAAGATTGAACGAGTTTTAAGACCCGAGATCTAGTTTCATCCATCCAGGCTACGATATATTCAAGAAAATAAAAACATCAAATGTACTCCATAGCTGCACAGATAATCATCCAAGCTAAGGGATGATAGCTCTACCAGAATCATTAATCTGCCACACAGACAGTTGTCTGTCCTATGTACATGAAAATAAATTTATAAAGCTGAGTATGGGAATGACCACCTCAACTGGATCATGAAAATATTATGAAAATAATGTATTGTATTGTATCTCATTACAGGTCACCTTCCAGTTCGAAAAACCTCGAATCCTCATGATAAAACATTTCACCCGACATCAGAGGATTTACGACCTCATGCTTTAGGGGGCAAATATTATAGACATATTTGGGCACTGCAACCCCAATCACATATGTTAATAAACCAAGGGCTCTCAAACCCCTAAAAGTGTTGTTTCATACCCTAAAGGATCAAGGTCAACTGATTAAATCATTTCCCATAAGTTCTCCCTGAAAAACGGCTCAGAACGGGTCAAAACTGGACCATACAGACTGTTCCATGCTAAGGGTGTGATGCATCTCACCTATAGCACACAAAGGGTGCGATGCATACTAAAAATACCTTTTGTAGGGTGTGATGAGCGAGAGTAGACAAATGGCAAAGGAAGTTTTCTAGGTGGAAACTTAGAGAATCTTATGGAAACTACTCATATGACACTTGCCTCTCTGAATTTGCCCAAGGATGAGTAAGAGATCATGGAATCTCCAAGTGGAACCAAGAACTATCAGTGAAATGATACTAATCAAAATCCCAGAAAGCTGACTCACTCCCCTGCAGATATCTATATATGGATCCCTCATCCTAGAGTTCCAAAGGCTGGAATTTTGTAATTTGTAAGGAAGTGCTATTGGTTTCTCTTTGAGACATTGTATTGTTGGGTGATCTAGCTTTTCATGAGGTGAAGAGGGCTTTCATGGTGGGAGGATGATGCTGGATCAGACAACTGGGTTGTAATCCTCTCTTCTACTACTTATATCAATAAAGCTATTTGTGTTTTCCTCCATATAATTGTATATTTCTGAATCTTGTATTTGTGTATCCATTTGTATGGTTAATGTACATCTGATTCTGCATTGTTTATGGTTATAGATCTCTATGCTTTGATGGTATTTTGCTGCTCTGACTCTACATGTGTTTGTTGAAGTGAGACAAGTGAGAAAGGAGTGGTGAAGCTATATCAAATGAGAGAGGAAACAAGCAAGGAGCCAAGTGAAAGACTGAGGTTAATACTCTCTGCTTCTCTCTCATCTATCTCTCATAAAGGAAAACACAAGTTACTTTGAATTGTTTGTTTCTAAGATAGCTACCTGTCTTAGTGGGACTAGCAGCTCTGAATGGACACTAGTTTTCCCGGAAACACTAGGATTTCATCCTCGATTGTTGCTTAGAAACTCTAGATTTACAAAATTAACATCATGCTTTTAGTATCACATATTTTGTACTTTTCCATTAGCATTGCAGGCATAAAAGTTAAAATTCAAAGGGAACACATCGATAAAGGAAACCCTACAAGGTGTGTAAAAGGATCAACTCCAAGTATGTCTAATACTATAATATTTTTAGTAAAACTTTTTCATTAAAATTATTTTAAATTATCCTTGTATTACTATCTTATGTTTAGGGTTTTGAATTGTACATATTCCTATTAGGAAGATCAATCACTATATTCAATCTACCTTTTTCATTTGTTCATTGTTTTTGAAAACTTAACTTTTAGGATTCACTATAAAACCCTAAATTTTGATGCTTAGGGTATGTTTTCATGCACTAGACCACGACTAACAACCATAATTCAGAAATGAGAAGAGAATGACATCTGGAGGATTGGGTAAGCATATGAGAATGATACTCCTTGAGTATTATAAATCCAAGATAGGTAGTAGTTTCGTGACCGACACTCTTTGACGATATGATAGGGTATCCATGACGAGAGTGGTCAAAGAGGACCGATGTTCTTTGAGGATTGATAATCCAAGATAAGAATAGTCCTAAAGGGACATACTTGGTGAACATCTGGGTGGGGTATGTGCCTTGAGAGGTAGTGTAAAGAGAGATTTATTTTCTAAAAAAAAAATATTTTGAGTCCACCAATTAATCAGGCTAGTTAACCCTTCAAGTGATCATGGTGTGTTGGTCTTTGGGACTATCATCTTGGAAGTTTCATTTGAAGTTGATAAGAAGAGAAGTTGGGTCTATGGTATTGGAAGATTTGCAATGTAGAAATAAAAAATTGCCTGAAATCAAATGCAATGCAAAATTAAATCACGCACCTGGTAGCCAAGCGCTTGGTGGGATAAAGTTGAACAGTACTTCAATGATTTTGTTTCACTTATATGACTCTAACTCTAGTTAATATTTCAGATCCATATATGCAAATGAAAAATACTTGCAAAACAAAGGAAGTAGGAGTAGATGAGATAAGTAATTGGTAAAATATAAGAAAAATCATATTAGTGCCTTATGTCCAATTAATAGAATAACATTTTATCCTACCACCGTGCATGAAAAATGACATTTTATGGTCTTTCACTCAAATACAAACACAATGGTCTAAGAAAACAAAATACTACATGAATTTTTTTCATGGAAAATTTTATTATTTCTTATAAACCTTTATGTAATTCCCACTCGGCTATGAAATACGATAGAAATATCAAACAAATTTTGTTGTCTCACCTAAACCCTTAGCATTTTGAGCTATCTGCTTTAAATAGTTTTTCCACTTCAACATTTGAATTGATACTAGTTATCCTACACATATTCATGAGACCAATGACGAAAACTTAGATTAAATTTGACCAAATATTAAATTTAATTGCATGAATAAATAATAATTAAAAGGACTCACATGCAAGAATAATTAAATGAGCTCATCTTAGTTTCGAGAATAAATTATTGGAGCAGTTTAATATTGGAGCAAACCTTCCTCCACTCGATGAAGCAACAACGAATTCAACACTGATTTTTTTGTTGCGTTGTTGGATCGAGGGTGATTTTCTCCAATATTATCCAAATCCTAATTTATTCTCTACTGAATAGGGCCAACCACATGAAGGTGGAAGCTCTCATGTCTCCTCCCCCCCTCGTCACTCTCAATTCCCCATTATCCAATCTATCTACTATATAGGAAATAGTTGAAAGAAAGACATTAAGATACATAAAAAAAACAAATAGAAAACATTCATTCATTCGTAAATCAACAAAATATTTCATCTCAGTAAATATTATCATAAAAAATATGTTTACATAATATGAAACAAGGTCATGTACGTAAATAAAGATATAACAATTATTCATTAACATATTACATTCTTTCATTCGTTCATCAATCATAGACAAATAATTCATCTCAAAAACTTTTATCATTAAGAATATATTTTCATAATATGGTACATGATGTTTCTAATTATATAACTAATATAATAATTTCTTTTTATTTTCCTTTTTATGTATTTTTAATGGTTTGGTCATCTACTCATGACATTGTTGAGGCTGCCACAAGAGGGTTATACCTTTAACAGTAAAAAGAAAGAAATGTTAGATTGGTATTTTTTGTTATTATTCATTAATAAAAATAGAATTAGAGTTTTCTTTACCTCGTGCACTAGTCGACATTTTTGGAATGACTACCTTGTGCTCCTCTTCTGGTACAAGATCCTCATGTATGACACTCTCTACCATTGGAAGTTGGACCATGGTGTCTGTATGTTGTGGTGTGATCTCTACCAAAAAATCATATATAAGAAATAAAATGGTTCTTCGATGATACAATGTAAAATTTAAAAAACAAACATTCATAATTGAACTTTTGACATTAAAAAAATCACTTTAAAATATGGTTATTACCTGATATCTCTGAAGATGTTTGTTGAACATGTTGATCCTATCTTTAATATCATGACTTTTATTTCTAATGTGAATCAAATGAGCAAGTTCTTTGTTCGTTCTAACCACAAGCTTATTGATTGTTATGATTGGGTCGGGAGACATGTAAAGCTGATCATAATCAAACCAATTAGGATCACTAAGCACTTCCTTAGCAACATCTATGGACTTCTATGAGGATGGTGACTTCCCCTTATCACCTTGTTTATTAAATAAGTGTAGTTTTTAATTTTATTCCACCATCCTTATCTATAAATATTCAAATATTTGAACTTGATGAAACATTTTAGATCAATAAAAAATTACAATTTAATGAGTTAGCTCAATTGGAATGGGCATCATTTGCATGAGAACCATCATGAGGTGACTGGAAAATGGGCTATAATATTTCTGTTAATTGAATTGACTTGGATTACTTGTATATTAGGAGGCCTAGTTAGTAGTACTAAGTGAGTCAATGGTATATTTCAATGAGAAGCTTGTATTTCATTGATCATGATCTTTTCAAATGGATATTTGAGTTAATTATCACATGAGTTGGAACCATTATGTAATTGAAAGGGCCACATGAAGATGAACAATTTAATCACTAAAACTTAGAGGATTAAACCCTTAATTATTCATTTGGAAGGTTGATTTTAGAATCACAACTAAGGGAGTAGTTCAGGGAGAAGATAATAAAGGTATTATTCAAGGAAATAAATGAATCAACTCTTTTACTAACAAGAGCATTAGAAGTATTTTAACACAATATTATGGATGGAAAATCCTAAAGTTAATGTATATTATACTATAATAATCCATTAGTCCACAAAATCATATTTGGAGTTCCTCAAATCCTTCACTAGGAAATTTTTTATAAGTGTCTCATCCCCAAGATTAAAATGGGTGGTTGATATAAAAAATGTTGGTATGTTAGAAACAAGTTCAATGCATGGTAGTTCTAATTATAAATCTTATGGAAACTAGTGTTATAACCTATGAAAGCTTCCTTGGTTTTCCTAGGAGTCATAAGGGTTGTACATATTTCAAAATGAATTGTATACCAAGATGTATAAATCCACAAAGTTTATATGAGACAAAATATTAGAATTTGTTTTCTAGATTTTTCCCCTTATTTAGTTTACATGGTTTTTGGTTGAGCCTCTATAAACAATTCCTTGCATTATAATTTAATCATAACCTCAAACTAGATTTGGATGAAGAAATATCACAAATACATTATGCCTTTAAGGGTTTCATCATTCATTCATTCATACATCCACAAACTAATTTATCTCAATAAATTTTTATCACAAAAAATATGTTTACATAATATGAAAAATAATAGTTCTAATTTTTTACAATAGAAAAATCACAATTTTTTTTTAAGATAGTCTAAAGTTACATGTGCACATGCCATGAGGCATTCAACGTCTTAGTAAAAAATGTGGTACTCAAAAAAATGGGCTCTAAATAAACAAGTGCATTAATTTTTTATCAGGTTTCTTTCTCTTTTTTAATATGTAGTTAACAAGAATGTCTTGATCTTGGCCCCATTCAATTGTGGTGGTCTCTAGTGTAATATATTTTGTTTCTGACCTAGTCCTACGACTATGTTGTTGCAAGTGGGGCTGGGTATAAACTGAAATAAGAAAGAAATGTTAAATTCATACTTATAGTTATTATTATTACAAATATTAATAAAAGGAGTAATAGAGTGTTCTTTACCTGCTTCGGTAGTGGATGGAAGTGGGATACTTTTGAATGTGGCCATATGTTCATCTTCTTCTCTCGCCTCATCCTACACATGATTTGGTGTAGAAATAAGAAAGGTTATAATTAATACACCATTTGAATTTAAATATTTTTAATTGTATTACATACTACAATTTTTTTATAACACATGAAATACCTCCAATACCAAGTTGAACATCAATCTCAAGATCAAACACTCCACCCTCAATAGGCACATGTGTCGTATCTACATTTCTTGTCTAATTTTTACAATAAAGCACATCAATTTATGGAAAAAATAATAACTAATAGATTGTACAAGTAATCATTTATAAATATTATTCATTGCTTTTATTTTCCTGAGTGTTAGGTTGGGTGGTGGAAGACTGTGAAGACACCAAGCCTGTCCTAGGTTCAACCACGACTTGATAGGTATGATTGAAAGAAAGCTTTAGGTCTTCCTCCATAGGAGGCTCTTTGAATTTTGACCCCTATAATTTTGCATGAGAACACGAATTTTTATTCTTATGTGATATTAAATTAATTTTGTTAAGAATTTATAATTTGGATGGAAATTATTTTTTTATATACTTTCAATTTTTGTGGCTAGTTTCAAGTAACCACCTAGGCCAAGATTATGCTACCCATGTTTGGTTATTTAGCCGTCATAGCTTTGGAAGTATTTGGGAGCCGATATTTAAAAATTTGAAAAACTTAATTAGATGTCGCAATGATGATAAACCATCATAATTACATTATTAAAACTGCCTCATACCTTCATGGTCTGGGTGGAGTCTTCCCTACTTTTCGTAGTGCCTTCTCGTGTGCATCTACCATGAGCACTATTCACTCAATCTATGGATGTTGGAGGGCACTCATGTGACATAGCCCTTTCTAATTGAGACCTACACTAGTCCCGCAAATATTTTAAATGTAGGCCTTCCTTTGAGGTAAATCCATAATTGTTGAAGGTACCCTCATCGAATGGGCGAACCATCCTGTTAATAAGTTCATATTTTAACTTGGAAGTTTGGGATTTCCAATTTTTTTGAATGGTGGGCCCAAATATTTCCAAGGTTATGTCATACAAATGCCTACAAAATACATGATTTCCTGCAAAAAGATATTATCATTAGTTTAAAATAATCACAAACTATATGTTAATTTCAATTAAATTGTGCTTAATATTTAAAACACTTCTTAAATACCTGGAAGTTTCTTTATTTTCATAGGGACATTTTCATCATATACCAAACATGTGATCGATGTTCCGATGCTAGTAACACAAGAAGATCCAGGAAATCTCACTTCAAATTGTGCAATCAGATCATGCTCTGCATTCACAACAACATGTGTATATCTTGAAATACATTGTTAAGGGGGTGTAGATCATGTTGTGGGTGGTTGAGAGAGTGTACTGGTCTCAATGACCCATGAATCACTCACAGATGGAGCATTGATGATGCTACCAACACTAACCCCCATAATCATAGCATGAGGATCGTACTCCACCAAAAACTCTTGTAAAATAAATATTTTTTTATAAAGGATGAGATAACTAAATCATAAACAAATAATTGGGATAATTAAATGAGTTTCTCGTCCCATACCAATGAACTTGTTGCAGCAAGGTTCTGATTTTTCCTTTTATCTCTTCTGTTTGAGCTCAATTAGAACTAAAGAATTAAGTTTCTTGTTTTCTTTCATTTGAATCTTCTTTATTGTTTGGATCAAATTGGTGGAAATAAAATTTTCTTCTTCAATAACCTCTTCCTCAGGAGAATCTATGGACTGCTCTAAGGTTGGTGCCTTCCCCTTATCACCTTGTTTATCAAATAAGTGTAATTTGTAATTCATCCATAATTAACCATCATTACATTAATAAGAAAACCACTATTGGAATATGTCTAGATTTATATAGAAAATTTACATTATATCATGGCCAATATAAAAGGTTCTAAATTTATAAAAACTTCATCATCTTGGAAGGCCCCTATAAGAAGCATTATAACTAAAAAAGTATGTAAAAAATAGAGAAACCCTCTTACTGTTTAGCAAAGTGGTTCCTTGAGACGGTATCTTCTAGCACTTGCTGCGCACGTCTACAACAACTTGGCCTCTCCTCGGGCACTCCTTCAGCAGCTTTACGAACGCCTCCCTTGCAACCTTACTGATACTTAGAAGAAGATATCAAGCAAACAATTCATCTTAGAGTAAAAAGGTGCGTGAAGCTTTTATTAACTCAAATTAGAAAATTACAGAGCATTACAAATAAAAACAAGAAATCTCAGAGTTTAGAAGCACTCAGTCCAACAAAATGGGCCTCTCTTCTGCCGATTTCTCATTTTATAGACTCTCTAATGAATCTACTTTTTCCTAAACATGACACAAAGTGGAAATAATTGAGGGTCTTATCGACATTTCCATAGTCCGATGGTGTCTACTCAATATTCCAGTACAACAATTCAAAAGCACTCTTAGTACAATAATTGAAACTTTCACTATTTACAAGGAATCTAAGGACAATCACCATGGTCCCATAGGGCTGCGATCTGAGTCATAATCATTGAATTCGTCAAAAGATGGATTCTCTTTTAGATATGCTTCCTCCATTATTTTTAGATATTTGTCTTCGTAGTCCGGCTCGATGGGATCTTGAGCATCTTGGTACACATCTAAAAATAAAGTTTCTTTTCCTTTTGAAGATTTGGTTGTTGTAGGTGTTGTAGCTGCTTTAGAGGACTGTCTGACTTCCAACTTTATTTGGTCTTTGTAGGCATGATGGCTTATGTAGGGTAACTTGAATGGGTCATCTTTCTTTTTCCATCTATTGATGTAAGATGTAGGATTTATCTCAATATCTAAGAAAGAATCTTTATGCACTTTTGAAAAAGCTGTCATCTGTAGCACTGGTAGTTCTATCCCATCCAATAATTCCCATTTGAAAATTTGAAACATGCTGGTTGTTGTTTCAATGGTATGTTGTACCCAAATTTTACAGTGATCACTAACACCTTCTTTTTCTTGCCATCCAAACTCAAAATTAAATGTTGTGCATACCCTAGTGAATAATAACAAACTAATCGAACATATAGTATCTACTGTCCAATTTCCTGAACTTACTTAAACTGTGATTAAAGCCTTTTGACTTACTGAAAATTTTAAAACAGGATGCTTTCCTTTTGACTCAGTCAGTTTTTTGATAATATGAATTTTCTCAGCTAGCTTTTGTAGGGGAAATTCTTTTAACCATCCCAAAACTCTATTTACTTCATCTTTATTTTCTGCAAAGGCTGAACTTTCTAAAAACTGATTTGCAAAGACCTGTGAAAAGGGATTTGGCTCAATAGCATTTCTTATTTCTGGGCTTTGAAAGTCCCATGAAGTTGAAAAGATTTTAATATACTGCAGAGTTCTTTCCATGCATTGAGATTGCCTTTCAACCCTTTTCTTTCTGCAATATCCATCCTTGATCTCCCAATCTGCAAATGGTTCGAAGATTTCATACTGAGGAAAAGTATCTGAATGCATATAATCTAGATCATTTCTTTGTAAGTATGATGCTTCCATTTCCTCGAACAGATCCGGGATTCTTAAAGTCTGTAAAAACTGACCAACTTCAATTTTGATGTTAATCTCATCAAGGTCCATCATCTTGGCACTTGTAAAGATTTCAAGTGCAAAATCAATACAACCAATCATCTGATAATAATTTAAAATTTGCAATACCCAAATCATAGATTGAGTATACTGTATGGACCATAAATCATCAAGAGTTCTGAAATATAATTTGACCTTCATGTTTGGTAAAGAGTATACTTTTACCAATTCAGCATCCAAACCAAGAAGTGTGCCAATATTCTTCGATTGCCAGGCTTGACATTTTTGAATCCACTGATTTCTTCGAAGCCTGAATCCGACTACCTTTTTTATTTCAAGACAAAGATCTGCAACATGCTTCTCAAGAATTTTGAATCTTTTTGCCAAAGTGACAAGATTATCTGGCTGATATGGAATATCAAAAATGCTTCCTTTAACTTCTGACCGACTGTGGCCAATCCTAATGCCTTTATTCATTTCCCTGGTAAGAGCATTAGCAGTATAGTTAGAATTTCTAGGAATCCATTCTACATCAAAATTGTATTGCTGGAACCAAATTTGCCATGCTAATAATCTTCCTCTTGCCATTTGTCTTCATTAATTTTGCTGACAAGAAATATTTAAAATTCATTGAATCAGTTCTAATCAAGAATTTTCATGGAGAAATATACAATTCAAATTTTTGAATGCCATTAAAGATTGCAAGAGTTTCCTTTTCATCAGAAAAATAATTTTTCTGATTGGGGAGGAATTCTCGTGATGCATAAGCACATAATTCTTCTATATTTTCTAATTCTTCTCTTGTGTTTTCCTCCTTTCTTTCAAAAAGGACGGCTACCCAAAAAACATATGAAGCATCTGTTTGTAGAATTAATAATCCATCGCCTGGAGGCTGCAATTTTGGCAGGGACTTGCATTCTTCTTTAAGATTTTTTACTGCAGCAGTGGCTTGACTAGACCAACCTGATTTTAAGTGCTTTCTAATAGGAGCTGTTTTTTCAGATAGCCTGGGAATATATTTATGAATGTAATTTAGAACACCCAAAAATCTCTGGATCATTTTAGTATCTTTGAGTTCATTAGGGAACTCGACAAGCTTTGTCAATACATGTGGCTGCATCTGTATATGTCCATCGATAACATGGATTCCAAGGAAATCAATATCATTTTGGAATAATACCATTTTCTTCTTTGAGAGGACAATACCATGAGCCCGAACTTCTTGAAGGAATATTTCTAAATGAGCCAAATGAGTTTGTAAATCTGGACTGTGGATTAAAATATCATCAATGTAAGTTATGATAAAATCATACTTACCAAAGATAAAATCCGTTCTCTTCTGGAAGAAAGCAAGTGCATTATTTAATCCAAATGGAACAAATTTCCATTGGTAAAATCCTGCAGGGCATGTGAATGTTGTCTTATGTCTATCTGCTTCTTCAATCTGAATATGATAATATCCAGATTTCATATCAAATTTGCTAAAATTTTTACTCTTCTGAATTTTCTGCATTATTACTTCTTGACGAGGTAAAGGATAGTGAAAACTTTGAGTAATTGCATTCAAGGGTTTGTAATTAATCACCATTCTTTCTTTACCTCGAACTATTTCAGAATGATTGCGAACCAAAAATGCAGAACATGAATAATGGGAAACACTTGGTTCAATCAATTTCATCTTCAACAATTCTTCAATCTGCTTTTTGATTTCTTGTTCATCAGAAGGAGTACAAGGAATTAACTTACCTTTGACTCCATTATCATGCATGGTCACAATTTCTTGCTTGGGGCTCTCTTTTTCCCAAAATTTCTGAGGGTCTTCTGAGCAGCTTTTAATTAACCATTGGTATATGGATATTTGTTCCTGAGTCCATTGCGGATATATTATTGCTTTTTGTTTGTTTTGAGAGCTTCCTTTTCTTCATAAATCTTCAGTACTTGCTGCCAATCTTTAGAATCATCCTTTGGCTTTCATGTACTGGTCTTCTTCTGGCTTTCTCTTCTAACTTCAGAGTCTACAATTTTTAGTCTCAGAACAGAGATTGCCTGTTTTTTGAAATTTAAAATAACTTTATCTTCACTAATGGTTACAGGCAAAACATAATTGATAAACGGCATACCCAAAATTAAACTGGCAGATGGGTCATAATGTTGTATAGCAGAAATTTTAACAATCTTCCCACCTACTTTTAAGGAAACATTATCCACATAGTGAGTAAGATTGACTGTACCACCTATCGTTTCTGAAATTAGGATATTCTGGAGAGGTTTCCATAATCCTTTAAACAATGATGGTCTGGAAAGATTGTTTGAACCGCTGGTATCAATAAATGCATCAAGATCTAACGAGCTATTATCAACCTATACAGAGACTGGTATATACAAAAGATTATTTGTTTTTAGCATTTTCTTCAAAATACTTTGTTCTGCTGGTGGGTTGTATTCAGGAACTGGCATTGAAGATGTTTGTCCAATATTTTTCTAATATGGACAAAAAGAATTTAACTGGGGAAGAATAGAAATAACCTATTTTCCTTTATCTTTCTCTAGTGGTAGAGACCAACATAAGGATTCTGATTCACTTGTTTCATCATTGTCGGTGTCAGTCTCAAATTCTTCACTGTAGTGCAGTTCTTCTTCTTCATCTTCAATTGAAAATTCATCAGTAGAACAATCATAACAAATATTCATCTTCTGAACAAAACTAACTAATTCTTCATCTTTTGAAAAAGAAGCATCAATTAACATATATACATTTGATGGTTCTTCTTCTGACTACACAACAGACCAATCATCACAAAAATCTTCAATATCTACACATGCTTTCAATTTTCCAGATGTGCTTTTAGGACAAGCACGAGCATAGTGTCCTTCCTGTTTGCATATGAAACAACAATTGTTTTTGGTTCTCGGCTGTTTCCTTTTCTTGAGAAACCTGTAATTTTTAAAAGGTCGTTTGGGATTTGCAATTTTCTTGGTCTTAAATTTCCCATACCTTTTATGCTTTCTCCTTTTCTTAAAAGGTGTCCATGGTAGAGCAGCACGACAAACATTAGCACTGGGAGTTATATCATGTGCTTGTTTTTGCCAACATAGATATTTCACTTTCTCTTGACACCTGAATAAAAGATCTATCCAGTAAATCTGATCTATTGTCTTGCTTTGAAGCTCAATATCCTTAGAAATCAGATCTCCTAGATTTCCTGGTAATTTTGACAAAAAAGAAATTTTCTGAACTGAATCATTTGAAAGATTTGCTTTGTAGACTTTGGCCATGAAATATTGACCAAAAGCTTCAAGATATTTCAGATCTTTCAGTTCCATTCTAGCGAGGTCTGTAATAATTTGCTTCTTTTCATCTATTGGCTTGGGAACAAACTGTGTTTTTAATAGTACCTCTAGAGTAGACAGTCTGGTTGCAATGACTGCTTGTCGTTCTGACTCAGGAGGTCCAATCCACCAGTCATAAACTATTCTGACCATTCTTTTCTCCGCTAGAACAAATATGGACATGTTATCAAGCTTTGTTGTTACTTGCATTTGGTATAATGCTCCTATCCATATTCGGATTGATTCAGCTGGATTTGTTGACTTGTCCAAATCTAAAATATATCCACTAGAATTAGAAGCAAACAAATCTTCTTCTATTCTAGGATACTTTTGGACTTCTTTAACAAAATTTGCTTTTTGGATTGAGGGCATGATAAAAGATGGAAACTTAGAAGCTACATTTTCTAGAGTCACTATTTCTGCTTTTGTTTTTCTTGGCTTTTCTGGAATGGACTCTATTTTCATTGGTCTGATAGGTGTTTCAGACGTACTAGCTTCTGTTTCTTCTAAATCCCAAAAATTAGGAGTCGACATATCTATGGAGAACTTTGAGCTCTGAGCTGCTTTGGATTTTCTTCTTCTTTCCTTTTTCTGCATTCTTGCTTCTTTCTCAGCTCTTTCTTCCTGTTGCTCATCATGTAAGAGCTTGAGATTGGCTAGAATAAGCTCATTCTGTGCACCCAAATCATCTATAGCATTTTCAGCATAAGAACACCACGTGGTAATATAATTACTGATTTGATACAATTGATCTAAATCATTGGGATTTGATGAATTGTGTTCAACTAAAGGGGCACAATCAGCTCTTGTAGAGGGTTGCTTTGAGGAGGATGAAGTGGTACAAAATTTTGTCTTTGGTGGCCATTTGCCTCCTTTTACAAAGCGACGATTAGCATATTGCCATTCTTCAACTGGGGCTATTTGGGAATTAGGAATTCTAAACATCTTATTTATAGCAAGAAAAGGTTTAACTTCAGGTATGTACAATTCATTTGAAGACAGAACAGGCTGACTAGATGTACTGGCTTTTTGAGCAGAGGATTCTATCGGTTCTGAGACTGGTAATGCATATTTTCTTGGATGAATGATGGGTCGCGGAATAGAAGGCTTTTCTTGAAGTATTCTTATTTTACCTTCTTGTAATGAAGCTCTTCTTGTCAAGTTTCCTGGTTTCTTTTCATCGGCTAAAGACTTGTATTGAAAATACCAGTCATTTGGTAAACCTATAGAATCATAAGATACTCCTTCTACTTGTGCATTGTTTAAACCGACTGACACACAATATCTGAGCACTGGTTGTTTCAATTTTGGATGGACTGTATTAGTCAACTGGAAGGATGTATGAATTATTACAGATAAGAATTCACTCTCATCAACCATCTGTAAACCTTGAACTCCTACCATGAGTTTCCAACAATCCTTCAGATGAGGATCCGTGAGACTAATAGAATAATCAGGGAAAATAGTTCCATATTGACAACCAGTAGATAGGTTTCCAACAATGGTACCTATTCTAGCATGATCATAGTTCTGGTGTCTAGTGTCAAAAACTTCAGATATGCACAGAGTATTTAAGCCATGTCTAAACAAAGGGGCCAAACCTATCCTTATTCCTCCAAAATGTAAATAGGCATATTTTTTATCTTTTGCATATTGACGAAATTTTTTGATTTCTTCAGAGGTAAACAGAGAGAGAGAAACGATCTGTACAGAGGGACCTGAGATTTTTATTTTAACTTCTACTTCTTTTAGAAGCATCTTTTTCTGAAAGATATTAGAGAGAGGAGTTTTATAAACATCTACTGCATGAAGAGCTGGGGGATTCCAACTTTCAGGGTTTTCTACTATCTCTAATTCCTTTTTAGAGTCGAGTTATTTTTCAAGAGATCTAGAATCAACTTCAGTAACAACACGTCTTTCCAGAGTGGAAAAAGATCTAATTAAGCTAGATCAATATATATTCCATATTTTATAGAAAAAATACTTTGAAAAGGATGAAGGAATGCATTTGCTCAAGTTCATCATATGCATAGTGAATCTTTCATTTAGTTATATGATGCCTAGAAATATGAATTTTACTTACTCTATAATGGATAAAATGCTACTTGTATATATATCTCGTGGTTATATTATTTCAAGTACAACTACATTGATGTTTACATGCTGTGAAGTTGGTACCCTTTGACCTTGATAAACCTGACACAATATTTTAACCATGGCATATTAAAATGTTTCCTCAACTTAAAAGATGTCTAACAATATATTGTAGTAAATGACAATCATAACATACAATAGAAATTGCATACAAGTTGGCTAAAATTGAATATATACCACCCCCATAATAGAAATATTTGTATATATTCTATTCAAATTACTAATCAATGAGAAACTCTTCCCCTACAGCTATTGATTTAATTGCACATACAAATACATAGTTTCCTCCATGTCCCTCAAATATTCAATTGGGCTGCTTATCTGTGGTAATGGGCCATGTACTATTTATAAACCCTACAATATTTCCTGTTTCTTTTGTCCTTCCATAAATATACATAGTTACACATTTATTTTCATCATTATCTTTTAGTTGTATATAATTTGCAGCTGCTCCATATCTTCACATAATTTTGGTATATTTGACTATCCATACCTAATCATTATAGTTGTAATGGGGTCTGATATACTCCATCAATTTAGTTAATCCTCTGCAACATACCTTTATGCCATCCAGTTTTTATTTGAGGAAGATCCTTGGGTGCCCATTGTTTCACTAAATGTTTGTACCTCAAGGGAACCTCGATGTCATTTATTCTCTCATTATTATAAGAACATGAGCCCCTGTTAGCGAGAAGAAAATCCATGCGTCTATGGAATTTTCTTCTAATGTTTTCACCCCTAGTTGATTTTCACCTACTAGACGACGTAGAAGATGTTTGGTAGATGTCTTTTATCTTTCTTGAACTTCTGTCAGACAATGAAGATATATCTAAAAAATACATGTTTGATTGAAAATCCTATAACACTCCATCAAATGAGAGAAACGGTTAGCGACTGTCATAATGGATGTTGAGAAACATATTGACGAAACCACAAGAACATTATAATAGTAAAATTGATTACAAGAAAGTTATTTTGTTACAAGAAATGTGATGTTGGCATTTAGATTTGAATGCATTACCGACAAGCCTTCTTAGTAATGGGAAAATGTAGAATTTATAATATATGGATCTAGAGGTAATCCTCAATTTTTAATTTAGCTTCCTCTAGATGTTTGTTATCAATGATAAGTCCTTTTGTTTGTTTTAATTCTTTATTGTATTTATGTTATTTTATGCTAACATGGAAAATGAGTTAGACCAATAACATGGTAATGATGGTATTACATCTAGAATAAATAGAAAGAGTTATCTATATGACTCCTTAATACCTTAGATGCTTGGATGCTAGATTCATTCAACAATGAACTATCACATCTAGGTCTAGGACTTGGCATATAATGGCTCATTGGATAATGTTTGGATGTTCGAATACTGGATTAAATAATTTATTAATTTCATATAGATCATAATAACTAATATTCCATGGTATTTTGATGTTCTGGATGTTTGAATCCTGGATGAGGTTTAAGTTGTGTTTACCTATGGATCCATGATCAAGTTATCAGATGAGGTTTCAAACAATAAAGATACCGAGATATGCATATATCTTGATGGCAATAACACATCCGTTGGATTACCAAATAAACTGTTGTCACTGACCATGTCATCCATTAAATCCGATGTGTCATCCTATATGACTAGGCTATCATGGATATCAATGTCATATTGTTAGCAAGTGTCAAGATTAAAATATTAGTGTGTGTCCTGGGAGCCATATTATGCACCATAAGACACAATGCACTCAATTGACAAAACTTTATAAGCCAAATATTTTAATTTCATTAGACAATGTGGCATATATTACCACTATTGTGAAACTCTAAGTTGACTAATAACGTGTTAACGTAGCCATTCATTTTTTCTGTGAACTATCAAGCTCACAATTGATTTAAATGAGATTGAATCATAAAAGGATAAATTATGTGAATGAATATATTATTATATTTTTATTCTAACTACAAAGAACTAATTGATTTTTATCAACCTCTAATAAACATTAACTTTGCCCATTTCATTTTTTTTGTAGATATTTAGTCCAAAAGAAATAATCCTCAAGTCTAGTAGTGTGAGAAAAGAATAAAAGAAGAGTAATCATGCTCATGGACTAATAAAATATAGGATACATTCAACATTCTAAATAAAATACAATAGAAAATATTTTAATAGAAGTGAAGAAAGAACTATAACAATGTTATTAATCGAGAAAAATAATTAAATGATTTTCTCAACATTTGTTGCTAAATTGTTCAAACTATTATACAAAAAAGATTGATCATTTTGAATGAATAGATGAAGTAATAGATTAATATTAAGAAAATATATTTCAATAAAAAAGTGATTGGAAACTTCGCAATCAATCATGTATATTTTGTCAGTATAAATATAATTGTTAAGATAATCTTCGGCAAAATCACATAACCAGACTTTTGTCGACGCGTTTCGAACCAACCAGTGTGGTTCATCGTCAGGACAAGTTGGTTCGAAACGCGTCGACAAAAGTCTGGTTATGTGATTTTGCCGAAGATTATCTTAACAATGTTATGGATCACAGAAGTCTAAATTCCTTAATAAATATAATTCTCAAGACATGTAAAAAATGGCTGCAAGTGTTGATTATGATAGGATTCAAAAGTTTTAACATTTCTCAAAGACTTAATCTCTAACTTTTGTCATCTCACAAGACCCTGTGACCCTAGACATATGAAGATATCCTTGTCTCCGAGCATCTCCTAAGTTTTTATGGTCCCGTTAATTACATGATCCTACAATAGATGGAAACAAAAAAAAAAAAACTAGTGAATTCTTCATATCCTATCAATGATCCATATTATGGCACTTATACTAATATTTATTATTTCTATCAACTCCCATGAACAACATAGAAATAGTCATCTCAAATGTACTTATTTATAAAAATCAACAATTGATAAAGGTGCATCTATGTCCATATATATAAGCACACTATTGTGGACATATCATGTAATGTCTCCATTGATTATCTAATGTAGTGTTGTGTCAAATATAACATCTAAGATAGCTCACACTACAAAAGTATGAGTAATCAAAGTAGAACAAATTATTAAACAACAAATTTCATATTGTGAATTTTCTCAATAAGAATCATAACAAAATCTCAAGTTATCATAAACATACGCCAATGTTGGCCACACATCACATAATTGCAAGTCATAGATATCTAGGTACTCACACATGTCATGCCCTTCTAATAAGGCATAAAATGTGGGGTATTACATACACCCACCCTTGAAGAATATTTTTCATAAAATTAGAATCAACAAAACTAAAAGTTCATACATATTACGTATTCACCCCCTTGGTTAATAATCTCATATTTATAAGGTGATTGAGAGGGTAATTATTCAAAACACTTAATATATTTAATTACCTCAAAGTATTCTAAGAATTTTAGCTGCCAGTCTAACCTCTAATGAATAAAGTTTTTTAATATCCAAGAACAATTATTCGATCTTCAATTAAATAAAAAATATTACTGTCATACCCATTTAATATAGTTCAATAAGAATGAATTCACTCTCCCTTATTTGAGCACACACATCAAGTGATACCTATCTGATCCATGCCAAAAGGAGAGGAGATCTGATCCAGTGAAGTAGCAGTAAAGGAAGCAAGTTATTGTAGAGGCTAGGGAACGAGGAAAGTGTTGAAATGCAACTAGTTTTAGTCTTCATAATTGTACTTAAGTCATGACTTGATGATGTACTTGTTAAAAGAAAATGTAATTATTGATGTACTTGTAGCAAGAAAAATAATAAATGTAATTTCTATTTTTTAGAATAATATTAGCCCTTAATCACTATAGCAGGACACAGACTTACTATAGCAAGAGCGAGGATAGTAGTAGCTTATTTTTGAAGGACAAAATGATTGGCTAGTAGTCCAAACAAGGCTGAAATTATTGATATTGGAGCAAAGTTCAAAAGGGGAAACCACAAGGCCTACAATATCCATCTATTCCTATGAATTTCTAAATCAATTCTCACATTCTGGTATGTACTTTATAGTCATTGTTGATCAACGTTTTTATTAAGAATTTTGTGGGAGGATTGTTCTAATTTTTCAAGGCATTCAAGGAATATTTATTAGCATCTACAATTTCTCTAGAAAGGATCCAAATTTTCTATCTATGATCTAAAATTTTGAGCGTAAGTGTTACTTAAAAACCCTAGACAGAGTATCGAAATACTTGAAGAATTTATTTAGTTAGAATAATTGTCCCTAGTGTGACTAACATTAGAATGAGGCTAGTGGTATACTATCAAATATTATTTGTGGACCTTGTGTCATTTTTTCAAAACTAGTGCATGCCCTATACAACCAAACAATATAGTTAAAGGCTAAATGCCTTAGTTTATATCCATGAATGATTCTATAGGAAACAATCCCACCCTTGGAGCACCAAACCTTAGAATTCATCTTATGTGCCACTTGAGGGAAAAATATTTATTATGGAGGTCCTATGTTATGTTCTACAATATAATATTTTCCCATGAAAATTAAATGCATTGTATAGGGCCTACGATCCTAGGTTTCATCCCTTAATAATAAATTAGATAAGGATACCTATCCCCAATATTTTCAGCTTCATAGTCATGTGAATATTCCATTTAAGGGATAAATACTCTTTATATAGGTCTTTGTATTGACCAAGGTACTTATGCATGGACCATAACAATAGTGCATGATACTAATGGTGATGATAATTCAATTGGGCAATGCATTTGATGAGAAAACACATAAATAGTATGTCATATATTAGAATTAATCCATATCAAATTCATGAGGAAAATATTCCTTCTAGATACCTTATGTTATTTTTAAGGCCCAATATGTGGATTAAAAAACTTAAAAGTCATGTTTAAGGCCAAAACTAGTAGTTTTTACCACTTGATTATTCATTGGCACACAAGACCTATCATTGGTGCACTAAACCTTATAATTAGTCTTGTATGTCACTTGTGAAACAAATATTCCTTCCGTAAATTCTATCTCAACATCAAGGTCCCATGATTTTTCCATGAGCCCTTGAAGAGTTGGTATCTACACATAGGGATGTACATATAAATGAAATCTAGGTTTTGTGATAAGTCTGAAATATGTGAGGGAAAGACATGGATCCTAAATGAAATACAATAGATCTAGTTCTTCTTAAAGAGGAATTTTAGGTAGTTATTAAATATTTATTTGTTATAAGAATATATTTAAGAAGAAATCCACCACTTGAAGCACAAAGAATTAGATGGTGAATATATTGTCTAAGACCGAAAATGACACCAATTGAGACCTATTGAAATTTTGCATGAAGTGAAAAAGTTGGTGATGAAGGCCTTGGTGTGAGCATTGGAAGAAAGGTTTGTGAGAGCCAAAGAAGATAGTTATTGCAAGTGCTAAAAAATAAAATAAAATTAAAAAAGGGTGAGCTTACCTCTAGTAGTTTCCATGGTATGTAATATATGTCTCTACATGTTAATATGACATGGTATTAGAGTAGGTTCATAAGAATCTTCATAGAGTGGAGATAAAATAGATCGTAGTAGATAGATCACATTGGTTACATAGACTAGAAAATTGAAACCATGGCCACCAAGGAGTTTCACTATCGAGTTGGTTGCTTTTGGGAGAAAATTTGTATCATTTGATGAGCACATGCAAATGGAGTTGGCGAAGTGACCTTACGTTGGATATGGAATCACATTAGCTTGTAAGGGTTTCAGATTCATGTTGAAGGAAACATGCACATCTTTGTTACTCCTTACATTTTAAACGTGTAATTTCCTCAAAGTCAGTTTCTTATTAGCATGAGGAAGTATTTTGGATGTGATATCTAAAGAAATTCATTGAATAAGTTATCCATGGTTAATTTTCAACTTAGAAATCCACATGGTGAGTTTTGTTAAAATGATAAAATCATTCATGTTAAAATTTTGACAATGAATAACACTTCTAGTAATTTATCCTACATAAATCCATTATAATTTGTGCATGAAAACAAAGAGTCTTTTTGTAGAGGATTTTATTACTAGATGCAAAGTATGTTGTTAGAATGAGATTGGATGGCTTTAGGAGCAGGCAGGTGGGGCAAAAAGAAATTTCATTCTTAAACCAATAAGTGGGAGTCAGGTTCACCCTTCAGGAAAGTGAGGACAGTAATGAAAGAGCGTGATTTTGTAATGAGAGTAACGAGGGTGTGTTTTCTATCCTTGGTTGTTAGGATTTTATGATTACTAGAATAAAAAATAATAACTAAAATTCAAAGTAAAAAATGGAAGAAAATTACGATTTTGGGTCTGTTAATCACTCCTTCATAGTGTAGGTGGTGTCAGATTATCCTTTGATGGATTTTAAAGTGGGGTTGTGTAGCCTCCTACAAAAGATACTAGCAAGAACGAATATAAAGAAAACCATCAAATTAAACTCCAAGCTTGAGAAATTTTTTAACGCAAATTAGATTAAATCAATGGGGTTTGAAATAATATCCAAGCTAGATGCAAATTGTAGTGATGACCTACAACAGAGTGAGACCTCATTCAAATTCAGACCTTAAAGAGCTAAAGGCATAGCGTAGGAGGGTTTGAGAGTCAGAGAGAAAGATATATATTTAGATCTTTGAGAGTCAGAGTCACAACATAGGTGGGTTCAAGAGTCAAAGATAGCACAATGTAGGAGGGTTCGAGAGCTGGAGGTGTGGCATAAGAGGGAATGAAATATAGTTTCTTCGTATTCGGAGTTGGCATCGCGTAGGAGGGTTCAATATCTAGAGATGTGACATAGGAGGGTTTGAATAGTAGAGCAGGATCTAGCGCGGTGTAGGAGGGTTCGAGAGCCGAAGATGGCACAATGTAGGAGGGTTCGAATAGTAGAGAAGGAGCTAGTATGACATAGGAGGGCTCGAAAGCTGGAGGGAATGAAATATAGTTTCAATAACATGTTTTGTTTTTAATTTGTATTTAGTTTTTGTTTTTTGTTTTGTTTTTATTTTATTTTATTTTTAATTATTATAATTAATAATTTTAATAATAATAATTAAATTAAAATAATAATTATTATTATTTATATTCATTTATTGTTAATTTTTATATTTAATTTAGCTAAGACATAGTGTAATGAAGGGAAAAAATTTCCCAGAAAGTTTGGTTTTGTCGGCACAATGAGACTACTAAATAATAAGTCTACTACAATTATGAATTGATCCAATTTCCTCCGAATAGAAGGTTGTAATCCAAAGGTAAATTCACAACCTCTACTTCCGCATTGATATATTTTCCTCCTAACTCGAAGGGAAACAATGATATGGCTCCCTTTGGATGAAATGAATGACTATCAATTGCCTACAACATTGTGCATGAAGAAACCAAAGTTGGAGAACACAAATCTTTCCAATAAGATGAAGACATGACACAAATCTCCACTCCTTCATTATCAACACAACAATAAAAGTTTATTCTATCCAATTTAACTTGAATTTGAAAAGACACTTGATGAGGAATCCTAGGTATTTCTTGGTCCAAGTTGAATGAAATGTGTTGGATCTGTTGACATCACTAATTTCATTAAATAATGGATTCCTTTGTAAAATAAAATTTTGGAGGACTTCTTGAAAATACATGTGGAACACATGGAATAGGGTGAACATGTGGTTTCTCTATGTGGAGAGGGAACTAGTTTGTGAAATCAATGGATTATTTGTAATAGGAATCTTTCCTAATGCATCATAATTGCAAGCTTGTGTTTGTGAATTAGTGTCTTTTTCACATAAATAAACCAATGCACTTGAGGTAGAACTCCTATTTTGATATATATTTCCATAATTTCCCCCTTGCGAAGGTGGTGGATTAGCCACCACAAGTTGTTTCTAGAGTGGAGGAAACAAATTTGCTAGAATAGTAGGTTCATGCAATGTGGAAACTCGTTGAGCTAAGTACTTGTGTATGTCATCAATGAGTTGAAAATGGTGGGTGAGATGATCTTCTTCATTTATTTTACCAGTAAAATGGATCATCTTCTTATGACCATTATATGTAGTAGCAATAGTCATGTTTTTTATAGTTTAGTGCAACTTCTGACCCACCCATACTTCTGGCTAGTTGTCAAAACCAATCAATGATGCACATGATGTTACACTCTAGTAATTAGTGCATAAATTTATGCAAACCATAGATCCATTTCTAGGGAACTAGTATTTACTTATAAAAATGTGGCAACTTATGCATTATTAATTAGAAGTATGGAAAATGTTTTGTGCTACTTTCCAATTCTAGGGGAAGGATAGATCGTATGTCAACTTACTTTGGCACATTCATAGTTCCCAAAAATGGAACACTCATAGTGTAGAACCATATGTTCCACAATAGGGGACTCCATAGAAGTATATGTTGCAAAGGTGAACCCCACATAATATAATATTGCAATAGGAAAAAATTTAATGGATAGACCATAAAGGGATCTAGCTAGTTAAAAAATACAAAATCTTTAGACAAGGAAAATAATGAGCCTTTTGAATTTGGGAAGCTTAGCATCATTTTCATGATCGATTATTTTATGGATTTCTTCTTCACATACATGATTATTGAGATTGGTTTGAAACTCCTTTTATGGTTTTGTCTCTTCACCTCGAGACATACAGTGTGAGGTCTTATGTATGAGGTCAACCCTATATCATATATTAGAGGGGGTATCGTCCCAACCTCAGGCATGGATGTAATATGTGGGGTTCCAATTCCACATGAGAACTAGTATTGGGAAGTTGTGTAGGAATGGATTCAAAGTCTCCAAATTCATCAACAAAGGATAGCTCTACCCATGATATGGAACACACACGAAAACCAATAACCCATTTATGAAACCACAAAATAAAAACTAATAATTTTGCAGGGAAGGATACGATTTAATCATCGGGGCCTTCAATGTTGATTCCTCCTCTCATCCTCTGGTCTCCTTCTCCATTTCACCTTCAGGTTTTTCTCAACGGGAAGTTCGAATTCACCTTCAGGGTTTTCTTGGTAGGGATGGACTTTAGTGTCGACGAGGATGAATGAGACTGATCAAGATCAACTCTTTCATGAACTTCGATCTCAATTTAATATTATATCACTCTATTAAACTAAGGTGCAGGGGTCGACTCCTTGTATAATTTTTGTTCAATTATTTATGGGCGAGTCAATTATATAAGTGGGGGTGGGGTGGGTTTATAACGTATTATGATTTTAAATAATTAAAATATTTGTATTACATTATATTAATATATTATAATACATTGTTTGTATTAATATATTATATTAAATTATATTAATATATTATACTATATTGTATGAATATTATATTACATTATATATTATGTCTCCATGAAATGTTGTTTATTAATGTACTTATATCTATGTATGTAACGTGTAAAGGCCATATCATGGTATTTCTTAGACATGCATGCATACTTCTTTATCATGCCTTCTTGATGCCTTGGTAGTTTTTTTGGTTTAGTATAGTAGCCTCTATAAGATATTTATTTAACACTTGGAGGAGGGGGCCATGTGTTGTATAGGTCCTCTATGAGTTCCCCATATTATTGTTTGTATCCTAATTTGGGAGGTGAAGTTTTATATTATGAGGAGTTCATTAAGAAGTTGAATAAACCATCTATGCCTCAACAAATGAAGATTAAGCCATATGGTCATGGGATAAAACAAAATTAGTGGCTTCAATGGCCCCCGTTTTTATATGTATATTTAATTATTTTTACTTTTGGTGTTTCAAATGAGTCTTGGGTCCTTAATCATGGTTTAGGTAAGTAGATAACAACAATGATAATTGGGTCCTAGCTAGCCATCATTTTTACATTCATGGAGACTCATATCCTTAATGGTTGGAAGTAGGAGCATAAGATACATATAACAAATTGTATGATTCATTGAGGCATCATTCCTTTTCATATGAATTATGATATTGATAATTATGATGATGATGATGACGAAGACGACGATGATGGTGATGTGGATGAAAAAGATGATGATGATGACAATGATGATGGTGATGAAGATGAAAAATATGACGAAGATGATGGTGGTGATGATAATGATGACAAATATGACGATGAAAGGTAAGAAGTTTTCTCAAATGGAAGGGTATGGATTTTTTTCAACCTCTGGACTATGAAGTATATTATAACCCCGCAACTGGTAAATAATAATAAATAATTTCATCTACTTCACATTTATATATATTATAATTTTTTCATGTTATTGTCAAATTCTTTTTGTGGGTCATATTTGAGTCTCAAAACCCTCCCATATCGTCAATTCGTGTATCTACCATAACCATGTCAAATTTTAGTACATATGAGATTTATTTTTTTATAATAATAATAAAAAATAAATAAATAAATAAAATTCAGTGCTAGCCCCAGGGGGACTGGGGCACTCCGCCTTCATGTGGGCACACCCAAGCTGCAAGTGTTCACCCTACTATGCAAATCAGTGGACAAAAATCATTATCTCATCGATGAAAACAAAATATTATCATTTGTTAGTACCATGTTGCATAATCAATCAATTATAAACCGACTTTTAACACCTAAACATTAATTTAGTCAATTTTCTAAACATCATTATGATACCCTTTTGTGGGAACTCTTCTCATGGGAAGTCATGGGCTGAAATTACTTATTTTGTGTGGGTGCCCCTTGCCAAGTCGAGTGGACCCACCAAACCGTCACACGGGTGCCCTTACCGGGATGGCACCTTGGTGTGCCCAGCACACAATGCCCCCATCAGTGCTCAGGCGTCCCTCCTTTGTGTGGGATCGCCTAGAGCACAGGCTTTCACCTACTATGTAAATTAGTTAACAAAAATCATAAGTTCATCACAACAACATATTATCATTTTTTAGTACCATGTTGCATCATCAATCAATTATAAACCAAATTTTAACACCTAAACATTAATTTAGTTAATTTTCTAAAAATAATTATGAGAACCCATTGGGGGAACTTTGTTTATGGGAAGCCATGGGTCGGTCTTACTTCTTTTCTATGGGTTGCCCTTGCCAAGTCAATTCTACGCAATAACTCATTGCACACGCGCCCTGACTTTCCTAGTATGTGGCGCCCTGCCTTCGTGCAGGCACACCCAAGGTGTGGGTGTTCACCTTGTTGTGAAAATTAGTGAAAAAATATCATTAGCTCATCAATGAAAACAAAACATTATCATTTTTTAGTACCATGTTGCATAACCAGTCAATTATAAATAGGATTTTAACACCTAAACATGAATTTAGTCAATTTTCTAAAAATCACTATGAGACCCCCTTGTGGTAACTCGGTTCATTGGTAGTCATGGTTTGACCTTACTTATTTTATGTAGGTTACCCTTTCTAGGTTATGTCAACCCACCAATTCATCGCATATGCGCCCCTATTGGGCGGGCATCCCGACATGCCCAACACGTAATGCCCTAGGGGTTCCCGGGCACTCCACCTTCATGTGGGTGCACTCAGAGCACAGGCATTTACCCTGTTATGCAAGCCAATCAACACAAATCATTAGCTCATCAATTAAAACAAAATATTATCATTTTTTAGTACCATGATGCATAATCGATCAATTATAAACCGAATTTTAACACCTAAACATTACTTTAGTCATTTTTCTAAAAATCATTATGAGACCCCTTGGTGGGAACTCTATTCATGGGAAATCATGGTTTGACCTTACTTCTTTTCTATGGGTGCCCTTTTCCAAGTCAGGTCGACCCACCAATAGGCACACCTACCAAGAGGGCACTTTGACATTCCAAGCACGCAATGTCCAATGGGTGCCTTGGCACCTTGCATTCATGAGGGTGCACCCAAGGCGCATGTTTTCTCCCTAATGTGAAAATTAGTGAAAAAAATCATTAGCTCATCAATGAAAAAAATATTATCATTTGTTAGTACCATGTTACATAATCAATTAATTATAAACCAACTTTTAGCACCTAAACACTAATTTAGTCAATTTTCTAAAAATCATTATGATACCCCCTGGTGGGAACACAAATCATGGGAAGTCATAGGCCAACCTTACTAGTTCGCATGTCTATCTAACTGTCATGTCCCCTTATTCACTTATCACCCAACTTACCCAGTACATCTACTTAACGAACCAAAGTCAAAATTGGAAATGATGGTTTAAACATAAATGAGCTTCTCTTTGTTTCAATAATAGTATATTCCCTACCGAACAAGGCCAACCACGTGACAGTGGAAGCTCATATGGCCCCTCCCCTACACCCCCCACACACATTACTCTCAATTCCCTTATACCCAATCTATCTACTATAATATACTTAAAATAAACGCAATAACATAAAAACATAAAATTTGGAAAATAAAAAATTATGGTGAACAGAAGAGAACAAAACAACTGAAAACATATAAATACATACCCCCTAGTTTTCAAAATTTTGATATCATTAATCTCCTTCCTCATCCAACTCATCATTTGTATCATTCAATTCATAATTCATGTTCAAAGGATTTTCCATATCAACATCATCATCATCGTCTATATCATAATCTGGAACATGCTCTTCTACATTTGGTTCAACTTCTTCTAGTTCATCGTCCAACACAACATCAATATCAGCTAGTTCACCAAATTAACATTGTCTCGATTAACATATATTCCTTGAAATTATTCGATATCATTGTTTGAAAATACATGAACCCCCTACTCCTCTACATCATCTTCTTCTTCAATTTCATCTTCCTATGCTACATCATACTTTACAGGCCTTCCTCTGGGATCATATCTAACAACATATGACCCACCCATTTTACCTGGAACGTCTATGGAAGATACATGTTCACGTTGGCTTGGAAGAACATATGGCTTTGAGCCTGGCTCAAGGTACCTTTTATCAACCATGGTAAATTTGTTAGCATGCTCAATAATAGTTCTATCAAAGTCATGTTCATGGATCCGTATCCTAAACCATTTGACATCGAACACAACTATTTTGAAGGATTCAAAGACACACTTAAGTATATCATGCAGATACCCATAATATCATTTTTCATAGAATTCTAGATGTTTTTCACCTCTATAGGCGACATTGGTAACTTGAAATACTGCAGTTATCCCACTATCAGAAGTTTTCTTATTTTCATCTAACCTTTTGATGTGAAATTTGTAGCCATCACACCACATTTTGTTATGGTGTTTCAATTGAAATACATCAAACACAAAAAATGTATTGTCAATTGATAAACATATTTATACTTGAAAATTTTGAAAATTGAGAAAAAAAACACACCATATGCATCAATATAATTATAAAGAAACTTAGTGTGGGTGAATATTCTTACTTGATAATCTTTTAAACCATATGCTAGATCAATTTCCCTCTGTGTAAGATTAGTATATCCACTATGCTAAGCTTATCTAACCAATGTAGACACACCATATCATAATAACCTATGATTATTATCTTGTTTACATCATTCAATCCATACGTTCATCCAATTAAGATTGTTCGCAATGTATAAATGTAATGCATCCCACTCACAACCAACTGTAATAAAATAAAACAATTCACATATATATAACTAGTCACCATGTTATACCTTCATAATAATGCATTATGTGGGAAGAATAAAAATTAAATAAGTACGATATACATAAAAACAAAAAATTCAAATGTGTTATAAATCTCCACTATCTACTTACATCTCACTTTGCTCATTCTATCTTTCCCTAATAGTTTCTCCCCTTCAAATTTGTCCATGTAGCTAACATCCCAAATAAGATCCAATACATTAATATTGCTTCCTGTTGCATAACTATATTGAACAATATAAACCATGGTTTGATATATATACCTCTATCATATAGCCCTCACGACGTGCTCTTTGTATGACCAAATCCTTTAGTGATTTCAAGTGCCTCTCAACCATCCACATTGATTTTGTGTGTACAGGTCCACACTTTTCAATCTCCTTGACTCGGTGTATGAGGTAGTGTTCTTTTGCATTGGAAAATGTCAGAGGTAGATATTTTTTCATTTCACACATTAGACGAAGAATTTTTTCCTCCAATACTTTATATCTTCTTTATCAATTTCTTTAGATGAAAACCATCTACAAATGAAGCAAGAAAATCATAGGTTTCAATTAAAAAAGTATATAGTACATGATGACAAGAAAAACACATGCAGTGAAAAATATGTGACACAACAACCTATTGAATGAATTACACTTTGCACATAAATATCCACTTACCTCATGTATTTTCCAAGATTATATATAACTTGTTTGACATTGTTCTCAAAGTTTTCTAGGAGAGATAAAGGTAGAACACACTAGAACAAAAATAATGATTGATAATATTTTTTCCCAAATTAGTAGAAAAAAACACTAATTAACAAGATGTTTCACCAATGTATAAAATATATATACACCAAAATAATTACCTTAATGAACATCTGCCAGTGATGAGATTTTACCCCACCTGAGTCACCTTTCTTTGTTAGGATATTCTTTATGTTTAAAGAAAATCCAGTTTGAAATTTAATTTTTTCATAGCCTCTTTAACATCCCTTCTTTGCTTCTATGTCAATAACCATGGAAGGGTGCTTATATTTTGGCCATCTCCATCATTATTTGAATGAATCACACTTTGCAATGCATGGTCAGCCTCCGTAATTTCATTACAAATCTTGAATTTTTTTTCTTTATCTCTCCTTCCATCTAAGATTAACCATAAGGTATTTGTTACATTCTTCCCAATGTGCATTATATCAAACACATGAATAATTTATAGGTGCTCATAGTAGGGGAATTTATTGAATTTCTTAAGATAACTTTTCATTCCTCGTGGAGGTGTTTTGTTATTAATGCCTTGACAACCTACAACGTGAATCATAGTTAAAGATGTTATAACAAAAATAATACCGGTCAATTATTACAGTGAAGAAAATTCAATAAAAATATAAAATAATCCAAACATATCATGTATATTGATACATAGACAATTTTGATCCATACCTTGAGAGACTATATTATATTTTAGCTTCCATGCACGAGGTGTCATTCTCCGTGGTCTTAATCCAGTCTCTTATTTCCCATTTAAAACATGTTTTCTTGGTACTTTGGTACTTATGGTTATTACAAAGGAATTTCCTATACTCATCAAACACCTCATTTCCTAAGCTTCTTGAACAACGAGATTTCATCTTAGGAGCACAAATTAAACAAGAAAATGTACCTTTTGTTTGAATACTTGAAGAGATGGAATAATTTTTATATCAATTATTTTAAGGATGTAAATGAAGGTTGAACTATTTAAAAAACATACATGAAATTAAATTCATAAAATTAAACACTATTAAAGTGCAAGGTAACATTATAACATACCAGATAAATGTGTTATCCCTGGGGCATCATGAATTATCCATACAAGCATTGCATGGAATTCAAATTCCCTTTGCGCATCTATTGGTCTATGGATATCATACATAGTGACAGTATTCCATAACTCCACTAACTCATCGATAAGAGGATTGATTTATACATTCATATCTTTGACCTGGTACTTACCTAGTTGATTGAGATTACAATACATAATTACTACAAATATGAGTAAATAAAAAAAATTATAAGGCATAATTGAACATATGTGAGTAAAATATATATATATATATATGAAACAAACAAGACAAATGAGATGTGATTGTATTAAAAAAAAAAATTCTAAAGAAAATAATACCTGGAACAATCATTGTCAAGATTATGTGCTCCCTCTTTATTGACTTCCATGGAGGAATGTTATTGTTGATAACCAAAATGGGTGACACCGAGTAAGTAGATCTAGGCTCTCCAAATGGACTGACACCATCAGCTGTTAATGAAAGCCTAAGGTTACAAGGTTCTCTTTTAAACTTTGGCCAATTTTCCTTTATATTCCTAAATGTAGATCCATTTATAGGCGTCCAAAGAACACCATCTTCACTTCTATTCCTTGCATGGTAATAAAAAAGTTATGCTATGATTTTGCACTTGAACAATTGTTGCAAACGTGGAATTATGGGAATATAACAAAAAACCTTGCGAGGCACCTTTTTTGTTACTTTATCGGTTTGATATCTACTCTCATCACATTTTGGGCATTTGTCTTTCAATGCATGTTCTTTATAATAGAGAATATCATCATTAGGGCATGCATGAATAACTTGATACTCCATTCCAATATCTTTCATAATGGCATGTAAATCTCGGTATGTACGAGGTAAAACATTTGATGGTGGTAATAAAAATTCACCTAATAATCTACAACACAAAAAAGTAGTACTGGTTAATGTACTAAACAATATTAATCGTACATATTACATCCAAATATTACATATTAATTAAATGATGATCAATGTAATAACATTAAAAACAAAGGAAAAAATATTTGATTTATCATGTATATAGTAATAAATGTCACAAGATATATTACATACCTTAGGAGTTGTGTCACACATGTGTTTGAAAGACCATTCACCATCTTTAAGTTGACCAACAACAATACCGCAGAGAGAAGAGATGTTTTTGAGCCTTCATAAAGAGATTTCATTTCCCTGTCAAGTATAGGTATATCAAAAGCATGGTCATCATATTGGTTTCCATCATCATCCATTCCAGCATTATTAAATGTCCCCTGGATCAATCTATTTGTCCCATATTCTTCAACTATGTTATCAACATCATTATATTCTTCCATAGGATCATTATCTTGATCCTCAATATTAATCACTCTATGTTCTTGAACAGGCACTTGTACTACAACCACCTCTTCCTCGTCAAGCAATTTCCTAAGGTGGCCATACTATACAATTACAATCAATAAAATAATATTAGTATGTATAACAAATATTTAAACAATGATATAACAATAATTTACAAATATAATATATAAGGACAACAAAGACAAAGAGAAATACAACTTAGGTGAGACCAAGAAACAAAGACAACAAATTAATGATGATGCTTGTGCAATTTATCAAGATATTTAAGAATATGTTGAAAAATTCTAAGAAAGATGTTACTTTTCTTGACATGTAGGATGTGAGACACTTTCTAAAAATATAGTCGCAACCATAGTAAAAGACATATTGATCTTATTTTGCATTCATCATTATAATGTCATATTCTTTCTTAAGTTCACTTCCAAACTAGAATTTTTAAGAGGATGGGTGAGGAACCATGAACTTGGATGAGAGTAAGAAAAAATACAAAAAATCAATTCGATCATGAAGTTTGTGCATGAATTTAGCAAGATGTTTAAGATTATGTTGAAAAATTTTAGTTACAATGAACACTTGTGAGATGTAAGAATGTGTTTGGCACATATTTTAATTATATGTAAGTGTATAATGTAGAGAAGTGCACCATAACTAACTCTAGTTATTTGCAAAGGTGCGACAGACATAGGGGTGAATATACTTAAAAGCAACACCTTGCCATTGTAAGAAGACATGAAAACGACACTTGCACATGTGAATGACCTTGAAAGTGACACATGATAGAGCAAAGATAACATGAAAATGCCACTTATTAAAGTGAAAGCAATCCAAAATGGCAGTGGCGAATGTGAAACCGAAACTTGTGAAAGCAAATTAAAGTGTGCAAAATATGACAGTTCAAAAAACTCACCAAAATAGAAATACAAACGCAACCAAATTGAGGGAGGATTTCAATGAAAGTGCACATTGATTGTCAACATGAGTTGAATACCGCATAGGCACTATCTTGATGGACGGTGCTAGGTTCGCTAAGCTTGCATAAAGGAAGTGTGCTTTTTTCTTTAGGAAAGTGGTAGGGAATGTCCCACTAAAGACATTTTTTTTATAAGAAACCCTTTTTTAGTAAGCCATGATGTCAAATATATCTCCTTCAAGACAAAATGGGGTATTATTTATTTTTGAATAATTATTTTATTTGACCAAAATGTCAAAAAATCACTCCTTTATACTTAGTGTTAAGTGAATTTTATGGAACAAAAACATTGTGCCTACTTCAAAGGACATTCAAAATGGAATGTTCTACCTTGCATGAGTGATAATTGGTGGATAGGGGTATATATTTCAACTTGAGGTGGAAGAAGGCTTGTTGAATTTTTTTTATTTTTTATTTTAATAGGCGATAGGGATAAATTTTGGAAAGAATATGCCAGACATATCCTTCGTCTAAGTCGATGATCGACGGGTGAGGCATTAAGGGATCCTGAACCATCGAACAAAAAAAAATATTAAAAATATTAATGTTGAATCGATTTTAAAATCCATCGCATACATTTAATACTTTTTTCATTAACTAATTGATTAACAGTTAATTTATTGATCTTCCAGTCACTAGTTTCGATTTGTGGTGGTGCATGCAAAACTACGAAGTACAGGAAGGGTCCAACATTTCAAAAATCACTCATTTCTTCAATTAGGTTTAGAAGACAAGATTTAGGTCGTTTATTCACATTTACCTTTTGCATGAGATTCACACAATGAAGGAGGTGTTTTAATAGTGATGCCTCCATGCTTCCTATTATCTAAGAATATCAAATATCAAATATCAAATATGGAGGAGTACTATACGCTGCTTTTCCTATCTAAGAATCTGCTCCTCCACCCAATTCGAATTCGAATTCGAAATTGGTTGCTAGAAATGCACTCATTGAATCATGTTAGCACATTGAAAACATGTGCTAATAAAATAATTTCTTCATACTACTGACCATCCAAATAAAATAATTCTTGAGAGGAACACATTCTCCATTTTTAGATTGAGAGTAGCTCAAATCCCCTCTTAAAAGCACCAAAACTAGTTTTGCTCCATATAAACCTAAATCTCAATCAAATGAACGAAAATGAAGTTCATCAGTCATCATCTACAACACTAGGCTAACATCTAACACTCATTTTTACAATCCCATTTTAAATCTTATAAATTTAAACAAATTTTGCATAATAATTGAATCTTCATCAAATGAACGAAAATGAAGTTCATCAATCATCATCTACAACACTAGGCTAACATCTAACACTCATTTTTACAATCCCATTTTAAATCTTATAAATTTAAACAAATTTTGCATAATAATTGCTCATTTAAAAAAAAATTATAGCAAATATTTCATTAAAATAATCCTCAAACCTCAAATTCCTTAAGCAAATTTTTCAGACTCCGGCAAGATTTAATTTAGAATGAAAATTAAGAAAAGAAATGCAACACCTGAGGGGAAATAAATTCAAGGAAAACGTCCATCTTACCTCCAAAATCCAGGCATACGCAACGATATGAGAGAAATGTGGCGTTCCAACAACCATCACTACACTGACTTCACTTTAACAATCATGTTATCGGGCTAAGATGCGTGCATATCCCCGGGCATTAAATACCCTGGGGATGGCTGGTTAGGTGTAGCCGTCAAAATCTATCCCTTTGTACGACACGACACGACACATATGATGTCAAAATATATCCCTTTGTACGATACGACACGACACATACGATGTCAAAATCTATCCCTTTGTACGACACGACACGACACATACGATGTCAAAATCTATGTGTCCAACAAAAATTTGGTTTATTGTGGAGTGTTGAGTTCTCGATTTTGGGACGCAAAAAGCCATGGGGTTGCCTTTTGCATCCAGGATCGAGTTTAGTTTAGTGAGATAATTTTAGTGTAATGATTTTTTTTAAAAGGGACAGGTGGGAGTATTGAACTTAAAATGATGGACTTGTAAAATGACATGAAGAATGCTTTAATGTTGAATGGGATGGATTTGTAAAATGAGATAAAGAGTGCATTTTTTTTTAATTTCAATTAAGCGAATGTTTTTAGAGATGTGAGTGAAATTGATTTTTTTTTCCACACAATAAGCATAATGTTTTATTAAGATTTATAAAAAGTTACATAAGTACATGCTTAAGGCATTTCACATAATTTTGTCATACAATATGAGCATATCAAAAAACAAAAACTAGGATTTCAAGGAACAGAAAAAATGCATCTCATAACCATATCATATCAGAAAAAATATAAATATATCAGATAAGCATAACTAGCTGAGAAGTCATCTATCTAATCCTACATAAAAGTAAATTGCAGGATCGATCATCCACTAAAGTAACCACTATAATCCATCAAAAAAGAAACAGAATCATATATGAGGAAAAGATCTAAAGTGGCAGGTAGGAATGATGCTGACGGAAAAGGTCTTTGCCCTTTGCTGATTTTTTTACCATCCATATGCCCTAATCATGTCCAACAACTACCTTAGATAATGCCTCTACTTCAACATTTCACTCCTTGTATGTCTAAAAAAAAGTGACAATATCAAAAGATGATTTTAACTGAGCAATTTTTTCATAAATAGGCAATAAAGTTAGGTTGTGGAATCTCTGGACAACATTGAACCAATTGAAAACATTTAGAGAGTCTTTAAAATTTTGCAATGATTTGCAACCCAGCTCCAAATCCTAATACAACAAGAGCTTTAAAGTGAGGACCTCAGCGAAATTGTTTGTTCCTCTTCCTAGGGCGATCTTGGATTTCATAAAATGATGGTTGTCAAGGAACAAGACAATATTTCCTCCACAGATCCCATGTTCGTTGCAGGCCCTATCGAACAAATCCCATGGAACTTGTTGGTTAATTTCCTCAACTTCAAGTCTCTAAAATGTTGGGGTTGAGGCTTTTGAGCGAATCATGGAGAAAATGGAAACAATTTCAGCAACTATTAGAAATGGCATGGGAACTTTTTCTCTGAAAATTAATTTGTTTTTAGCTAGTCAAATTACCCAATAGAGAAGGGGAAGGAGAATTTTTAACATCTTGTTTTGGAAATCATCCTAAAATTGTTTCCATGCTTCCTCAAGTGAAAGACCACCCTAGGCAGAGTTGACTCCCAACATATGACTGATCTTCTCTAATGTGCTCTGAGTGAAAGGACATGTGAGGAAGAGGTGTTGCACCGATTCTTCCTTGTTTTGGCACAATGTACACTAGCCCAGACCCTCTTTACCTCTTTTCTAAAGATTATTCCATGTTGGAACTCTATTCTACATGATGCACCAAACATAGAGCCTTTCTTTAGCATGGTAACCTAATTTCCATAAAAAAAATTCCACCACCACACTTTTTCATTTTGTAGTTGTCTCTAGAATTGGCTAAGATATCCATATTTGGGAGCGTAGGAACCCGATGGCACATAGATCCACCTTAATTCATCCTCTCTCCCTCTAAGTCCGATATGTGATATTTTTAGTTCATTAAAATATTCCTACCACATATGAGAATACTCCTCATTCAACTGGATTTGATCTTCCCTTAACCATCCTTGGTCCCAAGGTGTAGTTATTCGAATATCCACTACCTGACTAAGATAAGTAATTCCTTGATTGTTTAAGCTTTGCACCATTTCATCTAGTAACCTGTAATTTTCTAAGCCTTCAATCCACGGATCTAGCCTAATATGGAGCTTTTCCCCATTTCCTACCTCCAATGCTTATCTGGAGCCCACAATATTGAAAACTACTAAAGTAGGCTTCTAGACGGCCAAAGAATTTGGAGTCTTTTTAACAAGGTTTCTTATTCACTCTTCAATTGTTTGAGGGAAAATATATTTCCTATGAACAATAGACGTCCAAAGGTTTTCAAATGCAATAGGCCTCCAACTTAGTTTTGCTGATAATGATTTGGAAAAGGAAGGGATGTATTTCAAACCCCAACCACCCCAAGATTTTGGCATTGCAATCTTATCCCAAGCCACCCATGGGAGTGTGTTTTCTTATTTGTTTCCAGCCCACAATAATTTGTTGCATCTCCTCCTAATTTCCTGAAGAGTTCCTTTCGGAACCCACGTTAGGGTAGTCTAGTATACCTGAATAGTCCCAGAACTAACTTTATCATCATTAGTCATCCTTCCCTCGACATCCATTGAGGCTCCAATGACTTATTCGTTTTCATACCTTTGCCACTAACCACCTCCAATTCTCCTTGTAGTTATTTTCTTTGAGATGAAACCCTAGATATTTGAAACATTCCTTGATTGGATTTTCCTTAAAGGGAAGCACACGTTGAACTTCTAGAACTTCCTGCCGGGACAGGCCTAAGAAAGACAAACTTTATTTGTGACATTGAGAACCATTCTTGTAGCTTTCTGGAATAATGTGAGGGCTTGTTTTAAACAGTCAATGTCCTCTCTAGAACCATTTGTGAACAAAAGAATATCATCGACGAAAAGAAGATGGGTAATGAAAATATTTGGAGCAACCTCAATCCCACATAGGGTCCCGCTTCATTTTTCTTTTAAGAGAATTCTATTGAGCCCTTTTGCTACCAGGAGAAAAAGGAAAAGGGACAAAGGGAATCCTTGTTTGAGGCTGCGCTGAGAATGGAAGAAGGGATATGTTAACCCATTTATTAGAACCGAAAAGGAGACATCCATTATACACCCCATGATCTAGTTTATAAACGTGATTCCAAACCCCAAATGGGTCAACAAAATTCTTAAGTAGATCTAGCTTATTATGTCATACACTTTGGAGAGATTATTTTTTCTATGACTCCTTTCAACTTCCTGATTTTGATGCTATGAAGGCCTTCCTAGGCCACCCCTATTGCTTCATGAATTTTCCTCCCATCCAAGAATCCAAATTGTTCCTTTGAAATATTCTTGGAGAATATGGGTTTGAGGCAAACAACAATGATCTTTGCAATAATCTTATATAAGAAATTACCTAATGAAACTAGCGTATAATATTTAAAAGTCAAGGGTTCCTCCACCTTCATAATTAAAGCGAGGAAGGTGGAGTTGAAAGGGACGTAGATCATTCCATTGATTCTTGTGTCTTCAATAACCCTTAATAATTCTTCTCCTTGATAGATCATAGAATCCTTGGAAGAACTCCACAGTCTAGCCATCTGGGGTTGGACTCTTGTCCCTCTGCATGGATTTAAGAGTATCTTCCAACTCTTGACTCATGATTTGGTCCGTCATCATAAGGTTATCTTCTTCTTTTGCAAATCGACGAAAACGTTTGCTGACTCCGATTACTTTTGCTATAGAGGCTTCTTCCGGGGCTTGTAGAGGGATTGAATTTTTTTTCCCATTGAGGCAATCTCCTCAAAATTTTTAGTTGAGCTCCCATCATACTTCTTCATCTCCCATATGGTGTTTATATTTCTCCTTCCCCTAGCATAATCATGGAAGAATTTGGAATTTTCGTTTTCGCTTTTTAACCATACTACCCTTCTCTTTAGTCACCATTGTTCTTCCTGATCTAGGAGAATCTTCCTTTTCATTTTTCCTAGCTCCATAATCCTTTTTTTGTCTTATTTTGACTAGTAAGCTCCTCCTTCCATTGCATCCATTCTTTCAATCGCTGCCTCAATAGACTTAAGATCCTCCTCATCCCTCAATTTCTTAGCCTTTTCCCACTAGATCATTGCATGTTTCACCCATTTGAGATTGTACATGAATTTTTTGGAGGATGATTGGGGTGCATCATGTCTATAAGGGTTCCAGGTCTCTTTTACAAGCTAAAGGTAACTCTCTTCTTGAAGCCACGAGGAGTTAAACTTGAATGGGTTTCTTGGATTTAGGCTGCCATTTTTAATTTCGAGGAATATATGGTGGTGGTATGAATCACCACTAGACCCGATCCATTGTTGAAAGAGTTTCACCTTATCCACAAAATCCTCATCCATCAAGAATTTGTCTAATGTTTTTTCCACCATTGCATTTCCAGTGCATTTGTTCCTCCATGTGTGCTTAAGATAAATTAAATTCGAGTCAATGAGCCTATGCTAAGCTAGTTTAGATGTGAAGAAACCTACCATAGAGTCTTCTTCCGTGTGAGGTCTCTAGACCTCATAGGCCCGTGTGAGAAGTTCAAGTTACCTCCTACTACCAGGTTACAAGTATTCATGAAGGATTTTTCTAGAAGGAAAATACATAATTGGCATGTCTCCTGGCATGGACCATATATATTTATAAGTGTTAATTCCATAGAGAGATCAATAGAATATATTTCAGTACCGAGAACTTGCTCAAAACTCTAGGAGTTTAGTATTTTTGTCTTGCTCAAATTAATTCTTGTTGATAAGCCTCCTAATCGCCCTCTAGCATCTAGAGAGAGGAAGGACAATCCTTGAAACATCTTACATAGAATTTTTGAGACATATTCCTCCAATACCAAGGTTTTTTGGAGAAGAATGATATTAGGACTTGTGGTTGAGACTAGTCTCTTAAGAGCTAGCTTCTTACGGGTGCTAGCTAAACCTCTGCAATTAAAATAAAGATAAATAATTAGGAAACCATGTTTGGGGCCTGCGCTGCTCTAAGTACCCCTCCAATGATTCTTGTTTGCCATTAGTTATGTCCTATTTTTCTTTTAACTCGACCTTTGAGATGTTGGTTTTCCTACCCTGGAGTTTTGGTTGCAACTGTATGAGAGAGGAGTTCGCAAGTCCCCTCGGCCGCCCTACTAACAAATATTTCAGCCCTCTGGGTCAAACATTATATGGAAAGGAACATTTTTAGAGGATTCAGAGGAATACTGATGTTCAAGAGAGGGCTTTAAGGTGGGATGGTGGTTACAATGTTGCCCAGAGGGTCACATGGTCAACTCAATTCAACATTTACATTTTTCAAAATCGGCCTGGGAGCACCATGCTCCATCCAAATCGAAATTGATGCTTCAACATTTGAATTAGAGCAGGCAATAGATAAAGGAAAACCACCCAAATTCATTCCTATCAACTACCTTATTGATGGATGTGACGGTCCCAGTGGAGAGAAATTAAATCCCATGCTTCCCTCCTGTCGAATGTCCTATTCATGTGAACCCCATAATCCTTTGTAACTTGCCATGCCCCCATTCTATCTCCTCTTACCTCTGAAAACCAACAAGTAATCCCTTGCCCTATGCTCACGCTGATGGCATTGGTTGCATCTAAATGACATTTATTTGTAGTCCAATTGTGGGAGATGAGAACCCCATGATGGGTCCCATCAATAGGTACATTTTTAAGTTCATTGTGTTATCCTCCAACCCTTAACTCTCCTTTTCTCACATTAATTCATATTTTTAGCCATAATATGCTTAGGAAGACTAAAGGATCTTTGTCATATTGTATGGCCTAATGTGATTAATTTGTAGGAAAAGAAGCATTTTTGGAGGCATTTACTATGAAAGGGCTTGATGGAGACAACCAAGAGAGAATATAGGGGGATTTTCCACCTCATTAACTCTCTAACTCAGCTATAGATCACAAAATCCTCACATATAGCTCACATTCAGTAGCAGCCAAGGGACTCCAAGTACATGTAAAGATCGAGGAGGATGAGATACACAAATCTCAAAATCTTGGAGGGAATCACTCCTCTTTTCAAGGGAGTTGCATAAGCTACCTTTTTGTATAAATATACAAGTGAAGAGGCTCATTAGGATTTGAATTTTTGTTGTAGCTAGGAGTAGTTATTGTGAGCCTAGTGTTTGACATTCCTATTCTTATTTTTCATGATGTATGCATCTATCATTTCTATTAATGAGAAGGTTACTTTTGGTTTGCATCTGAGTTAGTTTTGGAGGGATGAAAATCGTGGGTTTGGGCCCAATACATAGGCTTTAGTCCATATCTTGTATTTCCTACTTATTCATGCTTCAAGCATTGAAATACTTCTCTCGTTTCAGTATATATTATATCATAAAAACTTTATCCCCTGTCTTATATTTCATTCTTGTTATTGTTTCAAAGTATTGAAATTATCTCCTTGTTTTAGTAGATGTTATATCATAAAAACTTGTGATTGTAGGCTTTCCTATCACCTCTCTTGTGGGAAGAGTGATTTGTGTTGAAAAGTGTGCAACAAGAAATGCTTGTTGAGAATGCAACAAGATGATGGAGCTTAGTGAAAAGAGTCGCCTTCACTAAGTGGGCCCGCAGGCAAATTATGGCACAAGTTCTATTTTTGGATCCCAGCAGGGATGATCACAGCAGGAGTGACCACAATAGGGATGATCATAGTAGGAGTGACCACAGCAGGGATGATCACAGCAGGAGTGACCACAGCAGGAGTGATCACAGTAGGAGTGATCACAGCAGGAGTGATCAAAGTCTATTTTTAGACTGGCTATCAAAAATAGAAAAGTCAAATATTATTGTCTCATAATAATATTTGGACTATAAACTTGATCTTATTCTCTTGGAGCACTTCAGTTTGAGCTATAGATGTGGCACATGCAGCTGTCAGAAGGAAGTACGCTTTCTTTGTGGGTCAATTGAGTTGTTGCATGCATGACTTCAGTTAGAACTCAATCAGTTGAGTTTGGTGGAGTTGATTGTAGAGTTAATGAAGTTGTGTTCAGTTTGACTTGGTTAAACTAGTTGTAATTAGTCTAACTGCAAATAGACTAATGATGAGTTGTTAAAATAATTATGAACTCATAATGCAACTATAGAATATATCAGTTAATTCAGTTGCATGTCAGTGCATGTTCAGTTCAGCATGGACAGGTGTTAGAGGATCAGATTGCTATCAGTTGTGACTATAGTTGTGCATGATGATTTGCACAATCAAAGGGATTGAGTATGCCAATGAATTGGCCAATACCAAGTATTATAGCCTCTGCTCACGTCCTTCCCAGCGTGAGTGATTCTTTGGAGGTTAAATACGAGTTTGGTAAACCATTCTCATTCATTCTTGAGCAGGTATTGAGCTGTGGAGGCAGGCAAGCAGTGGGAGATTTGGAGATCAGATCTGAGCTGTATTGTGTGTAGCATATGGAGATAGTACTGAGTGCTTATGATAAGCATTGTAATTTGTAATGTTACATGATTCAATCAATATAATATACAGATAGTTGGGGTTTTTAGCAAGATTCTTTCCCCGGGATACATATTGTGTTAATGAGTTTGATTGATGCTTCTATGTGCGCCTGTGAATGTTTCTGCTTCTGTAAATTAATGATCAACGTAGAGGAGCTTATGTATTGTGTATGTATTCCGCAATAGTACATGATCAGGATAATCTCCATTGAATATGTGTCATATTATTCAAAATTTCTACATGGTATCAGAGCTGCTTGATTTGTAGGAAAAGTTCTACATGGTATGAGAGCTGCTTGATTTGTAGAAGAGATTTTTACAGGATATCAAGCGAGGATTGATCATCAGATCTATTATTCAGGAAGTGTTTACATTTTATTTCTTCAGACAGAGTCTGTGATCGGGCCAGGTAGCCTCTGGATTCATCCTTCTTTTGGAAGGTGAGATATCCGGTGAATGCCCATATAGTCGATCTCTGTACAAGAAATACTTTGTTCTCACGAATTCTAGATCAAAAGCGGTTGAGTTTTAAGCTGGTGGAATTCAAATTTAATTCCAAAGCAAGAGATAAAAATCAGAAACATTCAGTGTGAGAATGGAGACAGTATGCCCCAGTATCTCACAAAGTTCACCCAATGTCGGGATGAGCTGGGAAGTGTGGGGGTGACTGTCGGATGAGGATGGTGTGTCTAGCACTCCTTGACCTTCCTAAGAGCTGGCATAGCTACCAGGACTCGATGAATGGAAGGGAGAAACTGCCAAATTGGGAACGACTATGGTTGGATTTGATGCAGGAGGAGATTAGACAGCGCACCAGAGTCAGTTCTTCATCTATGAATGATGAGGAGAACTGTGCCTTAGCGAGTAAGGCGAAGAAGGGAAAGGGGAAGGTTTATCTTTCTGAATCCAATTCTTCCAATGATGGGAAGAAGGTTGACAAGTCGAAGGTGCGATGCTTTCATTGTCATGAGTTGGGCCATTATGCTACTAATTTCCCAAAGAAGAAGTCTAAGAAGGGATCCGGGGAAGGATCTGAAGGTGAGGCAACCTCACTTGCTTCACAGTTTGAGTTGGACTTCACACTCTTCGCATGCATGGTTTCATCCATGGTGGGAAGTGGTTGGTTTCTTGACAGTGGAGCTTCTTTCCACATGATCGGTGACAAGATTTTGTTCAGTACTTTGGAGGAGAAAGATCTCCAGATACTCATAGCGATGGGTAATGATGAGAAGTATAGTGTCTCAGGTGTAGGCACGGTTATTTTTCAAAGGGAGCATGGAGCTCGCCTTACCTTGACCGATGTCAAGTATGTACCAGGACTGAAGAGAAACTTGGTGTCGATCGTGATGCTGGAAGACAGAGGCTATGATGTAGTCTTTAGTAAGGGAAAGGTTTTCCTTAGACACATCATCACTAGACAGGTGAAGCAGATTGGTTCACGGGTCAAGAACCTATATGCTCTTGAGGTTCAAGATGCATGCAAAGCCTTGAGCAGCAAGGCAACTGATGGAGACTTGGTGGTTGAGAGGGAGCGTATATTGCCGCTCAACATGCAGAGCCAGAATAAGTCTAAGACGATTTTGGAGGAGCCACGATTGGTGCAGCAGTTTCAGGAGGTTGTGGAGTAGCCACAACAAGGGAAGCTGAGAGGAGATCGAGTAGAAACATCTACTCATGCAGAGACCTCCAGTAGGGGGAAACTTTGAGGTAGGTGGGCTGATGGATCGCATGCAACCATACCTCCAGGTAGGAGGTGGGGTGATGTGGATTGATCATCCCAAGGAGGAGGGGCAGGATCCTTGAGGTACCCAACCTATTGGATGGGACCTTGCTACGGGAGCCCCAATGTGGAGTAGCAGGAACTGACTGATTGGATAGAGACAGATGCGGATGGAGCATCAGAGAGAGTGACAGTGCAGGGAATCCCAGGACAGCGCATAGCTGGCAGGCTGCAGCAATGCGAGAGGCACAAGTGTTTTGCACAGTGCTAGGTGGCACAGAGAGGTGTGCAATGGTGCAAGATGCATGGAGATGTTGCAGTAGCGCAGATGTCAGAGAGAGAGCACTTGTCAGCAGTAGGTAGAGCTTCAGCATCAGAGGGTGTTTCTAGCCCAACATGGAGGTCAGTTGGGAGGTGCAGTGCGGATGCAATGCTGGGAGATAGAACTAGTAGCAGCACAGATGAAGTTAGAGATCAAAGTGACAAAGGCTTGAGTAGTCAGATACTGAAGAGCACAGAGATGTAGAGTCTTCAGTCGACAGAGACAATAGCAGTCAGAGACTTTGATGACAGAGCAAGTGGACCGGCCAGATGTGTTGCATGGAGAACATTCCAGAGTTACATGATCGGGTTTGAGAGGAAGCCTTTCTTGTTGAGAGGGAGTGTTGAAAAGTGTGCAACAAGAAATGCTTGTTGAGAATGCAACAAGATGATGGAACTTAGTGAAAAGATTCGCCTTCACTAAGTGGGCCCACAGGCAAATTATGGCACAAGTTCTATTTTTGGATCCCAGCAGGGATGATCACAGCAGGAGTGACCATAGCAGGGATGATCACAGCAGGTTTGACCACAGCAGGGATGATCACAGCAGGAGTGACCACAGCAGGAGTGACCACAACAGGAGTGATCACAATAGGAGTGATCAAAGTCTATTTTTAGACTAGCTATCAAAAATAGAAAAGTCAAATATTATTGTCTCATAATAATATTTGGACTATAAACTTGATCTTATTTTCTTGGAGCACTTTAGTTTGAGCTACAGATGTGGCACATGCAGCTGTCAGAAGGAAGTACACTTTCTTTGTGGGTCAGTTGAGTTGTTGCATGCATGACTTCAGTTAGAACTCAATCAGTTGAGTTTGGTGGAGTTGATTGTAGAGTTAATGAAGTTGTGTTCAGTTTGACTTGGTTAAACTAGTTGTAATTAGTCTAACTACAAATAGACTAATGATGAGTTGTTAAACTAATTATTAACTCATAATGCAACTATAGAATACATCAGTTAACTCAGTTGCATGTCAGTGCATGTTCAGTTCAGCATGGACAGGTGTTAGAGGATCAGATTGTTATCAGTTGTGACTATAGTTGTGCATGATGATTTGCACAATAAAAGGGATTGAGTATGCCAATGAATTGGCCAATACCAAGTATTATAGCCTCTGCTCACGTCTTTCCCAGTGTGAGTGATTCTTTGGAGGTTAAATACGAGTTTGGTAAACCATTCTCATTCATTCTTGAGCAGGTATTGAGCTGTGGAGGCAGGCAAGCAGTGGGAGATTTGGAGATCAGATCTAAGCTGTATTATGTGTAGCATGTGGAGATAGTACTTAGTGCTTGTGATAAGCATTGTACTTTGTAATGTTACATGATTCAATCAATATAATATACAGATAGTTGGGGTTTTTAGCGAGATGCTTTCCCCGGGATACATACTGTGTTAATGAGTTTGATTGATGCTTCTATGTGCGCTTGTGAATGTTTCTGCTTCTGTAAATTGATGATCAACGTAGAGGAGCTTATGTATTGTGTATTTATTCCGCAATAGTACATGATCAGGATAATCTCCATTGAATATGTGTCATATTATTCAAAATTTCTACAATTTGAAATATCCACAATAACAACTCACAAATATTTGTTTATGATTTCTTGGAAAGTGTTAGGTATTAGATTGAAATATCTCTACATGTCTAATCTCTAAAACTTAGGAGTTAGCAACCTTGGTTTGGCGATTGGAGTTGTGTTGTAGGTTAGGGTAGACTTCAATAAAATTCAACTCATCTTTTCCATGATTATTTACTTTGCTACAATAATGGTAATTTGATGCATGTACTTTTCTAACTACAAGAATCATGTTGTTTTGCATGGTTGGGAACACCTTCCCACATCCTCCTAGACTTTTCCATCTTACTCTTAGGCACCTCACCTTGCTTCCTAACTCTGTCTCTGAATTCACTCTGTTAAGGTAGACGAAGGACACCGTGGGCATCAACTTTGGTGCAAGATAGACCTCCGAGGGGTACTAGGATTGGCTAAAGGTTCCCCACACCATTCATTAACCTCCTTTTAACTTATTCCACCTTCATTTTCCTTCAAGACACCATTTATGTCTTCAAAACGCTCTTAGAATCTCCTCCTGTAGCAAAACAGGACCTGCTGTAGCACCTCCTATAGTAGACATGTAGCACTGTTTTATTCAACTAGTTTTGCTCCATACTTTGACTTTGGCATATGTAAGTTGAATAATGGCCCCCACATTATGATTTGATGATTAGGGAATACTCTACGGTCATTCCAACCTCATCCATTCATCACTGCAACCATCAAATAGCAAAATAGAGTTAGAATTAGTATTTTTCTTCATAGGTACGTTATATATTGGATTCCTCATTTTCAAGCAAGTGTGAGTAGATAAGTGATGCCTTCAAGAAGGTTATTAATTTAAATTAAGTGTGTAAGTAAAGTGGCATGATTTACTTCTACAAATAGATTATCCTTTTTCATTTCATGCAATTTCAATCAGTATTTACATTTGATGAATGGAATTTTCACCTTTGTAGTTAGAATCATGTTCATTTATGCTTTCATAAGAAGTTTTCATTGTCATTAGTTGGAGGATTGGTCTCTGAACACCTTAATATGATTTCATGTGTGAGGGTAACATGAGTATAACCTAACATGTTGTGCATATACCATTGTCACCTCTAAGTTTGTACAAACCCTAGGTTAATAATGTAAGTTGAGAAGCCCTTGGGAGTTGCAACATGCTTGGTTTAATACAGGGATCATCACTTTTTGGCGTCGTTGTCGGGGAGGTGTCTAAGTAGGTGTTGTTTCTACTTAAGAGTTGTTTTTTTTCTTTTTTTCCTTTTTTTTTTCCAGTTTTGAATCAATCTTATTTCTTTGCAAAAAAAGTGAAATTTTAAAAAAGAAACTTGTTCTTTCATGCTTCAAAGTGAAGAATTTGAACCCCCACTCCGTTATCAGTTTTCCTTATCACTCCATGCATTTAGTTTTATATCCAAACATGATAAAAAATTCCAAAATCTGGAAATGACAATATTTTATGAAAACACAAATTTAGAGATTCGCAACTGCTGAAATTTCAGAAATAAAACATAACAAAATTATGACAGTCACACACAAAAAATAATACAGTGATTTTTTGTCAAAGTGACCCTAGAAAAACCCCCTACAACTCTTGGGGAAAACCAGTTTGAGAGCTCTTCTTTATTTCGGAAAATTATTTTACAAAGAAACTGAAATACATAGTAAAAATTCCAACAACCACAAATTACAACTTATCTCGATTTCCATGCTTGAACTCCACCTTGAAAATCGTGCCAATCAATAAACGACCTAAACCGAAATTTTTATATCAATAAAATAACATTAAATGTTGTACAGCCTACCTCGAAAAATGTGCCCAGAACTTGTTTTACAGACTATACATATTTCAGTAGTATGGCTACCTCAAAATTCGTGCCCAAATCTGCCTTGAAGTTTGTGCCCTTGCTGCTGTCCCTCTTCCTCGATTTCTGTGTTGTCCTTCTTCCTTGATTTCTATGCCTTTCTCTTGCTGTATGGTTTTGCCTTGGGATGTTTGCTAATAAATATTGCTACCCAAATTTACTGAAATGTCTTCTTGCTGCTCTCCTTCACTTCCTCACTACTCAGAAATTTTCTCCTTGCTCTCTCTTCTCTTTCTTTCAAATGCTCATGAAAGAATGAATTGATCTTTTCCTCTTCTCTTCTCATTTTATTCTCTAAATGACCTTTTGGGTTACCCTAAGATCTAATGGTTGAGGTTCATTTATATCTAGGGATGAGAATAAATGTGCATTTAATTCTCGCTTTCTATTTGTTAACTCACCCACTTAAATAAAGACCCACTAAGCCTTTTATTTCTTTAGTCACTTTTTCACTTTCTAATTCTTCATTGAATTTAATAAAGTCCCCTTTAAATTAGAATGTAACTTACCACTTATAAAGTCACTTTTAAATTAGAATGTAACTTTACCACTTATAAAATCACTTTTAAATTAAATTGACTTTGCCACTTGTAAAGTCACTTTAGGAGAAAGTAAAAAATAAATTTGGATGCTTTTCCCTAGGCCAAAGATCAAATCCTTAGGGAACCACTTGTCCTTTGGTATCCAAATTTTAACACTCCCTCTTACCGAGGAAAGTGTTCTTCACCACTCCCATCTTGTCTCTGAAGTAGACATGTTTGCCCCGTGGTAAGGCTTTGGTGAAAATGTTTGCTACCTGCTCATTTGTGGAAATGTACTCAAGCTTGACAACTCCCTTTTAGACATAGTCTCTAATGAAGTGATACTTGATCTCAATATGCTTTGACCTGTCATGAAAAACTGGATTCTCCATAAGTTTTATGCAACTCTAATTATCACAGTAAATTACTGAAGGTCTCAATGCCTGACCAAATAGACCAAACAACATCTTGCGAAGCCATTTGGCCTCACAACTAGCCAAACTAGCAGCCATATACTCTGCCTCAGCTAAGCTTAATGCAACTGATTGTTGTTTCTGGATGATCCATGACACAACTGTCGAACCCAACCCAAAACAGCACTCGGAAGTACTCTTCCTATCTAAAGCACAACCTGCCCAATTTGAATCCATGTATCCTTCCAATCTCACTCCATCACCTTGTCTATAATCTAGACCAAAATCCATTATCCATTGCAAGTAATGAAGAATGTGTTTTGCATCCACCCAGTGCACTCTCTTGGGCTCACATATGAACTGACTCATAATTTTAACTGAAAAACATATATCTAGTCGGGTTTTGACCAAATACATCAAACAACCAATCAATTGTGAGTAGGATCCACCAACTCAGAATCAGAAGTGTGAATCTTCTTCCAGTTAGTGATCATAGCTGTAGACATGGGTTTGTAGTCCTCCATGTGAAATCTACTAAGAATATCCACAATGTACTCCCCTTGTCCCATGAAGAAATGCCCCTCCTCCTGCCACACCTCCAATCCAAGGAAATAATGCATCAAGCTGATATCCTTCATCTCAAACTTTGAAGAAAGATCTCTCTTACAACCCTCAATGAGTCTCTCTGCACCAGTGATGATCAACTCATCAACATACAACACCAGGATCAGCCTCACTCTTTGTGAAACCCAATTGCTACAAGTATGCATCAATCCTAGAGTACCAAGCTCTAGGAGCTTTCTTCATGCCATAGAGTTCCTTTTTCAATCTGCATACATGGGACTCCTTCCATGCACCTCAAATCCCTGCAGTTGCTCAATATAAACCTCCTCCTGAATGAAGCCATTGAGAAATGTGGTCTTCACATCCATCTAGTGGATCTTCGAACCCATCTCTGCTACAATCGATATAATGGAGCGAATAGATATCTACTGAGCTACGGGAGCAAAGGTCTCCTCATAATCAACTCCCTCTACCTGTGATAACCCTCTCGCCACAAATCGAGCCTTGAACTCCTCGATGCTGCCATCTGCAGCTAGATCCATCTGGAAGTAACAACTGATTTACCTTCAGGCCTCAGCACTACCTCCCAAACATCGTTCTTCATAATAGAAGAATACTTGTTATGCTCTTGACCTGCGAGAAGATGCCAGAATACCAAATATACAAATAAATACAACCCAAAACACAGAACAAAATGAGAAAAAAAAGCAAGTATTTTATTATTTAGAGATGAAAGAAATGTTCACTTGCCTCTTCGAGGGGGCAACCTCCAACATAGCAGAGCTCGATTACAAAATAAGACACGACGCTCCTCAATTGGGAGTTTATATCCTTTATATAGGATTCGTACATGCAATACCATGGGTTAGTACCATGGTTCTCTCAATACCATCTATCTAATACCATGGGTCATTTGCAACTAACTTTGGTCCCTTTATTTAAATGTGGGTCAACCACTTACAATTATTAATACGGGCTTTATTAACTGTTTAACTAACTATAACTATGACTCGACCCTATTACATAAATAAAGGGGTTAGGGTTGGACACTAACATGCCCTCCCCCATGAAAAACAACCTTGTCCTCAAGGCTAAAGCTGCGCGAATTACTGAAGAATAGTGGCTGGTTCCCATGTCGCATATTCTAGAGAGGTGTCTTTCCACTTGACGAGGACTTCCTTGATCATCCGGCCGCGCAGATGTCGTTCTCGTGTGTCAAGGACCTGTTCAGGTTGGAGCTAGAGTAAACCTTCTTCATCCAATTCAGGTAGATTGGTGTGAATTCTGCAATTTTTCCCCACCACTTTCTTGAGGCATGAGACATGGAAGATGAGATGAATTTTTGTAGTTGGTGGCAAGGCTAGCTTGTAGGCTACTTCTCCAATGTGTTGAAGTATTTGATAAGGTCTGTAGAATTTTGGAGCTAATTTCTGATAGTCCTTATCTTTGAGTGATGTTTTCTTGTATAGTTGCAACCTCAAGAATACTTGATCCCCTTCTTGAAATGTGTGCTCTGAACGATGTTGGTCTTCCTGTTACTTCATGCGATCCTAATCTTGATGGAGATTATCTTTGAGACGGGCTAGCATGGTTGCACATTTCTGTAGGAGTTGATCCACTGCTTGCATCGTAGTGCATCCATGGATATAAGAAGTAGGTGAAGGTGGGAATTAACCATACACTGCTTCATATGGAGTCATCTTGATGGTGGCATGATAGTTAGTATTATACCACCATTCAGCTAGAGGTAACCACTGTACCCATGGATGTTGCTTTTCTGAAGTGAAGCACCTTAGGTAGGTCTCCAAACATTTGTTGACTGCTTTAGTTTGACCATCAGTTTGGGGATGATAGGAAGTACTTAGTTGGAGTTTGGTGCCTTGCAGATTGAAAATTTCTTGCCAAAAGTTACTAGTGAAGGTCGAGTCACAATCAGACACAATGGAAGTGGGTATGCCATGCATTTTGAATATCTGGTCCATGAAAGCTTGAGCCACCAAAGTGGGGGTAAATGGGTGGGGTAGGGTGCAAAAATGAGCATATTTAGAAAGCCTGTACACAACCACCATGATGACTGACTTGTTGGCTGACTTTGGAAGACCAGTAATGAAATCCATTGAAACATCCATCTAGATGAAGGAAGGAATGGGCAATGGTTGTAAGGTTCCTGGGGGCTTGATTGTTTCTCCTTTTTTGCGTTGAAACACATGACATTCAGCTACAAAAGTAAGAATGTCAGTTTTCATGCCTGTCCAAAAGAAGGAATGACGAGTGTGAGAATAAGTCTTCTGAAAGCTTGCATGTCCTGCAGTGGGAGATGAGTGCAACTCTACCAAAATGTGCATTTTGAGGGTGGATGACGGCGATATCACTACTCTATCCTTGTAGCGAAGAATCTCATCCTTCCAAGAGTAGCCCACTGTGGAATTAGGATCTAATCTCAAGTTATTAATGAGTTGGGCGAGAAAGGGATGTGAAAACCATTCCTTGAGGGCTTCTTCAATCCAATCTAGAATGGGAAGAGAGATTGATAGCAAGGTTCTCTCATCGTCAAATTGGCTTGATCAAGCATCCGCTACTACATTTTCCAACCCTTTCTTGTAAATTATCTCATAATCATATCCCAGCATTTTGGCCAGCCATTTATTTTGTTGGGGCAAGGATAGACATTGCTCCAAAAAATATTTGAGGCTTTGATGGTCTGTACGGATTTGGAAATGTCGCCCCAATATGTATGGTCGCTAGGTTTCTATTGCATGTAAGATGGCCATCATCTCCTTCTCATAGGTAGATTGTACTAGATGTTCCCCACTTAGTTGTTGGCTGGTGCAAGCCAAGGGTCAACCTTCCTACATTAAGACAACCCCAATACTAGTACCTGAAGCATCATATTCAATCACAAAATATTTGGTGAAGTCGGGTAGTTCCAATATAAGAGTGGAACACATGACCTGTTTAAGAGCCATAAATGCCTGTTGTGCTTCATCAGTCCAAAGGCATGAATTTTTCTTGAGAAGGTTAGTGAGGGGTCTAGCAATGTGACCATAATTGTGGAAAAATTTGCAATAGTAGCCTGTGAGACCCAAGATTCCCCTTAAACTCTTCAAGGTCTTTGGTTGGGGCCAATCCTGCATTGCCCGGATCTTTTTGGGACCAACCCTAACACCTTCACGACCCACACTGTGGCCCAAATACTCGACTTCTTCCATGCCAAAAGAGCACTTAAATAGTTTGACAAATAATTTATGCTTCCAGAGCATTTGCAAGAGCAGGTCTACATGCTGAAGATGTTTTTCCCAGGTGAGGCTGTAGATGAGAATGTCATCAAAGAAAACAAGGAAAAATTTTCTGAGATATGGTTTGAGCAGGTGATTCATGAGGCTCTGAAAAGTGGATGGGGCATTACAGAGACCAAATGGCATGACCAAGAATTCATAATGGCCTTCATGAGTTCAAAAAGTAGTCTTGGGAATGTCTACTTCTTTCATGCATATTTGGTGATAGCCCGAGCGAAGATCTAGCTTAGTAAAAAATTGAGCACCATTTAATTCATCCAGCAAATCATCAACAATCGGGATAGGGAATTTATCTTTGACCGTGAGCTTGTTGAGGGCCCTAAAGTCTAGACACATGTGCCATTCCCCATCTTTCTTGAGCACCATGACCATTGGTGATGAATAAGGATTGATGCTAGGACGAATGACACTGGCTTCCAGGAGTTCCTTGATGATTTTTTCAATTTCATTCTTTTGGGAAAAGGATATCTATATGGGCACACATTTGGCGGTTGTGCCCCTGGGACCAAAGTGATGTTATGATCATGTTCCCCTCTAGAGGGTGGAAGCTCTTTAGGTTTGTCAAAGACCTGTTGGTGGTGGTTTAAGACCTGTTGCATCTCAGGATGAATATGAAGAGTAGTGGGCTTGATGGCCTAGATGGCATTAAATTGGGTGATAACTCCATGATGGCCATTTTTCAATAATGTTTCCATTCAATGTGAGTTGATGATAGAAGGAACACCTGCTTGGAGTCCATGGAGGGTACGTATGTGGTCATTCTGCTTAAAACTCATATATAACTCCTAGAAATCCATTTTGATTGGACCTAGTGTGTGAATCCATTCAGCACCCAAGACAATGTCACAACCACCCATGTTGATGGAAAACATGTGGGTCTTTAGGTGGTAATCTCCCATATGAAGTTTGATATTTTTGCAGTGGCCTTCACATTTCATTGTCCCCCCATCAGCAATCTGGACCTGGAAATTAGAGACTGCCCTGACAAAATAATGAACAACCTCAAAAACTCTCTGATGGATAAAGTTATGAGCGCCACCACTATCAATCAATACCACTACAGGGCGATGTTTAATAAAACCTCTAATTTTGAGAGTTTGGGGCGCAGAAATGCCTGCCAAAGCATGTAGCAAGATAACTGGTTCTTCTAGCGTAGCTAGGAGCTCATTGTCCTACTAGGTGTCCTCATATTCCTCCTCTGGTCCCTCAAGGGGTTGGACTTCCTCAGATGAGTTGTGGTTAGTCACATCAATTTGGAAGAATTTGGGTTCCTTGCATTTATGCCACGGGGAGTATTTTTCATCACAGTAGTAATATAATCATTGTTTTCTTCTTTCAACGATTTCTGTAGGGGACAAATTTTGAACCTTAAGTGTTTGGGTAATGCCCTGAGCCTGGGTAGGGCATCCTTGGCTATGAAATTTGGATGAGATGACTGGGCAGCTAAAGCACGTTCCACTTTGATAGCCTTTTTGCAAGTGTCCATCCATGTGGGTGGGTGGTGCATCCGGACATGGGCTTGGATGGATTCTTTGAGACCACTTATAAAACATTCAAAGTAGAATTCATCTCCTAGACCTTCTATGAATATGGCCAATGTCTCAAAGGCTGCAATGGAGAGTATTTTACTATGCATGTCTGTCGAAGCTTAGTAAGATGACCCAAAAAATTATATTCGTGGTCAAAGTGGTCACAAATGGATTTTGAGAACTCTTGCCAAGTAATTTTCCTGAGATAGCATTTCCAATGCCACTGCCACCATTTCCATCTCTCTTGGCCCAAGTAAAGGCCTCCCACACGTAGTTTAGTTTCATCGTCTACGATATCATTCAGAGTGAAATATTGATCCATTTGTGCAACCCATACTGTCAGATTAGAGCCGTCAAGTTTGTACATGTCCAGCTTGGGTGGTTGAGGGTAGGAATGTTGGTGACTTCCATGGAAGTGAATATGATGGCTAGATTCACCTTCAAGGTCTTCATTAAACCCATGTGCCTTGATTGCAACCTTGACTTGCCCCTTGTGAATGTGTCCATTAATTGTTGCATCTAGTCCGCTATGCTCTTGAAATAATCCAACTGTTTTTTAGGGCTCTCAATCTTTTTGTTGGCCATGACTTGAGCTCTGGTTTCTACCATACGTAGATCTTGGTCACTTGTCGTCACTATGAAAAAATTTGGGACCACCTGAAAATTGAAGCTTACAAGCGAATGGTACCACCTCGATCAGTTCGTCGTCTTGATTCTTATGGGCTATGTCTCTTATAAGCATCCCTGGAAGGCCTCAAACTCTTTTTTTTTCTCTGAATGGATTTTTACTCCCTGCTTATCAATACTGTAGTGGCCAATTTCTAGAAAACTTAATCCTACTCAATGTCCTATGATAATCTCCTCAGGGTATAGGAGCCACAAGCCTCCTTGCACAAATGGTTAGATCTTCCTGCGAGACCCTCAACTGTTGAATGTGAGTTGGACTACAGCAGCGACAGAACCCCAACTACTAGATCTGAATGGTACTATGGCGATATACCCTCAACTAGTGGATCTAATTGTTGCGGCTGCGACAGAACCCCAACTGCTAGATCTGATCTGGCAAAGAAGATAACGGGCGATCTTCAGAGAGACGAGGGAACTATGGTCTCAAGGAGTGTCAAGTGCTACAGATCACAATATACATAAGGGTCTAACAGTCGTACTCACCCCAATATTTCAAGGCACTAACTAAGGAGGATCAATCGTACCCTTAGTCGTATTACCCGACTACCCTACCATGCACGCGAATAATCTCCTCAAGTGTTTTTCTTGGTGTACTAGAGAAGAAAGACAGCCGATGGTGTATCTAAGGCGAGGCTTCAGGTGAGCCTAGGGTGCTTCCGATATACCCAAAGGGTACGTGGAAGATAGTCTATGCATGGTTCTATCTAATGCACTACCACTCGAAGGGGTACCCACAGGGGTTACAAGTGAGTCCAACAAGCATGACCACCTCTTGTATTTCCTGTGTGCATACCTCCCCAAATCCGTAGGTTTATACGCTCAATGACATATCGTGTGGTTTAAAGACGTCGGAACATGTCTCTAGCCTAAAAAAATAATCTGCTAAAAATGGAGATACCACTGGCCCTGGAAAGCACTCTGATACCACTTGTTATGCTCTTGACCTATGAGAAGATGCTAGAACACCAAATATACAAAGAAATACAACCCAGAACATAGAACAAAATGAGAAAAAACAACAAGTGTTTTATTATTCAGAGATGAAAGCAATGATCACTTGCCTCTTCGAGGGGGTAACCTCCAACAGAGCAGAGCTCGATTACAAAATAAGAGACAACGCTCCTCAATGGGAAGTATATATCCTTCATATAGGATTCATACATGCAATACCATGGGTCAGTACCATGGTTCTCTCAATACCATCTATCTAATACCATGGCTCGTTTGCAATTAATTGTGGTCCCTTTCTTTAAATGTGGGTCAACCACTTACAATTATTAATACGGGCTTTATTGACTCTTTAACTAACTATAACTATGACTCGAACCTATTACATAAATAAAGGGGTTAGGGTTGGACCCTAACAATACTCCTCCATCATGGCCTCTCTCCAGACCTACTGGCAGGCTACCTCCTCATAACTAGAAGGCTCAGAGTCAACAATGCTTGTTACCAATGCCATGTAACTACAAAACCGCTCAAGTGGTTTACTCTCTCTAACCTTTCTCTTTGGCCAAACAACTGATGTGGCCTCGCGCAAGGTATCTTGAAACCACTTGGGATTCCTCTTCCCTGAGCATGCTTCTCCCATTGGAGTGAAAGAATATTCATCATCATCAAAAGCTTGAACTCCTTAAGGCCTACCAACTGACCTCATACCTGAATCTATGCTTGTAGATGCCGAAGTACCATGCCAACTTTCCATTAGTGGACTAACCTATGAACTACTTTGCGACCTGCCCTACATGCTGTCTAAAGAACCACCCACCTGACTCTGAGAGCCACTTCTCACTGATGGACATAACCACTGGGGCTTCACTGGGGCAGAAATACCATACCATGTGGGTTCATATTGGGGGAAATTTATTTAGGATAAAGTCACATAATATATTGGGTGATATATAGGGGTTAAAGGGTTTTTATATTGGCAGGTATAAAAAATGGAGCCCAAATTTAATGAAAAAATATAAAGGGGGTATAAAAAATGTTAATGAAAAAATGGATACCTCCAATATTTACTAAAAGTAGGGGTTTTCAAATTAGGAAGGTGTATTGGATCTATATTGGTAGGAGATTAAATAATGTGTTTTTTAGAGGTATTTTCAAATATGTACTCAAATTAAGGGTATTGTTTAATATGCCATGAACGCACATGATATGTATGAGGTTCATTGAGTGAAGCCCCTGTGGACCTAACACTGTAATCGACGTACCACCTGATCCCTAACCACTGGATCCCTGTGACTGACTCAGCTGCTCTTGAGGGTCTGGTGACTCTAGATACTCTAACTCTTGTGACCTCCTGAAAGCTCTCTCCTCCTCGAACTTAACATCCCGCCTGACAACCACTTTTCTCTGCGCAGGAATATAAATCTGATAAGCTTTTGAGGTCTCGTTATAACAGACAAATATGACATTTTCTGCAGTGAGCTCTAGCTTGTTCCTATTCTCCTTGGGGACATAGGAATATGTAAGGCACCCAAAGATACGAAAGTTCCCAACATTAGGCTTCTTCCCATAAAAAGCCTCCTTCAGAGTCACATTCCCCAAGGCACAATGTGGACTCCTATTCTACAAGTACACAATGGTGTTGCAGACCTCTACCCACAAAATAAAGGTAACCCCTAATCATGAAGTATGGCTTTGGCAGCCCCTGCAATGGATCTGTTCTTCCTCTCCGCAACCCCATTCTGCTGGGGGTAGTAACGAACTGTGAACTCCCTTCTAATGCCTGCCTCAACAAAAAAATCAACAAACTCACCAAGGGTATACTCCCCTCCACTGTTTGACCTTAGGACCTTCACCTTCCTACCTTTTTGGGTCTCCATAAGAGCTTTGAACTCTTGAAACCGCTTGAAGACCTCACTCTTGGTCTTCAAGAAATAAATCCAGGTCTTCCTGGAGTGGTCATCAATGAATAAAACATAGTACTCATAGCCACTCATGTTGGCATTATGAGACAAGTATTTCCTTGATGGCAAATCACATTGATAACACATCATAGTGCAGAAGGATAGCAGCAAGGAATTGATGATCAGTCTACAAGTATGAAGAAAAATATATACATGTTGGTTCACTATATACCAAGTCGCGTATACAAGCAGTTTCACTATATACCAAGTCGCGTATACGCAGGTTCGCTATATACCAAGTCGCGTGTACACGCTGGTTGGCTTCAGTAAAAGCGCGTGTATGTGGAAAACTTATCTTTGGTCCACGACGGTTATTCCTTGGAAGTTGTGCCTATGGTTTTGGACCTTAGTGTCTCGACGGACGTGTTGATCCATAGTTTTGAAGATGATGGTATTGGATTTATATGGTTTTGGCTCTTGGTATTGAACAAGGCCTAAGGCTATATAAGGAGAAGGAAATAATTAGGAAAGTGCATCTGAAAAAGTCTTGAATATCTGATGAAGTATTAGATCTAGTATTTAGGTTATTGGTTGATGATGTATTGCTTGATCTGAGCTAAGGAGAGATCTCATCGGTTGATGGAGAACAAGATCTAAGGAGAGATCGGGATCAAATGGTTTGAAATGAACTATATTTATATGGTTGATTATGCGTATTTCTAGATCTGCATACTGACGCAATGTTATGTTCTGGGTATAACTGAAATCTGGTACAGCTGCAAGTTATGAAAAATTATTTTTAGATCTATACGCAGGTTGTCTTTGGTAAAACCGCGTGTATACGCGGGTTGCCTTCATTGTAGTAGCGTATATCTTTTGGATCTTGATTTTTGGGTTGCAGCTGGGTCTGACTGTTATTGCAGAGTTCTGTAGTCTGCTCTGTGTTCTGGTGACTGGGTTTGACATGGTTTCAGTGGTTCAGTGATTCAAAGATTGATGATGCTAGTAATGGTTGTTTTATGCTTCAATGATTTGTGAATGAATCATGGTCTTCAGATTGTAATGTTGTGCTTCAAGAGTATCCAGTCTGAAAATTGATGAAAAGTGGTACCTGAAGGAAAGAAGATTGTAGGCCAGCACCTACGTACTAGTATCTTATCTAGTGCAAGAGCAAAGGGGGTTGGAGCTCCCTTCCAAGGAAGTTTGGAGAACGAGAGAAGGTTGAAGCCTTCTGCAGGTTGTAGCCTGCGTACTGGTATAAGGTTGCACCAGTACAAAAGATTGTAAATTGAAGTTCTTATTAAAGAAAGATAGAGACAACTTGCAGCAGGTGGTTTTCACCCACATTGGGTTTCCACCTTATATCATGGTGTTCATGTGTGTGGCTTTTGTGTGATGATCTGTTCTGTTATACTGCATCTGTTTACTCTTAATATGATGAATAATGTCCTGATGCATTTAACTGAAGATAAACTAACTGAATTATAAGATTTATGGTTATACGCTGGTTTCTTTAGACACAGTAGCGTGTACACGCTGGTTCACTTAACTGAAGTAGCGTATATGTTTCTGAGCATTGAAAAAGTTTTAATGATCTGATAATACTGATTCACCCCCCCTCTCAGTATTATTTCCAACAATTGGTATCAGAGCAGGTCCTTCAGAGAAGCTTGATCGCTTGAAGGTAGATCGTTCATCATGAGCAACTACGAGAGAGAAGCATCAATCAGGCCACCGGTTTTTGATGGGACAAACTTCAATTATTGGAAGGTAAGAGTTACTGCCTATCTTCAATCTCTTGGTACAGAAGTTTGGGACATCGTAGAGACAGGCTACACTTTTCCTTCAGCTACTCCTACAGATGCAGCCGAGAAAAAGAAATATGAAACAAATGCGAAAGAAGTCAATACTCTATTGGGATGTATATCTCAATCAGAATTCATGAAGGTAATGCACTATAAATCTGCAAAAGAAATATGGGACAAAATTGTCACGAGCTATGAAGGAGACGAACAGGTAAAGCGTGCTAAACTTCAAACTCTCAGGATTAAGTATGAGACTCTCAGAATGTATAATGATGAAAGTGTGGCTAACCATTTCCTTAGAGTAGATGAGATTGTTATTTGCATGAAAAACTTGGGTGAAGAAATAAAAGAGGCTATTGTGGTTGAAAAGGTTCTAAGATCTTTGTCCCCCAAGTTTGAATCTAAAGTGTCTGCCATAGAAGAAAAGGAAAATCTGCAAATTCTTACTATGTCTCAGCTTCACAAGATTCTAACCGCTTATGAAATGAGAAAGGGAGGTCCATCAGACAGAAGAGAAGCTTCCTTCAAGGCTTCAGGCAAAGAAGAGTATTATGAAGCAAGTCACGTGCCAGAAGATGAAGAAGAGGAATCAAATTTTGTCAGAAATCTTCAAAGGGGTTCTGGAAGGTTCAGAGGTAAGTTACCTTTTAAATGCTTTACTTGTGGAAGAGTAGGTCATTATGCTGCCAGATATCCTCAAAAAAATAAGAATGACAAGGGAAAGGAACCTGTTAAATGGAACAAGAAACAAAATGAAAAGAAGAAAAGCTATTACACTCATGAAGATAGTGATGGTCTTTCAAATACTGATGAAGATGAACAAGGTAATAGATATAAATTGTTAATGGCTTTTGAAGATGATGACTATATGGATGCTATAGATATAGAAGGCTTTTGTGAAGAAATCAAAGATCTCAAAGTTTGCTTAGAAGAGAAGAGTGCTATTATTGATTCTCTACAATGTCAACTAGCTGAAAAGGAAAAACATCTTGAAAAATTGGAATGTGAGATTGTTTGTCTTAGAAAGGAGGTTGAGAAAACAAAAGCGATTAATCTTAAATTTGTTAAAGGATCTGAAACCTTGGATGAGATTATCAATGTGCAGCGATCTCCTCTGATCAAGACAGGTCTTGGATATAATGGAGAAACATCTCAAGCCTCTACCTCTAAAAGCTATCTTGATGCAGCAAGGAGAAGCGAGCAAAGGCCAAATAAAAGTCATCAGGTGAATCAGGGACAGTTTACCTCAAGAACAAATAAAGACCATCAAGAAATTCGGGGACAAACTGCCTTAAGGACAAACAAAAGCTACAATCAGCCTCAGGTAAAATCTTCCCAATTTGCTCCAAGAATGAATGTGAATAGAAGCTACAATCGATTGGATGATAGATCTGATTATCGCAGAAGTTTCTTTTATGGCCAATGCTTTTCTTGCCATAACTTCGGTCACAAAGCAGCTCAATGTGTTGCCTACAAGACAATCATGACTAGAGAAGCTCAAAAGCAAGGGAGAATGTCTGGAACCATGAAAAGGACTTATAACAACTTTTCGGTTCTTGAAAATGAAGTTGAATGCTCCATTTGTAATAACTTTGGTCATGAAGAATCTGAATGCAGGAGCAGGTTCCAGAAGACAACTCAGAAGGAAAAAACCTCAAATGTCAGAACATGGAGAATAAAGGAACCGCAACCAGAAAGATGTGGGATAGCCTTTTATGCAGAAGGTCAAGAAAGTCTATGGTACATTGACAGCGGATGTTCGAAGCATATGACAGGGGACAAAGAAAAGCTTGAGTCATATACCGCATTAGAAAAGGGGAAGAAAGTTTCTTTTGGAAACGATATCTCTGCAGCCATAAAAGGAAAAGGTGTTGCTCCATTGAAAGAGAAGGTCAAAGCTGGAAATGTTTTGTATGTTGATGGATTGAAGCATAATCTTCTGAGTGTCAGTCAGATGTGCGATCAAGGAACAGAAGTAATATTTAGATCAAATGGATGTTGTGTTCGTGACCTTGATACAGGTAAAACAGTGATCAAAGGAAGAAGGACTCCAAATAATCTATACATATTTGAAGAAGGACCACAACAATGCTCTTTGAGCAAGGATGATGAACACTGGCTATGGCATCGAAGGTTGGGGCATCTAAGCTTTTCACAAATAAGGAAAGCATGCAAATATCAGGCAGTTCGTGGTCTTCCAGATATCAAAATTCCAGACAACACTATATGCAAATCTTGTCAGTTTGGAAAGCAAACCAGAACTAACTTTCCAGAGAAGGAAGGATCAACCAGCATACCTCTTGAGCTAGTCCATATAGATGTATGTGGTCCATTTAGGAAAAGGACACCTCGAGGAGAAGAATATTTGATATTATTCATTGATGATTTCTCCAGGTTTGTCTGGTTAGGACTTATGAAGCACAAGGATGAAGCATTAGAAAAATTCAAATCCTTCAAAGCCTTGGTTGAAAATGAATCAGGACACAAAATTAAGTGCCTCAGATCTGACAGAGGTGGGGAGTTTACCTCAAACGAATTTTTCGATTTCTGTGAAGAACATGGGATAAGAAGAGAATTCTCTACAGCTAGAACTCCTCAACAAAATGGGGTTGTGGAAAGAATGAACAGAACAATACAACAAATGGCTCGTGCTATGCTTGATGAATCAGGTACTCCCGCAACTTTCTGGGGTGAGGCTGCACATGCTGCGGTTATTATTCTTAACAAAACAAATGTCCGAGTAAATAGCACTCAAACACCTCATGAGCTCTGGAGTGGTGAGACTCCTTCAGTGAAGCATTTCAAAATCTTTGGGAGCAAATGTTATATTAAGAATACTGATGAGCAACTTGGAAAAATTGAACCAAGAGCAGATGAAGGCATTCTTCTTGGTTATTCTCCACACAGCAAAGCTTACAAGTGCTACAACAAAAGACTTGGCAGAATTGTTGACAGCATTGATGTAGTGGTTGATGAGAAGGGATATATTCCGAGGCAAGTTCATCATGAAGACATTGAAGAAGATGAAGGCTACCCTCAAAGGCAGAATGATGAAGAAGAAGAACCTCAAGAAGAACCTCAAGAAGAAGAAGAACCTCAAGAAGAACCAGAGGAGCAGACAAGAATAGAAGAGAAGACTCCATCCAGATATGTTCAAAAGAATCATCCAGAATCTCAGATTGTGGGGCAGAAAGAAGCAGGAATACAAACAAGAAGAAGAATTGCAGAAGCTTCAAGCTATTTGGCATTACTCTCTTCCACTGAACCACAAAATGAGAAAGAGGCATGCAAAGATGAATGTTGGGTCAAAGCAATGGATGAAGAACTTGAGAAGATCGAAAAGAACAATACTTGGGAATTGGTTCCTAGACCAAAAGATAAAAATGTCATAGGGACTAAATGGGTCTTCAAAAATAAATTGAATGAAAATGGAGAAGTAATTAGAAACAAGGCTAGACTTGTTTGCAAAGGGTATGCGCAGCAAGAAGGAATAGATTTTGAAGAGACCTTTGCTCCTGTTGCAAGACTTGAGGCCATCCGAATGTTCCTTGCTCTCTCAAGCTTTCAAAACTTCAAGGTATTCCAAATGGACGTGAAATCAGCCTTTCTGAATGGAGACTTAGAAGAAGAAGTATATATTGAGCAGCCAGATGGTTTCATTCTTGGGAACGATCCAAACCTTGTATGCAGATTGAAAAAGGCTCTCTATGGTCTCAAACAAGCTCCAAGGGCTTGGTACTATCGTTTGGACAAATATCTTCACAAACAAGGTTTTTCAAAAGGATCAGCAGATAGCAATCTCTATATGAAAGTTGAAAATAACAAATTGCTAATACTTGTTGTGTATGTAGATGATATTATCTTTGGTAGCAATGAAGAGGCTATGAGTCAGAACTTTGCCTTGGTTATGCAGAAAGAATTTGAAATGTCATTACTTGGAGAATTGACATACTTTCTTGGATTGCAAATCCAACAAAATGGAGGTATTTTCTTGTCCCAAACCAAGTACCTCAAGCAGATCTTGAAGAAGTATGGCATGGAAGATTCAAAGCCAGTTTGTACCCCCATGGTTACAGGATGCAGCCTCAGTGCAAATGACGAATCAGCAGCAGTTCACCAACCCACTTATAGATCCATGATTGGGAGTTTGCTTTATTTGACAGGTACCCGACCAGATATTATGCATGCAGTAGGAATTGTTGGAAGATTTCAAGCCAACCCAAAGGAAACTCATCTTCAGGCAGTCAAAAGAATCTTCAAGTATCTTCAAGGGACCCAAAACTATGGCTTATGATATCCTAGAGATACAGATCTCACTCTTCATGCTTACACAGATGCAGATTGGGCCGGAAGTGTGGATGATAGGAAAAGCACAAGTGGTGGTGCTTTCTTCATGGGTTCCAGATTAGTATCTTGGTTCAACAAGAAACAGAGTTCGATTGCCTTATCTACAGCTGAAGCAGAATATGTGGCTGCGGCATCTTGTTGCACACAACTTCTTTGGATGATGCATACCTTGCAGGATTTTCAAATCACTTGCACTCCACCAGTCTCTATCTTATGTGATAATACAAGTGCAATCAACATTTCTAAGAATCCAGCCATGCACTCAAAGACCAAGAACATACCAATCAAGTACCATTTTCTTCGAGAACAAGTGCTTGAGCAGAAGGTCAAGCTGGAGTATGTTCCTTCTAAGGAACAAGTTGCTGATATTCTCACAAAACCACTGCCCAGGGAAACTTTTGAATATCTCAGACAAAAGCTGGGAGTAGTTGATGCTTCATCCTGCTGTTGAAGCTTGTCTGTTCTGCAGAAAAGTTGGTATACGCAAGTTACGTAAGGGATATCCGCGTATATATGCCGATTCATGCTGGGAAAGTCGCGTGTATGGTGTATGCGTGTTGCAAAAAGCATATCCTCGTGCATACGCTGTTTTATGCAGGAGAATTTGCGTACATGGAGTTCTGAACAGCAAGGGCAGACTCCGGTTGGAGAAGGTCTGAGATGGGTATGCCAGAATTCTTCAGGCATAGTTTCAGGGGGTGCAGCAGGCACAGGTTCAGGGGGAGCAGCTTAAAGTCTGATAAAGCATTGTTGGCATTTAGATGCTTTTGGTTCTAGTACACAACTGTTGTTGGTTTCAGGAGAAGGAGCTTAGAAGGAAATCTTGGTTGCTGATCTAAAAAGATGTTTATCAGATGCTGCTTGTGATCTTCATAAGTCTTGGTCTAGATCTGTTGTCTCTATGTCATGTATTTTTTTTGTAATATCTCTTTTATGGTGTCAAGGTCATGTAACGGCCTATGTTGGTTTCCCCACTATGCCTGGGATGAATGATGTAATATAATTGGTTGTTTTTGATGTATCCCCTCTTGGTTGGGAATATGGATTGAGTCTTTTGATGATAGGGAGGTCCCTTATGGTGTATAAGTCTTGGTTCTTTTGAAGAACATCTTTTGCAGATCTTGCCTACAGTCAGGGGGAGCATGTTTCAGCACAGCCAAGCAAAGATATCAGCATGTACTCAGGGGGAGCACAACCCTTTGCCCTTGATGACAAAGGGGGAGAGTGATTTGATTTGGTGTTGTTGCCATCAAGTCCAAAGGGGGAGATTGTTGGCATTATGAGACAAGTATTGTCCTTGATGGCAAATCATATTGATAACACATCATAGTGCAGAAGGATAGCAGCAAGGAATTGATGATCAGTCTACAAGTATGAAGAAAAATATATACACGTTGGTTCACTATATACCAAGTCGCGTATACAAGCAGGTTCACTATATACCAAGTCGCCTATACGCAGGTTCGCTATATACCAAGTCGCGTGTACACGCTGGTTGGCTTCAGTAAAAGCGCGTGTATGTGGAAAACTTATCTTTGGTCCACGGCGGTTATTCCTTGGAAGTTGTGCCTATGGTTTTGGACCTTGGTGTCTCGACGGACGTGTTGATCCCTAGTTTTGAAGATGATGGTATTAGATTTCTATGGTTTTGGCTCTTGGTATTGAACAAGGCCTAAGGCTATATAAGGAGAAGGAAATCATTAGGCAAGTGCATCTGAAAAAGTCTTGAATATCTGATGAAGTATTAGATCCAGTATGCAGGTTATTGGTTGATGATGTATTGCTTGATCTGAGCTAAGGAGAGATCTCATCGGTTGATGGAGAACAAGATCTAAGGAGAGATCGGGATCAAATGGTTTGAAATGAACTATATTTATATGGTTGATTATGCGTATTTCTAGATCTGCATACTGACGCAATGTTATGTTCTGGGTATAACTGAAATCTGGTACAGCTGCAAGTTATGAAAAATTATTTTTAGATCTATACGCAGGTTGTCTTCGGTAAAACCGCGTGTATACGCGGGTTGCCTTCATTGTAGTAGCGTATATCTTTTGGATCTTGATTTTTGGGTTGCAGCTGGGTCTGACTGTTATTGCAGAGTTCTGTAGTCTGCTCTGTGTTCTGGTGACTGGGTTTGACAGGGTTTCAGTGGTTCAGTGATTCAAAGATTGATGATGCTAGTATTGGTTGTTTTATGCTTCAATGATTTGTGAATGAATCATGGTCTTCAGATTGTAATGTTGTGCTTCAGGAGTATCCAGTCTGAAAATTGATGAAAAGTGGTACCTGAAGGAAAGAAGATTGTAGGCCAGCACCTACGTACTAGTATCTTAGCTAGTACAAGAGCAAAGGGGGTTGGAGCTCCCTTCCAAGGAAGTTTGGAGAACGAGAGAAGGTTGAAGCCTTCTACAGGTTGTAGCTTGCGTACTGGTATAAGGCTGCACCAGTACAAAAGATTGTAAACTGAAGTTCTTATTAAAGAAAGATAGAGACAACTTGCAGCAGGTGGTTTTCACCCACATTGGGTTTCCACCTTATATCATGGTGTTCATGTGTGTGGCTTTTGTGTGATGATCTGTTCTGTTATACTGCATCTGTTTACTCTTAATATGATGAATAATGTCCTGATGCATTTAACTGAAGATAAACTAACTGAATTATAAGATTTATGGTTATACGCTGGTTTCTTTAGACACAGTAGCGTGTACACGCTGGTTCACTTAACTGAAGTAGCGTATATGTTTCTGAGCATTGAAAAAGTTTTATTGATCTGATAATACTGATTCACCCCCCCTCTCAGTATTATTTCCAACAACTCAAGGATACATGAGACATCTGACCACTCACATCAATATGAATCAAGTCAAGGATCCCGGTCACTCTGATGTCACTGCTGGGCAAAGGGGATCTAGAAAACTTCCCCATAGCACATTCTCTGCATACATCAAGGTGATTAGAATTGAAATATGGCACACCAGTGGTGATCTCCTGCAGTGTACTCAAGGCCCCATGATACATGTGCCCCATCCTGCGGTGCCAAATCTCACACAACTATGAACTACTAGATCTATTTTTGGTCCTGTCTCGGGTGATGCTACTCAATGCCATCAGGGGTTGGAAAGAGAACTTGTACACCTCAGCATGGCGCACACCAATATCTCTAGCTAAAGAAGCTAGAGTTCTCCTAGGATATATAAGAACCTGCCTTCTCTTGAACAACACATCATACCCTCTATCCTCAAGTGTTGAGATGGATATCAGGTTCTTCTTCATTCCAAGCACATATATAACATCTAACACTTTCAAGGGAGGTTTGGGTACCCTATCAAATATCAATGTCCCCACACCGACTTCTCTAACAATGATGTTATCACCAAGTACTACCTCCATATTAGTATCACCCTCTGAAAGCTCTGAAAATTACTATCTGACTCTTGTCATGTGGCGGGAAGCGCCACTGTCAACACACCAAATGCTAGAAGATGCTCTTCTAGTAGCGAGGAATGAAAACTCCCTCTGAACCTGTGTGGCAGGTGATCCTTCACTAGGGGCCTCACAAGCTATGAACCCAGACTCCCGATCAAAGCTCTCTGAGAAGCTCTCTATCTCTGCAGAAGCTTCCATGGGTTTGTCTTTCCCTTTCTTGTTCTTCTTCTCCGGACACACAACAACATAGTGTCCCAACTTTTGACAATTCCAACTTTGACTTTGGAATAGTCCTTATCCTTGTTTTTCTACTTTCCTTTGCCCTTGCCTTTTCCTCCACTATTGGAAGCTTGCTTCTTTGCTCTGCCCTTATTGCCTCTTGCTAATAATGCCACATTGTCATCCTCCTCCACCTGTTTGGTTGCCCCAAGATTGTTCTTTTTGATCTCATTCTAAATGTAATCATCCCACAACCTCTCCCAATTGGAAAGGTTTTCCCGTGCAACAATGTCATCCACAAAATTCTCCCAAGTCTTGGGAAGACCATTCAAAGCAATCCTCACCAACTCAGTGGGTGAAATGATCTCACCTATGTCTGCCAACTAATCTCTCACTGAAGTGATGTTTGTGAGGTATGTTGTAGAACTGTTAGTCTTAGCCATTTAATGGCCTTCAGTTTCTCCTTTAGGACCATTTTTTCGTTTTCATTTGAGCTCTGGTAAAGACTAGTCAAGGCTATCCACATCTCATGTGAATAAGTCTTTCCTCTCACATGAGGAATGACATGGTCTTTGATTCCTTCCAGAATCAATATTTTTTCCTTAGCATTATTTTTGTAAAACTTTTCCCACTGTACAGGGCAACAGGTACTGCTACTGGGTTTTGTGTGGTGTTTACCATAATGCCCCAAACTTCTGCTTCCTCAAAGATGCTCTAGATTCTCTCATTCCATGCACTGTAGTTGTTCTGCCAATCCAACCTATCTTCAACTCTCAAACCCAAAGACATGTTTCATTGTCCTACCAAACTAAAATTTTCAAATCTGTGGTAAAGGTTTCTATTTTTTGTGTAAAAATCAGCTTGCTGTAATTTTCACTTTGCTATCCCAAACTGCACTTTTCAGCCAACCAACCTCTGATACCATGAAGAATTTCAACCCCCACTCCAGTTATTAGTTTTCCTTATCACTCCATGCCTTTAGTTTTAAATCCAAGCATGATAAAAAATTCTAAAATTTGGAAATGACAATATTTTCTGAAAACACAAATTTAGAGATTTCACAACTGCTGAAATTGCATAAATAAAACACAACAAAATTATGACAGCCACACACAGAAAATAACACAGTGATTTTTGTTCAATGTGACCCTCGAAAAAACCCCCTACAAATCTTGGGGAAAACTAGTTTGAGAGCTCTTCTTTATTTCTGAAAATGCTTTTACAGAGAAACTGAAATACACAGTAAGAATTCCAGAAACCACAAATTACAACTCATCTCGAATTCTGTGCTTGAACTCCACTTAGACAATTGTGTAAATCAACAAACAACCAAAATAGAAATTTTTACAGCAATAAAACAACATTAAATGTTGGACGACCTACCTCAAAAAATGTGCCCAAAACTTACTGTATGGATACCCCCAAGTCCTCGATCATATAAACAAGGCATATAAGGTGCACATTATCCTCACTATAATCCAAATCAAAATGCACCTTTCTAGCCTTGGTACCCTTCCACTCATCCATCATGGGTCACACCTCCTCCTTGGTCTTATTCTCCTCAATATCCTCATCAACTTATCAACCCTCCTTTTTAGCCATACCCACCCCAACCTTCCCAATGGGGCAACCTGTCACTGGAGTGGAGGCCTCAAACCACCCAACCACCTACTTTCCTACCTCCACCGTAATCTCAACAACAACCTCCTCACCAAAATCCACCTAAGAAAACTCAAATTCCATCTCAACCTAATCTGAACCCAAACAATAAGAAAGCATAATACATTTACACTGGGGAGACATCCTATCTTTCTAATGTTGTGGAAATCTAAGATATCAACGTTCGGCCTAGGAAGGTTCTCCCAAATCATCACCCACCTTCTCCACCTAAAGAACTTTAGGAATAGTTGTAAGAGAGTATACCTCAAGCCATTTCACCTCCTTATCTTGAAAGTTTGGTCCACCCTAAACAACACACCCCAAAAGAGGCTGAACTCCTGTGAGAATTTAAAAACTTGTGTGTCAATATACCCCTTCTCCAAGTCATCAAGGATGTTCCCATTTACAACAAGCTTATCAAGGAGAAATGTTTCAAAAGGCTTGGGAGGAGAAGGAGAGATACCCCCGCAATCAATGCTGTTGTACAACTATCTAATCTGATGGTTGGGAGGGTGATCTATCCAAATTACTTGGATCATGGTAGCATGGTAGTGGATGTGCATATTGATGTCATTATGGTCCCTAAGACCTTGATTTAGCTTGGGGCTGAAATTAATGTAATGACCATGGAAACCATGTTTAAGCTCAACCTCCAAGTGGCTTTAAGTAAGACCACTACAGTGTTGTAGTTTGCTGACAGATCCACAGTATCTCCTAGGGGAGTTATTGAGGGTGTGATGGTCTCCATTGACTCTTGGGAGTATCCCACTGATTTCCTAGTCCTCCAGCCCAAAACCAAGTTTAATGGTTATGCTCTCATCCTAGGAAGACCGTGGTTGGCCATTGTTGATGCCTACATTACTTGCAAGGATGGGAACATGAATTTTAAGAATGGACATGTATCAAAACAACTTGTGTTGTATCCTCCTTCTCATCCTTCTATTGAGCATTATTTACCCTTATGGTTAGAGGATGAGGAAAATGAAGAATTTTATCAAACATCCCTCTACCCAATATGCACTTTAGACACAGTTATAAGATTGGGAAGCTTGATGAAGATGACCTTATTTACCATATCCTACATAATCAACCTCCCACTACTATACAAGTTGATGAATTGATGAAATAATATGAGAATAGTCCTTGGACTGATTTGTGCTAGGTTGACTCTACCCTAGAACATACCAATATTGTGGATATTGGCCCATCAAGAACTCTAAAGATCAACCCCTCTCTCTCTGCTAATGATCAGGAGCTTAGGACTAAGTGTCGTAAAATGGTCAAAGATGAAAGTGTTCAGAACTGGTTTGAACCTAAACGACTAAATAGAGCTCGTCTTCCTGATTTTGGTGCCGCAAACAGTTCGGAAAATGATCGTCGTATGAGAAAGTTATGCCAAAAAGAATAATTGCCCAATAACATTGAAATTTTGAATTTTTTCAAAAAAAAAATTAAAATCTATGGAATATTCCGTTTTGAACAACGAATGGTAGGCTACCATGTGGCAGGCCCGAAGGCAGCCACATGGTCTGATGATGTCAGCATGGATCATGGCGTATATCAAAATTGTGGGGGCCGCATGGTTTGAACCCACGACCTACCATGGGATAATGCAGCGCCTTACCAACGTGCCACAATGGTCACATTTGAAATGTGTGCAGAATCACATGGAGAAAGAGTTTGAACTTCCATTTGGGCGGGAAATGAAGGGGTCCAGCCCCCATTCCATATGCCCTTACCCTCAGAACCGTGGGCTCCTTCCATAAACCGCGCAGCTTTGTTATAACGGTCACCGCCCTTTGAAACGTGGTCACATTCCCGTAAGTCGGGGGCTAACACGTAAGTTTAACTGCTAGTTCTTAAAGGTGGGCATGGAATCCTATGCAGAACTGCCTAGCCTGAAATCCCGTTCACATGCACATCTATGACAAACGGATAACTGGCGATCAGTTAGCGGTGGAATTGGCGGAGCACCAAAATTGGCGGAGCCGCCATATTTGGCTGGCCTATCTGGACTCTAACTACAGTTAGCTAGAGTGATTGTAGGCCAAATTGGAGGAAATCTTCAATGAGCCATAACTTTGGCTAGGAAAGTCCTTTTTGGACAATATTTTTTTGATTTTGGGTATTCAGATGATGCTGAAGCCATTGGCATAGGTTAGAGAGCAATCAGAGGTCGTTTGCAGGTGTATTTGCTCCATGGAAGTTATAGGAGCCACTAGGACCTAGCATTGTGAGAGCTGTATTGGGTTGCAGGTACCCATTGGAGATGAACCAGTAGTCAATCCTGAAGGATTTGAGTGTTCTGAATCCATTTTTATAGTCTATTTCACCTGTAGAGGCTTGTATTCAACTGTACAAACATTTTTAGCTTTTAATCAAATCAAGGACATGCCCATTTGGGAGCCTTGGACCCGGCAGATGTAGCCCAGGAGGGGTGAATTGCGTTATCAGTTTCTTTTGCATCTGTGGTTGAGTTATTTTCCTGAATAAATCTTTTTTAGTATGTTAAACAGAGAAATGAATTAATTCTACTACACATAAAAGGGTCATAAACAGCTAAAAAACTCTTTTTTTTTTAACTGCAAGAAATGTACATCACTTAAACATGTATGTTTACTGAATTGAATACCTTGCTAAGCATTTACAAGTAGTTTCAAATTCAGATCAACTAAGGAAGAAAAGTTATGTGGTGCATTGAGGCAACACCTAGATGTTTTTGCTTTGGATTATAATGAAATGAAAGGTGTGCATCCCTCATTTTGTACTCATCATATTTACATCAAAGAGGGATGAAATCCTATGCACCAACCCCAGAGAAGGATGAACCCAACTCTTAAGGGAATTGTGAAAGAGGAATTGAAAAAGTTACTAGATGTAGGGTTCACATATCCTATTTCAAACAATAAGTGGGTGTCACCTTTGGTTTTAGTCCCTAATAAGAATGGGAGGTGGATGATTTGTGTTGATTAGCGAGAAATTATAAACGATACAAAGAAGGACCACTTTCATTTTCCCTTCATTAACCAAGTCCTAGATGGCCTTACAGGAAATAAATTTGTCTCCTTCTTGGATGGATTTAATGGATACAACTGTTACACTAAAAAATGTCACCATGACTATTTACAGTTAGTATGGCTCAATCAACAGTCATGCTACCCTCTTAGGCAAGTCTTATGCCTCTGCTCTCCATGTCAAACTCCAAAAAGAGAGAAAGTCTTGTATAAATGTATTTATCTCTGGGGACGCAGGTTCTCTCAAACTTACCTGCGGGGACGCTCCCAATGTTCACAAAAGCTGCGTCCAAAGACGCTCTGTATGTAAAGGGACAGGTGCGTCCCCCTGTAAAAGTTAGAATGCACAAGTTTCATCTTTAAAAAGTTACTTGTGGTCATTTCTAGAGCATTCTAGAAGGTTGTTCGACGTGTATTGGGCGCCTCCAGATGGTTCATGCACTCCTATCAAAGAGGAACTTATCCCATCAATAAGGGAGTGATCCCATCCAAAGAGGGGACTATCCCATTGATGGTGGACCTGATTAACCTCCTCTTGAGTACTATAAATACAGGCATTGGGCCAGAAGGAGGGGAGGTTGAAGCTATACATTTTCTAAGGGTAAATGATGCAGGAATTAGGACTCCCATTTAGAAGCTTGTGAGGAGAGATTGCCATCTTTGCTTGTTCTATTTGGAAGTGGGTGAGCTTTGTCAAAGTAGAGGAAGACTCTTGTGGACCCTGGAAGGAGCTTGCACAACACCAAGGCTCAGGTTGTAATGGTTCCTTTTGATTACCTTTAATGCAAATTGGTCCATTCTTCTCAATAACTTGTTGTTTATGGGTTATTTCATGTACTCCTTGGTCTATATGTTAAATATGCTTTGTTTTATGTTATAATCAGGTGCTATTTAATTGTTTGACTGTTGGTGATTGCAGGTTTTGGAGAAAAGGAGGAGCTCATCTAGATCAACAAAGCTTGGACTTCTACAACAGCGTTTGGACAAAGGTAAGAACGAAACACTTGATTTCTCATATCATAATGCATGTTTAGAGAAGGATAGCTCCAGTTTGTTTTGTTTGTCATTAGAATGTCTTAGACTTCTAGGAAGGTCGGTTGTGTCCGCACTTTTGACTGATTTTGTGTGACAAATTGGCGACTCCGCTGGGGAATCCATTGATGAGAAGAGTCTTTTCTTTTGTGTGAACTTTGCTTTGAGAAAATTGGTTTATTTTTCTGGTTTTGGCTCTGTGATTCTGTCTCTGGGTGGGTTAGCTTAGGATTAGTTTTATTTTGCATTTTCTTGAGTTTTTCAGTAGGACGCACCCTCTGAGTGCTGCACAGTGCATCCCTGGACGCACTTTTGCTGTGTGCACAGAGCGGGCCCGCACCTGTGCTAACGGGTTGCCTGCGTCCCCCTGCTAAAATTTGAGAAAACTCCATTTTTTGCTTTTTTACTCTTAGATTTTGTTGTTTCTTAGTTTTTTCTGCCCAGATTCATTAGTCCCGTGCCAAGAATCTTCACCTGAACTTGTTTTCATAGCATTAAGTGTTTTAGTGGATTTCATTGAAATTTAAGCCTAGGGTTTGATTTTTGAGTAGATCCTGTAGTGACTTTAATGGTGGAAGTTGTCAAGCCTTAGATCTCTGTGGTTTGGTCAACCTTCTTAAGAGTCGGATCTGTCGTAAGTCTACCCGTGTGAGCAACCAACCTGTTGAGTTGTCTCTTTGGTCAAATTTAAAAGTGCTTGTTGATTAAGTCTTGAATTCCATTTTACAAAAAGAACAAAAAGATTTGAGTTTTGTTTTGATCAGCTCTTGATTCTGCAATAGCTGGTCCTTGATTTGATTTTGGTCAAGTAAAACAACCTAGAAACATCCTTGTAGGTTTTGGCCTCGTTAAGTTTGCTTAGAGTAAATTTACCTTTTAGTTTGCTTGTGAGTGAATTTTCGTAGATTTTAATAGTTGTTAAGATTGATTTTTGTTAAATTAGATTTATTTGCTTTATTAAAAGAAAAATACAAAAACATCTTCTTTAAAAGTCTTGTTTCAAGTAGCTTTGAAAGTTTTGAAAGAAAAAAAGTTTTTCGTGCAAGTAAAGAGTGGTCATGTTTGTGTGCTTGAAAAGAAAAAGAGAATTGTTTCTTTGATTGTCTTTTCTAAGGAAGTTGTTTTCTCTAAAAATTTGCATTCTCTCAACTCTCTTAGTTAAGAATTTCATTGAAAAAGGAAAGTAGCGTAAATCATCTTAGGTGCATCTTTGTAGTGGTTGGAGTCGAGTCTACACACCATTGGTTTTACTTCCACTACCTTGTGACTTTAAAGAACAACCATAAAAGTAACGCTTAAAGTAAAATTGAAATAGTAACTTTTATTTACTAAGGCTCTGAAGCACCAATTCAGATCAGGCTAGTGTCTTGGAGTAGGTGAGTAATTAACTCTCCAAGACAACAAAACCAAACAAGTAGCTTATCTTGTGATAGAATAAATCCAATTGTCTCACTTGTACTCTGGAAAGCTCCTCTTAAAGGAGAAGCACGAGCTCGTGTCCGAACCAGTGAGGGGATCATTCCCCCCTCGTTGGGAACGACGCCAGACACGCACGTATTACAAACGGTAAACCTCGGATTAACCATTGTCGAGGAGCCAGGGGTCACTTGTCGGTAAACCTTGGATTATTCTCAAGGAGCCGGTAAGGGGATTGAGCTTGCTACTCTGCCCTTGCGTGCTGTCGGAGTTTAGACTGTTCCCCCAGGTGCATTTGTTGCGGTTGGTAACCTTAGTGGCCATTATCTTTAGGATTCTACCGAGGTGACAGTGGAGGGAAGGTCCCACTGTACCTGGAGCAGACGTCGGTTATACTCACTTGGATTTTCTGGGGGGTTCACTTCACTCGAGACGGTTAAAGTGGAGGAACTTGGTTCAGTCTATTCATTAAGCAGGTTGCCGGGGTAACTGTTCCACCCGCCATTTCTGTACTGAATCCAACGAGGTTGGGCTTCATCACCAACTAGCGCTTTTGGTCCGGAAGACTTTTGTTTGTGTTTGGTTTGATGCCCTAGATTCTTTAGGCGTGTGATTCAAATTTGTTTGGTTCTTTAGAGACTTTAGGTGGTTTGATTTGAAATTTTATTTTGTTTTCGTGTGTAGTAGTTAAAAGTTTTTAGCTGTGGCGGAATTACCGAGACAGTCTCGTAGACTGCGGGGCCAGTCTCCTGAAGTTGTTTCTGTGGCCGAATTGTTGAGAAGATCCCGTAGACTTAGGGGTGAACCTCCTCAAGACGAGTCCAGTCATTTAGAAGGTTTAAAGGTCCTTGTAACTCCTCCTAGTGGCAGTAGAGTAGGTTCACCTGAAGAAGGAGAATCTTCCTCGGTGGTCCATCCAGATTACCAAAGTTTAGAGACAGGTTATAATCCCGAAGCTGTTACAGTTTCTGAGCTTGTTGGTAGTTTTTCGTCTGCTAGTGATACAGGCGAAGAACCAGAAATATCCGAACCTGTTACTCCGACTCCTAGTGTTCCTGATTCACCGAGAATAGAAAGAATTATCACCGAAAATCTTCCTGTTGGTTTGATTGCTATTGAAGAACTTGTTCCAGAGGAAGAAATAGGCGTCTCTGATCCTGAAGATCAAATTACCCTTGATCTAAGGGAGCGTGAATCTATCTTTTACAGTCCTCCTAGAAGTACTACTTGGTACCTTTCGTTAACAAATTATCTAGACAACTTTGGGCTAGGTTTTTCTACACCTCGTACTCCTTTTCCACCTGGAGGTATTCATACTCCTGTAAATATGTCTGGTCAGTTGTCCATGTTTACACAAAGTCCTGAATCTTTTTTACATGGCGGTCCTTCTGTTCCTACTGGGTATCAATCTCTTTCTGGTACCTTTGCGGGAGCATCTCCTCAACCCGTTGATCATGGGTTATTAATTGGAAACAGTGGTAATGTACCATTGGGTGTAGGAGACATTTACATGATGTCAGGTTCAGTTCTCGTTTCCCAACCTCAAGGTGGCCAATTACCGCCTGGGGGGAAGCCTCCGTTAATGCCTGGAGGGCAACCTCAAGGTACTTCATTCGTGTCTGGGGGGCAACCTCAAGGTCAGTACACTCCTATAGGGCAATACATACCTCAAGGTCAACCCCAGCCTCAATATGTACCCCAAGGTCAACCTCAGTATCAATATCAACCTCAAGGATGGCAACCTCAAGGATGGCAACCCCAAGGGTATCAACCCCAAGGTTATCAACCTCAAGGGTACCAACCTCAAGGTCAAGGTCAACCCCAGTATCCGTATTTACCTCAAGGTTATCAACCTCAAGGTCAATACTCAAATCAAGGTTATCAACCACCTCAAGGTCAATCGTATGGTCAAGGTATGGGAACTACACCTTACAATTATCAATCCTATCCTCAATCTGGCTATGGATCTCAGTATCCTCAACCTGTTATGGGTCAATACCCTGGAATGTTAGTGTGGGATCCTTCACAGGGTCAACAGATGTTGCAGCCAAGTATGCAGTCGGTACCTCAAGCTGGACAACCTGTAGTTTCTGGTCCACCCCAGCAACCGCAACCTGTCCAGTCAAGTGTTCAAACCTCTGTAACTTCGGTAGTTACTCAGCCGCCAATTGCACCTAGTACTCCATCTCAAACGGCTGCTGCAGCTACCGCCACATCTACCATACTTACTTCTGGAGTATCGACGGCTCCGGTTTCTACTGTCTCTGTAACCACTCCTCAGACATCTGTACCGTTGTCCAGATCTACGATTCAAACCACGGTCCAGAAGCCTGTAGGCCAGCCTGGTATAAGTACGGTTGTCACTACTCAACCTCAATTTGTTCAACCTCCGTACCAGGGACAGTATCAACCTGGGCAAGCTGTCCAACAACCGGTTTACCAGTATCAACCGTATCTTGGGTACACTTATCAACAACCTCAACAACCCCAGTACGGTCCGGTTAATCCTGGTTTTCCAGGAGGATATAATATCCCAAATGCGACTCCTGTTCCTAGTTATCCTGGATATCCTCCTCCTGGGGCTGGTATTGTGACCCAGAGTTTTAGAGATCCTAACCGGCAGTTACCGTTTATCGCAACTTTGGATTTACCAGACTTGACGCGCCTAACGAACGATCCAATTCAATATCTTCCGTTCTGGCCGCCAATGCCAAATAAGTTGCCCAGCGATATACCCAAGTTCGAAGGTAAGTCTGGAGAGGATCCGTCCAATCACGTGATGACTTACCACCTCTGGTGTGCTTCAAATTCTATCTCGGATGATTCGATCCGCCTACGTCTTTTCCAGCGTACACTCATTGGTCTCGCGGCCAAGTGGTACATTGAGTTACCACGGGCCTCTTTTTACAACTTTAGCCAGTTAGCTACCTCGTTCTTAACTCACTTTCAGTTACCGGTCAGATACGATAACGGTACGGAGTTATTAACTTCACTAAAACAATCAACCTCCACGTATATTTCTGATCACATTCATGAGTGGAGACGTCGAAGAAGGCTAGTGAAAGTTTTTATCCCGGACCAAATCTTAGCTGAATGGTTTGTTAAATCATTATTACCAAGGATTACTGAAGATGTAGCTAAGGCCGGAGTAGTTACTGAGGAGCAAGTCATTTCTCAGGCGCAATACCTTGACTTAGTTTACACTCAGTCGGGTACGTTACACGAGAAGATTCTGGATCTTCCAAAGTCGAATCAAATCGCTGCTGCTCCTTCGGGATCTCATGTCGCTAATGGTATGATTGGTATCGTGAATACAAAGAGCAAGAAGAAGTCTTCCAAGGCTTCAACTACTCCAATTATCACTTTGCCCGATTCTCCGACAGGAGAGTCTTCTCCTGAACTTACCGCTGATATTCACGCTGTAGAGTCATCTACGGCCAAATCAAAAAACGGTGGAAAGAAGAAAGGAAAGAAGAAGGCTAAAGCAGACAAGGCTCTGAAGGAGAAAACAAAAAAGTCGGAAACCAATGACGAAAAGCGCAAACCTCGATATCCTTGTCTTATTTGCGAAGAGGATCATTTTACGAGAGATTGCCCTCATCGGGCCGAGGTAGTGAAAATAGTCAAAGGTTCTCCCACTCCTGCTGTGTTAAAAAATCCATTTCCGGAGCAGGAGAATAAGATGATAGGTTCTTCCTCGAATGCCAGTGAAGAACCCATTTTGATGATGTCTCATGTGAGGATTGCGACTCGATCACAAGATTATGGTAGTAAGAATCCTGTTGATGGTAAGGAAGCAGAATCTTCTCATTCTAATCCATCAACCTCAGCTCCTGGTTCCGATCCACTACAGATCGAGAAACCTAACCCAGACTTAGTAATTAAACCACCCGCCAAGGGTGTACTTCGAAGGTCTGCTTTCAATCCACATGCGAGAGCGGCCCAGAATTACAACATTGTTGAGGACTTAGCTGTTTCACCCTCAGCAATGTCGGCGTTAGAAGTGCTGCAATCATGTCCAGCACAACGAAAATTGCTTTTGTCGGCTATAGGAGCTGTTGACGTTCAGGATCCGAATCTAATGATCTTCGATCTAGAAAATAGTACACCGCGTCTCCCCCATCAAATGGCTTTCCAAATTCCAGTGATAGTAAAAAACAGGCCTATTCATAGGACTGTGATTGATGAGGGAGCTTCTACGTGTATTATGTCGATTCAATGTTGGAGATCCCTTGGTTCTCCTTCGTTGAACCAATCCCCCACCATCCTTAAGGCCTTTGATGGCCGTGGGTTCCGTCCGTTTGGTATTCTACAGGAATTGCCTATAGGGGTAGAAGGTAAAACCGTTAGTCTGGATGTGGAAGTGGTTGATGCCCCTCTAGACTACAACCTTCTTTTGGGTCGAAGTTGGTCATATGCTATGACAGCGGTCGTTTCATCGGTCTTCAGAGTAATTAAATTTCCACATAACGGTAAGATCATGACTATTGATCAGCTGACATACTTTTCATCCGACCCAGCCTCTTCAGAAAGTATCCAGCATGTCGGTAAGACGACAATCCCTTATAGGGACGTTGGTGTAGGTTTAGTTAAGGATTCCGGTTTACTGGGAACTTTTCCTCTCCCTCCACTCAGCGTAGAACCTTCGTTTGCAACAATTCATATGATTACATCAGAAAACATTATTTATGATGATCCTTGGTTTGTCCCATCTGACTCTGAGATAGACTCATTCGGTAATGCTATGCCCTTGAGTCCATATGAAATTGCTTATGAAGCTCTCATGTCTTTTACCGACTTTCATTCAACCGAGGTCGACCAAATGAATGTGGTCAGTGAAGAGTCACTTTTCACCTCACCCTTAGAACGGATAGCGTTTCCCGAAGTCGTGTCATCTGACGAACAACTTCGCGAAATCCTAAGTGTAGACGATCTACCATGGGAGGATCTCCATCACAGATCTTCGTTTTTACCTAAGGATGATGCATTTGAAAATGATTTTTCATCTATCTTTACCACTGAATATGTCAAAGACGCTCAGGATCCAACGAAACATTCTGATTCAGAGTTGAATTTAGGGAATATTTCTCGTACTATTCCCATTGATATTTCAGTGAAGCCCGGAATTGAGGAGAACATTCATATAGGTGCCGCATGTACAGAAGATGAAATCCAAACTTACAAGGCCCTATTCCAAGAATTCCGCGATGTGTTTGCCTGGTCTTACGAGGAAATGCCGGGAATCGATCCTGCCATTGTTATTCATGAAATAAAGACCTACCCGGATGCTAAACCCATCCGGCAACGGTTGCGTCAAATTCACCCTCGAAAAGCGGCTGCGATTAAAGCAGAAGTCGAAAAGCTGTTGAAAGCAGGTTTCATTTATCCGATCCCGTTAACGGATTGGGTATCGAATATTGTTCCCGTCAATAAGAAACAAGGAACAATAAGAATCTGTATCGACTATAGGGATATAAATCGAGCTTGTCCAAAAGACAACTATCCTACGCCTTATATCGATCAAATTATTGATGATTGTGCCGGAAGTGAAATGTTTTCCTTTATGGATGGTTTTTCGGGCTATAATCAAATCAATATTCTACCTGCCGATCAACCAAAAACGGCATTCATTTGTCCATGGGGAACATTTGCTTATTGCAAATTACCTTTTGGGCTTAAGAATGTCGGGGCCACTTTTCAACGGGCGATGTCTTATGCATTTCATGACATCAAGCACATTGTGCAACTGTATCTCGATGATTTGCCTGCTCATTCTTTACGTCGAGCTGATCACCTTGTCCACCTATGAGCAATCTTTATGAGGTGTAGGCATTATCGAATTCGGTTGAATCCCCACAAGTGTGTTTTCTGTATAGAAACAGGTCGATTGCTGGGATTTGTTGTTTCAAAAGCCGGCATTCGCGTCGATCCCTCGAAAGTCGAGGCTATCATCAAATTGCCTCCTCCTTCGAGTTTGCGCCAACTCCAAAGTTTGCAAGGGAAAGCGAACTTTTTACGCCGATTCATCCCAAACTACGCCGAGGTCACTAAAGGTTTTACACGGTTGTTGAAATAGAACGTTCAATTCTTTTGGGACGAGATTGCCCAACAATCTTTTGATGCACTTAAACACGCGTTGACCCATGCACCGTTGTTGCATCCTCCCAACTACAACCAGGACTACTTCTTATACCTCGCAGCTTCGCATTCCACCATTGGAATGGTGTTAGTTCAAGAAGATGAATTCGGAGCGGAACATGTGATATATTATCTCAGTAGGACCTTAAATCCCACTGAGTTAAAATATTCGCATGTGGAGAAATTGGCCCTGGCAGCCGTTCAAGCTGTCCAGCGTTTCCGTCACTACATTCTTCTCTGTAAAACTACAGTTATTTCGAATTGCAACCCTATGATTTACATTTTGACAAAACAATTGCTAGGGGGCAAGTACTCTAAATGGATCGTTATCCTGCAAGAGTTCGACTTGGAATTCGAGAAGTCCAAGTCTAAGAAATCCTTAGTTTTTGTGGAATTGATGTGTGATTTCCCAAGTGCTGACACAGAGACTGTGGCAGAAGAGTCCATTGCGGACGAATCTTTGTTTCTTATTAGTACTGTAGATCCGTGGTACGGGGATATAATCATCTATCTCCAAACCCAAACCTTTCGGCCTGAAGCTTCAAAGGCGGAACGTCGCAAAATTCGGTTTCAATCCCAGCCATACAAAATTATTGGAGATACACTTTATCGCCGGGGGGCAGACTTAGTTTTTCGACGTTGTTTAACTCACGAAGAGGCTGAGAGAGTTTTGAATGATTGTCACTCTGGAGCATGTGGCGGTCATATGTCTGGGTATGCCACAGCTCAGAAGGTGTTGCGCGCTGGTTACTTCTGGCCATCTATGTTTAAAGATTGTATCATTGCAGTCCGGAAGTGCCACAACTGCCAAGTGTTTGATCGAAAGATGCACGCACCGCCTGCTCCTCTCCACCCTATAATTGCCGTTGGTCCATTCGCCAAATGGGGTATCGACTTTATTACTTGTAACCCTCACTCGGCTGGGGGGCATGCGTATATCATCCTCGCGGTTGATTATTTCACTAAATGGGCCGAGGCGATGCCTACATTCGACGCAAGCGGCAAAACAGCTGCAGTTTTCATATTCAATCATATAATAACTAGGTTTGGTGTCCCACAAGCAATCATTACTGACCATGGGAGCCATTTTCGAAACACCATGATGACTGAACTTACAAGCCAGCTTGGTTTGCGCCACGACAGCTCTACTCCTTATTATCCGCAAGCCAACGGCTTGGTTGAGTCTATCAACAAAGTTCTGGTTATCATGATCCGACGAACCATTGGTATTCATCGGTCGAATTGGCACAACATGTTATTTTCGGCGCTATGGGCATACCGAACCTCAGTGAAAACCTCAACAGGGTTCACTCCTTTCCAGCTAGTTTATGGCTTGGAAGCAGTGTTACCCATTGAATGTGAAATCCCATCACTTCATATGGCTGTCGAATTACTTCCAGCTACTTCCGAAGAGGAGAAACGTTTATTGTACTTAGCTAAATTAGATGAGACTCGACGTGATGCTGCATTGGCAATCGAGACTCACGCGAAGCGAATGAAAGCTCAGTATGATAGAAATGTGACCCCTCGAAGTTTTTCGGAGGGAGACCTAGTGCTTTTATATGATCAAGCTAACGATAAGCTAGGTGCTGGAAAATTCGTTCCTATGTGGCATGGACCCTATATTGTAAAGCGAAAGCTAGCAAAAGGGGCTTATGAGCTGGTAGATTTTGATGGGGACTCTTTGGGTAAACCCAGAAATGGACTTTACCTAAAGAGGTATTATGCTTAAATGGTGGGTATGGAGAATTTTTAGTTAGGTTAGGTTTTCTTTCTAGCTAGTATGATTGTTAGTTAGTCAGTGTGCTTAGCTTAGTGAGTGTGTTTTTCGTCGTTATTCTGGCTTATCTTGGTTTTACTCTTGATATTACAGATGTCGACGCCTCTCCAAACATACATTGGATTTGCTGATGGTGCTTGTCGTAGTACACGGAATATCTCTTCCGCAGCTTGGGTTATCTATTCACCCTCTGACGAGTTAGTTTCTATGCATGGGGTAAGCCTCGGTCAAACAACGAATAACATTGCAGAATACAGTGCAGTGGTTGAATTATTATTCGAATCTATTTCATTTGGAATTCGACGTTTGATAGTGAGGTTAGATTCTGAACTTGTTGTATTACAGCTTAATAGAGTTTATGCCATTAGAAATCCTGTGTTATTAAGGTTGTTTTTGAGAGTGCGTCTCTTGGAACGTGAATTTGATTACATTGAATATCAGCATATTCCAAGGTCCTTAAATACATTAGCAGATGCAATTGCTTCTCGAGTGTTGGACAGACATTTACGATAATCATGCAAGTAAATTTAAAAACATTTCATCATACATGTTAAACAAGATAAGCCGGTAATAGTGATATATATATAGATAGGAGTGTGTCAAAAAATATACATCGTCTTCGATCATAGGTTGAAAAACACCTTATGATCGGCAAAAATGATAGAGTACAAAAAGTCAAAAATGTCACATGTGTCTACAAAGTGACTAGCCAATCACTGGTGGTGCTCCCTGTACGACACCACTGCACGGGCTACCTTACGCAAAAATCTCCTAAACGGTCCAGGGACTGCGACTACAAAGCGCTGAAGCCTGATAGGAATGTCATCCATAGTAGTCTCAGGCATATCTGCCGTCAGACGCTCTAGATCATGCTCCAACTCAGCTAGTACTTCTGCAGCCGCGTCCTGTGGGGCCGGTACCAGTGCAGCTGGTTGTCTCCTCTCAAAAGGCCGGAGGTTGGCTGGACGCTGTGGACCAACATCTGCATTTTGAAACTTTCACTGTCAGTTTTGAGACGATATATATAAAAAAAAAAAAAAAAAAAAATACATAATTTGAAAACTCGTGAAAAATAAAGTACCTCTGTCATCCCATTGTTCTCCCTGTGGAAGAACCATGTCCGGATCATGTCGAAAATCTACTCCGGCGTACGGAAAGTCCTGGATCGAGAAAACCTGGTCCTCCAACCAGTGAAAGTAACTATCAGAAAATCGAACAACTGCCGCGCCCTCGTCAGGATGTCGGGCCATCACCGCAACCCATCGTACCAGCTTTGGCTCCCGAGGACCCAAGATATCAACAGTGAGTTGCTGAGGGATCAGCATCGGAACTCTCTCTAAGGCAAAGCTCATGACTAAAGGCTCATATCCAAAAGTTTTCAGTCGTCCGTTCTTTGCCTTAGTCAGTTGGCTCTTCATATTAGCCGACACAGCATCACACCAGTTGAAAATGGTGCCTTGGTAACAGTGAATTGCCATCCGCATTTGGGACCCAGAAGCAATGTGCAAAGCGGCCGCGCCGCAAATTTTGGTAACCGTGAAAGCAATAACTTTGAGTTCACGCAGAGAGATGTGTTTGATCTCCACGCCTTTCGAATGGTGTGCCCCAGGTGTGCACCAATCTTCCCGGAGACTAACAAGGGATTGGCCACCCGGCCTAGTCCCGGCTAGATTGAGTTGCTCGCCTCTGTTTGGCAAGCCAGTGAGAAAGTATACATCCGAGGGCTCTATCTCGAGCTGGTGCCCTCCTATGTAAAAGCATTGCTCTTGAACGTTCCATCTCTCAACCAGCCATTCTAAGAATCTTACCTGAGCCCTCATGCCCGGTATGGCCCAGTATTTGTATAACCCGCATGATTTTAGGGCATCCAGGGAAGGTTGGTGTTCTATTGCAGCTTCATCAACCTCTTCGTGCTCTCTTTCTCTCCAATCCAACATGGTGAGTGCCCTACACACCAAGAAATGATGATTAGAATTAATTTGGGGAAATTTGAATGGTCATTTGTGAGGATTGGGGTTTCAATTTCCGCGTTCCACGGAGGACGCACCCCGCGTTTGGAACACAGGGCGTCGGGACGCAGCTGGCCTGAAGGTGGGCTGCGTCCCCCGACCATTTTCCTGTATAGGAAAAAGTCGGGGGACGCAGGTCACCCGAAGGGCACCTGCGTCCACCGAGGAGCGCATTTTGAAACCTAAACCCTCCCAAAAAACAAAACTAAAACCTAAAAAACAATTTTAATCGGATAGAAATGAAGAGTAAGATGTTGTAAAATACCTAGAAGAGACGACGTTCGATTCTGACGGTCGGATTTTCCGCAGCGACCACGGGAAGTTTCTTGTCAAAAGCTCCTTTTTCAACCTCAACAGTCAAACGGTAAAATGACATGGTAAAAAGTCTTTTTATAGGTTTTTTGGATGAATTTGTTCATTTTTCACCATGGAAAGATGTTTTTCGATGTATTTTTGCCTATCTTAAACAGGTATGAGTAATGTGTCGCTTTTGTGCAGGACAAAGGGACTTAGAGGGAAAATTGTTATTTTTTCACGAACAAAATATCAGAGTCATCTTTTAAGCCCTTTTTCTGACTCCTAAAATATGAAAAGATTGCCGAGTGTTTCTTTTACACTCGTTAAAACGGAATTAAAAGACGGTCCCCTTATAGCTCTTTTCTGACCGTAAAATCAGGAAAAGATTGCCGGGTTTTTGTCGTTTCAAACTCGATACGAAAATAAAACGACGTGTCCTTGATCTCTTTTTACTTTTCAGGTCAGTGGCACTAATTATGAAAGTACTCCTTGGTCGCAAGATCAAGTGGTTCCCCCAGGTATTATTTTATACTTTTTCGGGCTTGAGGGACACAAATCTACGAAAAAGTTCAACTTGGAGTCTTCTTAAGTTTTTCAGACTCTCTAAAATTGAAAAACACCGAGTTTCTCCTATACTGGGCTCGTTAAACATTTCACAGTAAAGGACCTGTTCAATTACAAACAGGAACGAACCACTCCTTCCTAGGGTTCGAATCAAAACTAGGTTGGACTCATCCGAAGGATGAGCTTATAATCAAGCACATGTTATCCTCCTCAAGCTTGTTAAAAATAAAGAGGTACTTGCCAGAAATGGTGGGGGAAAAAAGAGAAGAATGAGCCTATTTGTTATCCTTTGTCTCAGAAGAAACTTTATTACCACTCTTGAACGCGACACTTTTTCATTCACCTGGGTTTGGAAATTCTTCACCTCACAGTTGATCAAACCACCTTTGAAAGTCTTTAACTGGGTTTCAGGGATTAACTTTGAGTTATTCGTCACCAAGCCATCTGTCGTGTCGTTGTGTGTTCAAGAGGTCTGCAAGCAAAACTTTCATCTGCAAAATACTTGTCATCCATTTGACCATCCCTGAGTCCGTCCTTACAGCAACATTTCTTCAACTTGAACAATGATTTCGTGTTGCGGGCTTGCCTGCAACGGGTCGCTTTCTATCGACATCAGCACATTATCTAGAGAGATGACTTAGAAATCGTTAGTACCTTGAAGTCTGCATGCATTAATGGCAGGTTTCTCGCCTTTGACGTCAGTTTACATCATTGACTTTCGATCGAAGGATTCCGTGAAATGTTCGACATCAACTCATTCATTCACATCTCATGGATTGTACTGGGTACTTTGAGAACTATTGACATTACTGGTGGTCTCTCTCACGCTTGTTAACAGTTTACATCATTGACTGGTAATCAAGTGGTTTCTACCATGTTCGACATCAACTCATTTATTCGCATGGCTAGAATCGTACCAATTCGGGAAGTAGAAATGAAGACCCTGGATCTAGTTTCCACCATCCAGGCTGCGAGGAGTTTTGTATTCATTATCTAAGTAGACTAATCATAAACAGATGGCTGCGTCCATACTGTGTCTACAAAAGTCTATGATTGTGATGTACTGCAAAATCATTCCTGTATCAGAATAGTTAGTCTGTTAGTTAAAGTTTTGATCTGAGTATGGGAATGCCTACCTCAGTGATGATATAATCTTATACATGTATTTTGTGTTGAAAATTGCAGGTTCTGACCAGGCTCTCCACAGGATAATCCTTGAAATGATAAAGCGCTTCACCCTTCCTAGATATTACAAACCCTAATCTATTCCAGGCTTCGCACTTTAGGGGGCAATCTGTTACACTAAAAAATGTCACCATGACTATTTACAGTTAGTATGGCTCAATCAACAGTCATGCTACCCTCTTAGGCAAGTCTTATGCCTCTGCTCTCCATGTCAAACTCCAAAAAGAGAGAAAGTCTTGTATAAATGTATTTATCTCTGGGGACGCAGGTTCTCTCAAACTTACCTGCGGGGACGCTCCCAATGTTCACAAAAGCTGCGTCCAAAGACGCTCTGTATGTAAAGGGACAGGTGCGTCCCCCTGTAAAAGTTAGAATGCGCAAGTTTCATCTTTAAAAAGTTACTTGTGGTCATTTCTAGAGCATTCTAGAAGGTTGTTCGACGTGTATTGGGCGCCTCCAGATGGTTCATGCACTCCTATCAAAGAGGAACTTATCCCATCAATAAGGGAGTGATCCCATCCAAAGAGGGGACTATCCCATTGATGGTGGACCTGATTAACCTCCTCTTGAGTACTATAAATACAGGCATTGGGCCAGAAGGAGGGGAGGTTGAAGCTATACATTTTCTAAGGGTAAATGCTGCAGGAATTAGGACTCCCATTTAGAAGCTTGTGAGGAGAGATTGCCATCTTTGCTTGTTCTATTTGGAAGTGGGTGAGCTTTGTCAAAGTAGAGGAAGACTCTTGTGGACCCTGGAAGGAGCTTGCACAACACCAAGGCTCAGGTTTTAATGGTTCCTTTTGATTACCTTTAATGCAAATTGGTCCATTCTTCTCAATAACTTGTTGTTTATGGGTTATTTCATGTACTCCTTGGTCTATATGTTAAATATGCTTTGTTTTATGTTATAATCAGGTGCTATTTAATTGTTTGACTGTTGGTGATTGCAGGTTTTGGAGAAAAGGAGGAGCTCATCCAGATCAACAAAGCTTGGACTTCTACAACAGCGTTTGGACAAAGGTAAGAACGAAACACTTGATTTCTCATATCATAATGCATGTTTAGAGAAGGATAGCTCCAGTTTGTTTTGTTTGTCATTAGAATGTCTTAGACTTCTAGGAAGGTCGGTTGTGTCCGCACTTTTGACTGATTCCGTGTGACAACAACCAGATCTAGATCAATGTTGAAGAACAAGATAAGACCACATTTACATGTCCTTGGGGTACCTTTGCCTATAGAATCCTTCCCTTCGATATGTGTAATGCCCATGCTACTTTCTAGAGGGAAGTTCTAAGTATCATTACTAAAAAATTTCATGACTCTACTGAGAAATACATGGATGATTTCACTCCTTATGGATGTGACTTCCAAGAAGCTCTTTCTAATTTGTGCAAAGTCTTAAATAAATGTATTGAAATGAATCTTTCATTGAGTCCCGAGAAATGTGATTTTTTTTTTATGAATGTAGGGACTGTCATTGGTCATTCTATATCCAAGGAAGGGTACATGTTGACCCAATCAAAATTTCTATCATCAAAATGGTTCTCATCCCTAAAAAACAAAGAGATGTTAGGAGTTTCCTTGGATTAGCTGGGTATTATAGAAGGTTCATTAAAAACTTTAGTAAATTAGCTTCACCCTTGTTTGGATTGTTGGCTAAAGATTTATATTTTTGTTGGACAAACAACAGTCAAGAAGCTTTTGAAGTATTGAAAGAAAAGCTTACCACTACACCCATCCTTAGGGGTCCCTATTGGGCATTACCTTTCCATATACACATAGATCTTGTGGAATACAAAATGCCTTATGTTATCTATTTCATCAGTAAGAAGCTTTCCAAAACTGAGCTAAATTATATTGTCACTGGAAAGTAACTCTTGGAAGTGGTACATTATTTGAAAAAGTTTAGGAATTATATCACTAGTTATCCACTTTTTTTTCACACTGATCATGTAACCATTAATTATTTAATGAATAAACCTATTGTCAATGCTAGGATAATTAGATGATTGTTATTATTGTAGCAATTTGATTTGACTATTATTGATCAAACGAGGAAAGAGAATGTAGTTGAACATTTCTTGTCAAGGCTAAACATGCCTGCAGAAAAGGAAGAAATTGTGGATGATCAACTTCCAGATGGGAATCTCTTTGCCATGTAGGTGCTTTCTCCTTGATTTGCTAATATAGCCAACTACGTGGTTGCTGGGAGGTTCCCTCCTAATCTATCCTCCAAGGAGAAGAGCAATATTGTCAAGAAAAGTATCCCATTCACTTGGATTGGGGAAAATATTTTCAAATTGGAACCAAATCAGATCCTGAGGAGATGTGTGAGGGAAGAGGAGGTCATCGACATCCTCTTAGCATGCCATGATGGACCTTGTGGGGATCACTTTGATGCTAAGAGGACAACCTTCAAAGTTCTACTATCAGATTATTATTGGCCCACTTTACATTAGGATGCAAGGAGGTACACCACTAGGTGTGATCAGTGCCAAAGGATGGGTAAACTGACACCCAAGGATGAAATTCCCTTACAATCGCAAGTGACTCTAGATCCATTTGAGAAGTGGTGCATGGAACTCATTGGACCTATTGATCCCCCATTGGGACAGAATAAATGTCATTGTGTGCACTGATTACTTGACTAAATGTGCTGAAAGAAAGGCAGTAAGGACATCAATTGAGAAAAAGGTGGCTGAATTTCTAATGGATAACATCTTCTACAAGTTTGGTTTTCCAAGGGAGTTAGTCACCGATGAAGGAGCACAATTATTTGCAAGTTTGGTTTTCCAAGGGAGTTAGTCACCGATCAAGGAGCACAATTTACATCAAATTTGATTGAAGATTTCATGAATCAACACCACATCAATCACAAGACATCCAATGCCTATCACCCTCAAGCCAATGGGTAGGTGGAGGTCACAAACAGAGCATTGGAGAACATTCTAACCAAGGTTGTTAGCAGCAGCAAAAAATATTGGGAAGACAAACTTGTGGAAGCCACTTGGGCCCACAACACCACTTGGAATACCACCACTCGATTCACTCCATTTAAACTAGTCTATGGGAAGAAGGCCCTACTGTCTACTAAATATGAATACAACACCTTAAGGATGCCAGCTCAGTCAGACTTGGACCTCACTATAGCATAAAGTGAGAGGCTACTCCAACTCAATGGTCTAAATGAATTTAGGTTGCAATCTCTCCTGAAAACTAAGGTAATCCAACTACAAAGGAATATCTGGCATGACAAACACATCAAAGAGAAGAATTTTCAAGAAGGAGATTGGGCCCTACTGTATGATTCTAGATTCAAGGATTTCAAAGGAAAGTTAATGACAAGATGGTTGTATCCCTATCTAGTAGATAAATTTCATGAGAGTGGGTTTTTTCAAATCATAAAAATTGATGAGGAATGGATTCCCTTACTTGACAATGGTTATAGGTTAAAGTTGTATAAAAGACCTTTGTCCAAGGAAGAATTTATTAGATCAATGAATAGAGAATTGAATGTGATTGCGAGGCCCACATTCCTTAATCCACAACCCTTTTAAAAACAAAAAAGAGAAAAATAAATAAAGGGCCTATGTGAAAACTTATATGAGGCATCTTAGGCCAACTATAGGGTTGAAACCTCTCTGAGGTAACCCAAGAGAAAAAAATTAAAATAAAATAAAAAATAAAATAAAATAAAAAGATCCCAAGGTGAAAACCTCCTATGAGGCACCTAGGGTAGGCATTCAGATTGAAAACATCTGCAGAGGCATCATGCGTGTCTCAAGAAAAGAAAAATAAAAAGGGGAAAAACACATGGAAGGATTTCTTCCACCTATTTTGCTAGCATCTCTCTTTTGCAGGACTCCAGACAATCAACAGAACCATGTCTACACAAAAAATTCTACAGATTCATTCCTCCATTTTTTTATCCATCCATTGCATTTTCACCGTCTTCACCCACCTCCCTACCTCTATCCATCATCTAGCCAATAATAGAATAATGTTTTGCCTCCAACCTGAAGTGTTATAGGATTGTCCTGAAATGATACAAGAGTAACCCAAAATACTATAGGAGGCAGATCTAATTGGAAAAAGGAGCCAAAAGGGCATGTCTTTTCTAATAAATGTTGAGAGGGGTCCACCTATATCATATTCATCACTCATCCACTCCATCTAGATAAGAGTCATCTTCAAATTCCACTACGTTCCATAAAAAAAAAAATCAGAAAGGGCTCTGTCATCAACTTTTCCACCACCTACACTACTTATTTATGATTGTAACCCTATCCTTACACCTCCTATGACTTGCCATCAATCCCACATGCAATAATGAGGTCTCAAAGAGGAACTAAATGATTGTTATAGGAAGAGGATTCCTCCTATAGAAGCTTATACATTTACAATAGAACTCAACATCATTTTTTTTCACCCACATAGAAAAATATCCATCTACCTTGAGCATCATGAAGCCATTTCTGAAGTTGAGAAAGGGTACATCCTTATTAGGAAGCATTCCATATACTCCATGAACTATAGATGGGACACTGGGAATAAACCTACACACACAACAATTTTATCAGTCAAAGGATCATCAAGCTAAGAGGACCTGTGCAGAAGCAAGCAAGGGAAACCAACAACTTCAATATCATCATATTATGAAGTCCAACTCCAATATGCAAGCATATCCATCAAATTTCCATCATAGGTAGGCTTAGGTATTAAAACCCTCACCTCTTCCCTATTCATATAATGATAAAATGTGTAATGGTCGAGAAAGGAATTTTTTATGGGTTGGAGGTGGCCATTAAAATTGGCTACCTTCGATTAGTAAATTAAATTTCATTCAGTCACACATGCATGTGGAAAAGTAAACTCAAGTGAGGTGGTGATTACAAGGAGTGAGGTGATGATCATTAGGATCATGGCGATGATTGCAAGGAGTGGGGAAAATGGTTAAAAAAAGGAAGTTCATGCAAGAGCCATGTCACCAAAGCGCTATGAGCCTTTACCACAAAAATGAATATTAAGTACAAGGCTCAACTCCATTTGTATAATCACTCATTTCTAGAAAACAGTTAGAGAAGGACGAGCTAGTGCTATCAAAGAATACCTAGGTTCCACTGAGTTGCTTCGAACAATGTTTGCAAGTGCTATAGGAGGAGCTATAAGAGGCTCTAAAATGCTATAGGAGGCCCAAAAGGAAGCTACAAGAGAGAATTGAAAGGTGTGAGGGAGCAAAAAATACCCAAATTTGTCCTCAAACACTCATGCACATGACATAGTTATCTTGAAAGGAGTAAGTGGCTTTCTCCCTATTTTTTTTCCATACCCCCGCATGGAAAATTCTGCTTGATATAAGTGCCCTGTAGCAAACAATTGTGCAATAGTATAGGCTTTGGGAAATTATTAGATGTGAAGGCAAGATAGGATCAAAGTAAATTTTGTTTTGATGAAAAATTTATTAGCATACTTCTCCCCCTCTAATGAAAAGGAAAACTTGACACTATCTCTACAATCAAGACCGCTCTAAGGAAAAAATTTGAAATACACCTATGTAACCTTGAGAAGGAGTAGAAATGAGGGGAGGTTTCAATATAAGATAACCCACAGGAACAAAAATAATTCATCAACATCCTCTTATGGTAGATAATTTTCTAAGACATCAATGAATGGGCTTCTTTGAACAGTTGAAGAGGTACAGTGATGATATAACTCATGAATTTGCCATGACACTAAACTCTCAAGGAGAAGATAGTGCCACTACTATTGTTAGGGGACTTTACATCTCTTTAAATGTTGAACTCATAAGAAGAGTGACTACCTTACCCTTAGGATTGCGATGGAGCAAGGAGGATAAGGCAGTGAGTGTTACAACCAAGAATAACTTCTTTATTCAAATAGAAAAGCTTGTTGATCCGGTGATCAAATTTTAGCTCAAAAATGAAAGTTCCTAGAATTTTTTCAAATGACGTTCATGTCACCTTAATCCGACATCGTATGCTCAAGTTATCGCGTTATGATCGTTTGGTCGAACAACCAAAAAATGAGCAGGGTTGCTGACTATGAAGCTAACTAGGTTACTGTACTGCTGACATCATTAGGCCCATTATGCAAGTATGAACTAATGAGGTTTTTCCAAGTGGTAGCCTCATATTGGTCAAAATTTCATAATTTTATTGGGTCATGTTTGTGTGTGGTGGACCAATTAGGGTGTGCCACGTGGCACCCCACAGTTGGCCACAATTTGGTTAATGGTCGGACAAGATGGGAAGGATTCAAACATAGGACCTTTGTTGACTAAGACAAGCACATTTCCACTGTGCCATGCAAGTGATTCTTACCCCATAAGGGCCTCAGGCCTATTTAAATTTTAAATGGCACATTTTTTTGGAGGAGTGGTCAGGCGGTCAGCCCCAACCCCTGATCACCAATCACCATACAACCCCCAGTGCAAATGGAGTGGAGCTCAGGACCTTAGCCTGACCCATGGTCACAGGATTTCCATAAGACCATAAGAGGGAGCCAACGGAGAGTACCGTCAGGAGGGGGCTTATGATTGGCCCAGCCCCTTGTCACATTTCTCCCACATGACCACCATTGGAAGGAATGGGTGCCAATAGCAGAAGGGGCCGGGATATAAGCCGAGGCCCCTAGTCTCGTTAGACATGCATGGAACCATGGAAGAGTGAAACCAGTAGAGGGAGTGGAAGTAAGCCCTAGCCCTGGGAATATGGGGTGCTCATAGGACCTTAGGCAGATATCGGAAGGGCTCAATGTAGAAGAGCTAGGCAACATCCCTTGGCCCTCAGTCACCTGTGGAAACATGTGACCCCGACACAATGTGGAGGGGGATTTGGCGGTAAGGGTAGGTCATTGGCATGGCCGTCAACCCTATGGTCACTACATGACCAACAACCCAAAGAAATGACACCTAGGCCAGTGGGGGCGAGCAGTTAGCCCTGACCCTTGGGCCTATGGCACCCATGTGGCCACAATTTCTGCACTAAAGGTTTATTGGGAAATTTAATTGTCCAACAAAATGAACTTTGGCGGGTGAATTTTTCGCCTCCACGTTGGAAAATAGGGTGAATTTGTAGGACAGTTAGATTATTAGTCCAAAAGTTCCTAGCAGTGAGGTATGATCTAGTGATCAAATTTTAGCTCAAAAATGAAAGTTCCTCTAATGATTCAAAACTAGATTCAAGTCATAGTGTTCTTCATTCTAAATACAATGACGTTCATTTCACCTCAATCTAACATCATATGCTCAAGTTATTTCATTCAGTTTTTTTGGCCCAATAGTTAAAAAATGAGCAAGGTTGCTAATTGGGCTACCATACTATTGACATCATCAGACCCATTGTGTAGGTATGGACCAATGAGGTTCTACTAAGTGGCAACCTCATATTGGTTAAAATGTCACAATTTTAATAGGTCATGTTTGTGTGTGGTGGACCAATTAGGGTGTGCCACATGGCCCAACCAGAGGTGGCACCCCACGGTTGGCCAAAATTTGGTTTATGGTCAGAAAGGTTGGGCAAGATTCGAACATAGAACCTTCTTCAACCAATATAAGTGCCTTGCCACCGTGCCATGCAGGTGATTCTTACACATATGGGCCTCAGGTCTATTTAAATTTTAAATGGCACATGTTTTTGGATTCAATCCATGGTGCAGATGGAGTGGGGCTTGAGACCTTAGCCAGGCCCCTGGTCATGGGATTCCCACAAGACCGCAGGCGGGAGCCAATGGAGAGTGCCGACCGTAGGGGGTTTAGGATTGGCCCCACCCCTGGTCATAATTGGTGAGAACTAGTATTGCAACAATAATGCTGCAACTCCTGGGCTGCCTACTTTACTCTTATCAACCTGGTAGTTCGTAACAAACTTGGAAGCGTCGATGTTGTATGCACAAGTACTAATTCTCACCGCAGGTTGTCACTTGGTCAGCTAGCACAAGATAACTAGGATCTCAAGCCAACTTCTATGGATTCCAGAAGAAGCTCTATATGTGATGAAAGGAAATAAATATTTCTCTATAAATGCTATTCTAACTGCAAAAAGGAGAAACACTGAAATGTAAAGCAAACCTAGTAAACCCTAATTAACTAACTAATTCTACTTTTGCAGAAAGCACTATGATAACAATAAATGGAATTCCATTACCTACTCAAAGAAGTAAACAACGTCTAATTAAGCTATTTTTGGAAGTCAATAAGCAAAAAACATATTTTGGATTTTTATGTGAATTTGACATGCATGTGGCAGTGAATAGGTGGCGTTGAAGGGTGGTTTTGGGACTTGAGAGGATGTAGGATGGTGTGGATGGGTCATAGGAAGTCTTAGGTAGCCTTCTAGAGGCTTTTCCCACACTCTGCCTTCAAAATAAAGCCTATAGGAAAATCTACAAGAGGACACGGGAAATCTACAAGAGGAAAACAGGGAAACTACACGAGGCCTACAGGAGGAGGCCGAGAGCAGTTTTCACTATTTTGAGGGTGTAAGAGCGGGTGAAAATGGTGGATGAAGGTTGGAATGAGGTGTTAGGGCACATAAGGTCTACCATGGATCACCAGGAAATAGAAAGATGATTGGGTTTGCTCAAGGAGGGAGGAAGAAGTTCAATGGAAAAATGCAAGAAACTAGCGCAGAAGTGAGGTGAGATTTGGGAGACCTATAGGGCATGGATCAGATGGAGGGTGTGATCGTTGATAGGCTGGCCTATTACTAGAAGATATCTGCTACAAAGGAACTGACAGTCAACCAAAAAGATCAAGCAAACAATGAAATGAGTGCATCTAGAAAAATAGAGTTTTGCATCAAAATAGTCTAAACTATGATCTACGGAAGGAAATACTGAGAAATGCTACAGGAAAGGAAAGAATGAAAGAAGACTATTGCAAATAAGGAAGTGAGCATGATGAAGAAGACCTAGAGCAAAGCAAAGCTGGACTATTAACCTACTAAAAAGCTGCAAATACTAGAAGTCCTAGGAATGAGGAAAATCTGTGTTTTGGGGTAACAAGAGAGTCTTTGCCTCAAATCATTGTCCTAGAGGGAGGAAGAGAGGCCAAGGCACTATTTCTAGCCTTTTGAATATTTTTTGATCAGTGCTCAACCTACTACAGAAAGCACAAACGAAAGCAAACTACTAAATCATCAAAAGCAACCTATTCATAACCATGAAAGAAATACATCTAACAACAAATTAATTCACAAATCGAAGTAAAATTACAAATACAAGTAAAGAGAAGCTTGGCTGCTTGGATTAGGCCCTAACCCAAGAGATTCAGCCCTCTGAGGTAACTCAGTTCTAGCTCAAAAAGTATTCCATCTTTATTTTCACAACAATAGCACAATTACATGAAACTGTCACAAAAATAATAAGCTCGAAATTTGAGCAAAGTTTACATAAGTTAAAATCAGGGAGGCTTGGCTCCCAAAACTCGAGATAATCATCAGTCATCCTCCACTTGCTCGGCTGCCTTCTAGTGCATGATTCGACTGCTTGTACTCCGAGCTGAATGAAGTGGAATTTGAAGTGAGGAGTAATAAATTATGGGGATTCCCTCTTATAAGTCCTCTCCTCTGTCCACTTCGAGTTATTGCTGCCATTTTTCCATTGGATCTTTGATTTTGACCTTGAAATCCATCAATAATGTGCATTAAATACATGTTAGACCACATGGCACAATAACTAAATCAAATCACTCTATAAGCATGAGTATAATCAGAAGATCATACAATAAGCTAAGAGAATGGTTGCTTTGACTAGGTTAGGAGGTAAAATGAGTCCATATAATTACCCATTTATGAGGCTCATCATCACCCCCCACTGAAGGTGTTTCTCATCCTCTGAGAAACCTAGTCAATCTCCTCGTCTTTTATGGCCCTGCTGGCCTCCCTAGCATCCCAGGCTTCTGATGTGGTCTATTCTTCTTCGCCATAGAATCCTACCTCCCTTTCTATGTCCTTTCACTACTCCTCCTCTTCTTCTTCTCTTCTGCCTTCCAGTATGCCTAACAGCAATTGGGGACTCAGTTTGAGGCCAATCTAGTTGACCTTCAGCATCTGCATGGAGTGCTTGTACATTAGCACTCTTCTCAATGCTTCCTTTAGCCTCATGGGGGAATGATATTACCTGATCTAAAAACTATGTGGTAAGGTGTTCCATCTACTCATGCATGCATGCACATAGTCATCCCCAAGTAGCCTTTGCATATCCTTAAAGTGTGCAATGGCTTGTGCCTAATTGGTGAGATATCTAGGGGCAATCTGAGGGTCATTGGCAAGCAGGTTGTGTGTGTTGATGAGTGCCATAGGATCTGGTGGCTCAGCTCTTATCATTAATGGCTCATTCTGATCCTTTATCATCAATCTTTTTATTTCTGCTGCCCCTCATTCTTCATGGTTCATCCATGAGGCCATGACCATTAATTGCAGGTCCCCTAGCTTGGCATTGGGATCCCACACATTCATGTTTATGAGGGCCATGTTGTGTAAGTAGAATTCTGCCATCTTTTCTTTATCCTTTGAGGTGCTTTGGTCGCACAAATCCATGAACTGCCTGTAGTATTGGAAAGGCATCTTGCTTCTTTGTGTCAAAGTATTTATTTGGAATTGTAACCCTTGGTCCATTAGATAGAGGCCATAGGATTTGCATGGTGTTCTACATTGCATTACCTCCATAGATAAGTCGGCCATGCATGCTAGTTGGGTCTCATTCTCTTACAGCTGCCTCCTTAGCAATTCATTTTCATTTTCAAGGTGGTTTCTTGTAATTTCTTCCTTGTCTTCGAGAGCACTCAACTCTCTACCCATTTCCCTGAGTTTGTTTTCCATATGGCCAACATCCTCAATCCCTTTGGATTTGGCTATTTGCATCCACCTGTGTCCTCACTCTTTCTTTCCCCAATTTGAAAAATAGTGGGATTGCAAATTTTTGTAGAATTATTTTTCCTCCCTCAAGTAGGTTGTAATAGGAGGCAAGACTAGGTTGCGGGTCATGCTCTTGTATCTCTTGTGCTTCCTCCTTCACCTGTGGCTGTCCTTCTATCCTTTTCTCAAGTTTTTGGGTCTCCTGTAGTTTTGACACTGTCTCTTGTAGAACTGTCTGAGCCTCCTATAGGACTATTTTTGGGTCCTGTAGTACTGCCTTTTCTTTCCATTTGGAAGATATAAGAGTCCCCCTTTCATATGTTATAGGTGTCTTGGAAGGAGATTCTTTCCCCTTGGCAGAGGGTGAATCTTCAATGGTAATTGGCACTTTTGAAGAGGGTTGAGGTTTGCCTGTTTTAATTCTTGTGCTCTTCCTAGCCCTGAAATACATGGAGGTCTGTCTTTTCCTCTTTTTCTTTGTCTTGATTGTTTTATTGAGAGCAGTGAGGGCAGCTCCTACCTCCCTTTCCAAAGTCTCAGTGGACTCTTATCCTTGTTCTTCCTTCTCTGCCTCTTTTTCTCCTTCTTCTGTCTCTTTTTGTGTCTCTTCCCACTCTGTTTCTTCAGCTCTCTCCTTCTCTATTTTAGTTCCTTCCTCCTTCCTTTCTTGTTCTACTATGTCACCCCTGGCTCCACCTTCTCCCCCTTGCTGTTCTTCCTCCTCATTGCCAGTAGGGCTGACATCATAGGTTAAGGCCTTTATGTCATCTTCAGCTGTCATGATTCGGAAAAATTCCCATGCTATAGGGAGTGTAAAGGTATGGAGGGCTTCCTCTACTAAGATTTTGATTAAGCCATGGTGAGCTAGCTCCTCTGAATTTCCTATTTGTACCTTGGTGCTGGATTCAATGAGGGACTGCAGGAGGAAGTAAGGGATGCTTAGCTTCTGAGGGGCTGGAGTGTCCATGCCATACCTTAATTCTTGGAGGATTATAAAGTGATAACCATAAACAATATTGTACCTCCCCTCACAGGAAATGTATTTGTTTTGATAGCTAACCTCATCCCAAGGATATGGTATGCTAGCCCTTCTAATGCCATTTTATCTTCAACAGGGGTTTCATGATTTTGGAAACATTTCTTCCTAGCAGCTTGACCAATTCGTTTCTCATCTTTACTCCAAGGCAGCTCAAGAGGAAGGGTAGTGACCCTACTAATAAATTCAGGGGTTATCTCCATGGAAATACCTCTAATGGTGACAGTGGCATGTTTTCTTGTGTGAGGGACCAAAGAGAGGGAAAATTCTTGGGCAATCTCCTCATCAAACCCTTGGAATTTCTAAAAAAAGTTCATCCAATTTGTTCTTGTGAATATGTCCACTACTTGGGGATGTGCATGGAGCCTAGTGGATTTAGTGGGCTCCTTTCTCATAAACCCTCATGTCATATTGTCTATACTCTTTTGGAAAACCAAATATGGAGGTGGAGATAAAGAATTTTGAGAAAAGAAAAGAAACAGAGGAGACTGTGTTTTTTTTTTTTAAATAAGCATATTTTTTTTAATGTATTTTCTCCTCTCCTAAATACTTATTTCCTCCTCAAATTGAAACCACTTCTTTTATATATTGATATTCAACAGGGGGTATGCATGAACCCTACCTCTTTAGACCAAAAATCGTGCTATAAACCGTGTTTTCTCCCTTCAAAACAACTCACTACCCCTCCTGTAGAAGCCTGTTGTCCCTCTTGTAGATTTCCTATAGGTGCTCCTGTAGAAAATGCCAAGAGCAAGAATATGGGAGAAATTGATGGAGGATGATGCTTATCAGGCTATGGGGGCACAAGGAGACTACTTTAGCTGAGTTACGAGGAGAGAATGAAGGAAAAGGTGGTGAGAATGCTCGGGGAGGACCAGGAGTACTTATTATCCTTTATGGATATTTTTGTTGAGGAGTCGTGAGCTGGCAAGGTATACATTAGCCATGTTCGGACCATTGGTCCCCACCTGCTTGGTCATCATGGCCCCTCCTCATAATCATCCCTCATTATTGGATCAGATTTCACACTTCCTCCACTACGTGTCCTTGGCATCTTGTGTTGGAGTTGACTGTGCGCATGTGTGGGTGACATCTCGGATGAGTGGAGTCAACTAGATGAAGGTGGTCAAGTTAATTAGCCATGTTTCCCTCATTCAACCTCAACCATCTTGCATGAACTATAATTACACAAATGCAAACAGAGGAGTGACTTAGTTACTTGTGATCCGAGTGTATTGGTTGTGAGGTTCTATGGCTTTCTCTGCTACATGCCTTTATTTCCCTTCTTGCATGTTGTCTCTGCTTGCTGATGTGTGGTTGTGTGCTTGTGCAGGTTCTTCTCTAGTTGGATATGAGCTTCAAGTGCATCTTCAACCTTCATGTTTTCACTCTCTTGATGTTGGTGCTAGATTTTTATGGGATCAGCTACTACAAGAAAGCCTATAGGAGCTCCTGTAGCTACTTCTCCCCTGGAAACCTCAACTTCTTCCTATGTTTGGAGCTCGAGGATGATGCTAGAGGTGTAGATAAAGATGGAAAGGTAGTAGGTAGGCTTCAGGTGAGGTTGATGGTGCTTTTTCCTCTCATTTTTTGTTTTGTTTTTTTTTGTTTTGTATTTTGTTTTTTTATTTTATCGGAAAACTGTTTATTTTTATTTATTTATATTTATATTTATATTTATTTATTTATTTGGATAGGAAAAGAAATGATGCTTGGGGGTGTGATGAAGGCTTGGAAATCATAACAAGGAGGCTTGAAGGTGGTAAGATGGATGATAAGTTCCTCGTGAAGCTCTCTCGATCCCTCAAATTTCCTTCTGCAGATATTTTTGTCTCTTTGTAATTCCTACGGAGCCTCCTATAGAAAACATAGTTTTTGAAAAAGAGGTACAGTGGGGTGAAAGAAATGCCAAAAATGATGGAGGAAGGTGTGGAGAAGATGAGATGGGTACTAGTATGAATGTCAGGGTCCCCTTGGCACCTTCTTCTACTCCCTGTAGTCCTCTTGCAAACCTGCAATACAACAAAAATTCATTTTCTTTTTCTCTTTTTTTTTTTTTGAAAACAACCAGGGCACCTCAGACACGTTTTCACCCTAATTGCCTACCCTGGGCACCTCCAAAGGAGTTTTCAACCCAGGGATCTTATTATTTTTCCCTTTTTTTTGACATCACTGGGCCGCCTCAGAAGAGGTTTTCAACCCAATGATGGGACTCAAGTGCCTCATGGAGGTTTTCACTTGTCCTTATTTTTTTTTGCTTTTCTTCAATGAGTGGGTGAAGTGGAAGCTAAGACCTGCTCCACTACCATCACTATTTTATTCAAACCTTCGATGAACTCTTGCTTGGAGAGGGGTTTCTTGTAGACTTTCAAGCGATGTCCATTGACAAGCATGGGGATGGCTTCATCATCAATGGTTCTGATCAGAAATGAGCCATTGTCATTGCATTTCTCCACAGTGTACGGTCCCAGCCATCTTGTCCCCAACTTTCCTTTGAAATATTTGTATCTTGAATCGTAGAGTAGTACCTAATCTCCCTCTTGTAATTGCTTCTCCTTGATATTTTTGTCATGCCATATCTTTCTCTAAAGCTGAACTACCTCTGTATGGAGAAGGGCTTGCAATCTATACTCATCCAATCCATTGAGCTGAAGTAATCTCTCCTTCTATGTATGGCTGAGGTCTAGGTCCAGCTGAGCTGCCATCTTAGTGTATTGAACTCAAATTCTATTGACAACAAAGAATTCTTCCCATAGACCAGTTCATAGGGTGTGAACCTGGTGGTGGTATTCCATGTGGTGTTCTAGGCCCAAGTGACCTTAACTAATCTGTCCCCCCAGTCTTTTCTACTGCTTCTCACTACCTTGGTCAGGATCCCTTCCAATGATTTTTTAGTGACCTCCACTTGCTCATTGGCTTGTGGATGGTAAGGGGTGGAATTTCTATGCTTGATCTTACGATGTGTGAGCAGGTCTTCAATCAGGTTGGAAGTGAATTGACTACCTTGATCTATGACCAACTCTCTCGGATACCCAAACTTGTAGAATATGTTTTCTCTCAAAAACTCAGCTACTTTTTCCTCTGTCACTGCTTTTATTTCTTTTTTCTCTTCCCACTTTGTCAAGTAGTCGGTGCACACAATGATGTATTGTTTCTTCTTTGAAGGAGGGTTGATAGGCCCCACAAAGTCCATGCCACACTTCTCAAATGGCTCAAAGGTCATTTGAGGTTGCATGGGCATCTCATCCTTTGGAGTAGGTTTCCCCATCCTCTGACACTGATCACACTGGCTTGTATATCTCCTCACATCTTGATGAAGAGTGGGCCAGTAGTAGCCTGCTTGCAATATCTTGAAGGCAGTTCTTTTTTGCTGCAAAATGACCTCCACAAGGCCCGTCATGACAGGTCAGGAGGATGTCAGAGACTTCCTTCTCCCATATACATCTTCTTAAGATCTAATCTGGGCCAAGTTTGAAGAGATTTCCCGCAATGCAGGTGAAAGGGGTGCTTTTTCTTACTATCTTGCTCTTCTCTTTTGAGGATAGTTGTGGTGGGAACTATGTTGAAACCAAGTAGTTTTCTATATCAGCAAACCATGGAGAGAGTACTGATATATAAAACAGATGTTCATCTGGAATTTGGTCATCCACCATTCCTTCTTCACCTACTGGCAGATTCACTCTAGACAAGAAGTCAACAACAACATTCTCTTTACCGGTGTTATCAATAATTGTCAAATCAAACTGTTGCAGTCAAAGAAACCATCTAATAATGCGAGCATTTACATCTAGTTTGTTCATTAAATATCTAATTGCAACATGATCAGTGTGCATAAAGTTTTTACAACTTGTGATATAATGTCTGAATTTGTTTAAGGAATGCACGACAGCTAGGAGTTCCTTCTCGGTCACTGTATAGTTTAACTCTGCCTTTGACAGATTTTTGCTTAAGTATATGGCATAAGGTAACTTTTCATCAACTTTTCCTAAGGTTTGTCCTATCACTTTGTTCGAAGCATCTGTGTGAATGTGAAATGGTAGGGCCCAGTTTGGGCCTCTCAGAATTGGGGCAGTCACGGGCTTGCTCTTCAAGGTATCTAGGGCTTCTTGCCATTTTTCCGACCATATGAACTCAACATCTTTACCTAGGAAGCTAAACAAAGGAGAGGCTATCTTGTTGAAGTCTTTAATGAATATCCTATAATATCTGGCTAAGCCTAGGAAACTTCTGACATCCCTCACCTTTTGAGGAGGTGGGACCCTTTGGATGATGGCAATTTTGTTGGGGTCCACCTGCAGTCCTTGCTGAGATATTTCATGACCTAGCACAGTCCTTTTAGTCATCAAGAATTCACATTTTTCCAGACTAAGGGATAGGTTCATCTCATACACTTATCCAGAACTTTTCCTAGGTTAGATAAAGCTTCCTGAAAATCAAAGCCATAAGGAATAAAATCATCCATGTATATTTCTACTGCATCAAGAACCAATTTAGAAAATGTACTCAATACCGCTCTTTGGAAAGTGGCTGGAGCATTGCACAAACCAAAAGGAAGGACTCATTATGTAAGGGTACCACAAGGACAAGTGAAAGTGTTCTTATCTTGGTCTTTCAGGCTGATTTGAATCTGATTGTACCCGCTAAACCCATCTAGGAAGGAGAATTTTTTTTTCCCTGCCAGACCGTCTAACACTTGATCTATGAAAGGTAAAGGAAAATAGTCCTTTTTAGTGCCTTTGTTCAATTCCCTCTAGCTGACATAGATTCTCCACTTACCATTTTTCTTTGGCACTAGCACTAAAGGAGAGACCCATTCACTGTCAGAGATTGGATAGATGAATCCTGCATCAAGCAATTTTTGTAGTTCTTCCTTAACAATATCTTTAAGTGCTGGATTCATCCTCCTTTGAGGCTGCCTAACTGGTTTGCAATCTTCCTTGATGTATATATGATGAGTACATATTGAAGGGTACACCCCCTTCATCTCCTTATAACTTCAAGTGAAGGCATCTAGATGTTTTCTTAAGAGGCTGCACAGTTCCTTCTCCTAGGAAGTGGATAAGGATGGATTGATTTTCAATCTTCTTTCTGGGCCAATCTTCTTTCTTAACATGGAGAGAAGTGGAGTCAGCTGCACAGAGATCAGTTGAGGGGTTGTTTTGGGTTTCTCTTACTATGTCCTCTAATGGTGATACACTGGGAGGTGGATTCTGAATTAAATTTTCAATCATATCATCCTCATCTTGTTGGTTTCCCCCCATGGCGATTTCTAATGCACAAAGCACTGTAGAATAAACTTCATCCTCATCCTCCTCCTCCAACCAGAGAGGTAGATCATGTTCTAGCAAGGGTTGGGCAGGAGGATATAAGGTTAACTGCTTGGACATGTGCCCATTCTTTATGGTCATGTTCCTAGCTCGACAATAGATGTAGGCATTGGTTGTAGCCAACCAGGGTCTTCCCAAAATGAGAGGATACCCAGTGAGCTTTGCCTTTGGTTGTTGAACTAAGAAATCAACAGGGTACTCCCAAGAATCAATGGAGACCATCACATCTTCCACAATCCCCTCAGGGGTCACTGTGGAGTGGTTTGCTAGCTGTAGCACTATCGTGGTCTTCCCCAAGGAGCCCTAGATGTTAAGTTTGAGCATTGTGTCCTTTGTCATCACATTAATGGCAGCTCCTAGATCAATCAAGGTATGTGGGATCATTGTGCCATTAATGTGGACATCAACTATTGGGCTTCTAGGGTCTAGATATTTTGGACAGATTGCCTACCCCAACATCAGGTCGGACAGTTGTCCTATGACATTAATGGTTGGGGCATCTCTCTTGTGCCTTCCTGGATGCCTAAAGCACTTCTCTTTGATCAACCTATTGTAGATAGGAAGATCTTTCATGGCTTGAATAAGTGGTATCTTTACACATAAATGTTTCAATTCCCCCAGGAGTTTAGTCTCTTTTGGGGTAGGTTGGACTGTCACGGATAGTCTCTGAGGAAATGGTGGATTTGATTTAGGTTCGCTTTCCTCTTTATCTTCCTCAACCTCCCTGTGTGGAGGCTGGCTATCTCGGAGAAATTTCCTAGATCGTAAGTTGATTTCTTGAATCTCCACCACATAAGTTGGGCATGATGGTTCCCCACTATACACTTGCTGAGCTTGTCTTTTGTTTAGGTCGGATTTGGCTGGGAAGGCATTTGGGGTTGCTTTGGTGGAACAGAAGGTAACGATTATGGTTGGGCAAGTGGTGGAGGCAAAAGAGTAGGAAGAGGGTCGTATTGGGGCCTCCACCCCTGATGAGATGCATTCCACTGAGGTTGTGGCTAAGCATAGGGTTGAAATGAATGGGTGGCTGGTTGGGCATGATATTGAGATGTGAAGGACCAAGGAGGAGGCATGGACCAGGAAGGATGAACAGGAGGGCCCCAAGAAGGTATGGATGTGACTTGGTTGGGGTTGTAGTATGCCTGAGATGTCCCTTGTATCCTCTGATGGTATGGTCTAAGTCCATGCGACCTCCTTTAGTTTATGTAATAGCGTTGTTCAGTGACTCCCTCTGCCCCTTGATATACAACCTTTAGTTCGGGCAAGGAAGGGCACTTATCTGTAGAATGATTTTCTTCACAGACTGAACAAACCTCTATAGAGTTCAATGGGAATTCATTCCTAGGATGCCTCCTACTGCATCTAGGACAAAAAATGACCAAAGACCTCTCTGCTTCCTCTTGTCTTATTTTGATATGTAAGATATCCATTTCCATGGCAAGAGTTTGCAACATATCACTCTTGAAGTCTTCCAAGATGTTTCCAATTTCTCCTTTAATGGATGACTTGGAGGAAGAGGTACTGGTTATGGGTTGACTCGCCCTACCTTTCTTTCTGGCTGCTCTAGAATGGTTTCTGAAAACAGTCTTTATGTCTTCATAGGATAGTTGGCAGATGTCTTCCCCATCCAATAGATGGAGGGTGTCTAAAATATCTTCCTGAATTCCCCTGAGTAGGACCAACTTCAGAGACTAAGGGTCAAGTGTCCACTTGACCCTTTTGTAAATGAGCTAGAACCTCTCTTCATAGTCTTCCAGGGACTCATCACTTCCTATGGTCATTTAGAATATTTCTTCTTTATTATCTTTTGACCTACAATAGTCTCGATACTTTTTGTTAAAGTCTTGCTGCATCTAAGCCCAAGTTGTGATGTTATTGCTAGGTAATCCCATGAACCAACATAGTGCTGCATCCTTGAGAGTAAAAGGGAACAGTTTCAAATTTTTCTCATCTTATGCATAGTCATAAGTTTTACAGATGGCAGCAAACTCGAACAAGAAGGTGTCCTGATCTTTTGTAGTCAGACCATGGAAATGGGGTAGGGCAGAAGGGTTTATATTCTTCATTTTTGTGTCCCCATTGGTCTCTCGAATGGGAAAGGTACCCTCTATTCTCTCTCCATTTGTTTCGGGGAAAACTAGTGTCTTTTCGATATGCTATCCCTCTAGGATTAGCAACTATCCTAGAAACAAACTATCAAAGCAATTTGGGATTTCCTCTATGTATGATAGATAAAAGAGAGGCAAAGGAACCAACCTGGATCTTCTGCTTAACTCCTTGCTTGATCTCTCTCCCACTTGACAAAGCTTGCAACTCCTCTCCTACTTGTCCCGCTTAGAGAATACCTATAGAAACAAAGTAACAAAACACCGTCAAAGCATCTTGATCTATCATATCATAAGCATTGCAGAATCAAAAATACAATGAACATACAATGGCATTCACGAATAACAACATTCACAAATACACGATTGTATGGAGGAAAACTCAAAGAAATTTATTAAATATAAATGGAGAATTACAACCCAGCTATCTAATCCAGCATCATCCTCCTAGCATCAAAGCCCTCTTCACCTCATGAAAAGCAAGATCACCCAACAATACAATGCTCTTTCTCAAAGACAAACTATCAACACTTCCTTGCAAATTACCAAATTCTAGCCTCTAGATCTCTCAGATGAGGGATCCATTTATAGATGTGTGCAAGGGTGTGAGTCATCTATGGGTTTTTTATTAGTGTCATTCCACTTGTTGTTCTTGATTCCACTTGGAGATTTCTTGGATCTCTTACTCATCCCTGGGCGAATTCAGAGAGGCAAGTGTCATAGGAGAAGTTTCTAGAAGATTCCATGAGCATCCACTTAGCAAATTGTCTCAGACATTTTTCCATTCTCACTCATCACACCCCACAAAAGGCCTCTTCAGTATGCATCACACCCGGCTAGTGTAGGAGTCAGTATGCATCACACTCTGACAGTGGAGCAGTGAGTATGGTCCCGTTTTGGCCAGTTCTGGATGGTTTTTCAAGTGGAACTTCTGGGGAATGATGTAGTTAGTTGACCATGACCCTTTAGGGTATGAAACAACACTTTTAGGGGTTAAATATCCCTAGTTTATTGACATATAAGATTGGGGTTGCAGTGCCCAAATATGTCTATAATAGTTTCCCCCTAAAGCATGAAGTCGTAAATCTTTGATGTCAGGTGAAATGCTTTATCATGAGTATCCGAGGTATTTGAACTAGAAGGTGACCTATATAAGATACAATGCAATACATCATCATCATATGGTTTTCATGATCTAGTTGAGGCAGGCATTCCCATACTCAGCTTTATAAATTCATTTTCATGTACATAGAATAGATAATCGTCTGCAGTTGCAGACTGGTGATTCTTCATATGTAGGGTCATCATCCCTGGCTTGGATGACCATCTGTGTAGCTTCTGTGTACATTTGATGTCTTTATATTCCTGAATATATCGCAGCCCAGATGGATGAAACTAGATCTGGGGTCTTCAAACTCGTTCAATATTCGCCTGATGTACAAGTCAATCCATGTGAAAAGATGTTATGAAGTCAAACATGGAAAGACATCGCCTGATTACCAGCCAATAATGTAAGTTTTTAACAGATGTGAGAGGAATCACTGATAATGATAATGACCCTCAAGGTACTACAGTAAATTCACATGGTGTGAATTGATGATCCGATTTCGAACACCACGCAAAATCTTTCGATCGAAGACCATTGATGTCAACCTGTTGCCATAAGTGAGAAACTTGCCATTGAGGTAGGTAAGCTTCAAATTACTGAAAGGGTTGTTTCTAATTCAACTTCTTGGATAATGAGCTAATGTCGACAAGAAGTGACCCATCGTAGGAGGGCCTTAATGTATCCCACATCTACGACACGAAACAAAGCAAATGATTTTCTGGAGGTGAAAATGATCTAACGAAACAAGGTTCAGGAATGGCGGTCATGAAAAGTGGAGGGTGAAGGTATTGTAGTGGATGAGGCATTAACTGGATGGCGAATTCTTAACTAAATGACTTCTCTTGAACATATCAGCGACACTGAGATGGATGGTAGCGTTAACCCCAAAAGATGGATGGTATGGAGGACCAATGGTGATATGACCGGTGAACGGAATAACCCAATCCGACTCAATCATGGTGATGGAGTGAAAGTGTCATGTTCAAGAGTGACCTACTACCATAAAATTCTTCAAATTTTCTTCCCTTTTTCCCCAGTCATTGATGACCAGTACCTCTTTATTTTTGTCAAGCTTGAGGAGGATAACATATGCTTGTTCTATAATTTTCCTTACAGGCAAACCTATCGCTATGTTTTAACGAGCCTAGCGACAGTGAAACTCATTCTTGTCTAGGGGACAAGTTTGTCACTATTGTTTTAACGAGTTTAATGACAAGGATAAATCAGTCCTTTTCATGTTTAGAGAGTTTGAAAGGGGATGAAAAGGAAACTCCAGTAGGTCTTTTTCTTAGTATAATCACTTAAGTCTAAAATATGATAAAATAATACGAAAGGGATGACTTTTTGATCACTTTAGTGAGCTAAAAAGATAAGCGCTCGAACTTTTTCATGAGATAATACCTCAGGTCTGAGAAGGATTTAAAATATATAGGAGGGATGGCATTTCCCATTACTTTAATGAGCTGGAAAGGCCAATAGCTCGAAAATCTTTTCATATTTAACGAGCCTGAAAAGAGTTTAAAGGAGACTTGTTTTTGAGGAACGAGTGGCGTTTAGGGTAGCAGCTAGTTTTGGGTAAGCTTGGAACTTCTCAAAACATGGTGATGTGAATAGGTTGGCTAACAGGACCACTATTCGTAGCTGTTCCTCAAAAAGGTAAACAATCAAGTGGAAGCGTATGATCAGCCAAAAGAATGGAGGTGATGGCAGGAACACAACCAAGGTTCAAAAAGGCAGATAGCGTGGCAATCACAAAGGTTATTTATTGAAGGTGGATTCATTTTTTAACAAGCTTGGACCGGGAGAAACTATGCTCAGTGTGGTAGGTTTATTTTTTAACGAGCTTGAACCATGCGACAACATTGCTCAGGGGTAGTTTTATTTTTTAACGAGCTTGAACCATGCGATAACATTGCTCAGTGGTAGGTTTATTTTTTAACAAGCTTAAACCATGCGAAAACATGCTGAGGATGGTAGGTTTATTTTTTAACGAGCTTGAACCATGCGACAACATTGCTCAGTTTTTAGTTTTTCTTTTTATGTAAGCTAGAAACGACAAAACTAAAAAGCTAAAAAAGCTAGAAAAACTAGAAAGCTAAGGAACTACTGAGGTTAGGTAGGATGGTTTTGCCAGTGATTAGACAAAACGCTTCCTTTGCTTTGTCTCAAAATAGACAAAAATGAATGGTGTGTTAGACCAATCACCTAACCTAAGAAGTTAAAAAGCTAAAAAGCTAAAAGGCTAAAAAATGAAATTGGTCACTTTTAGCTTGCATAAAAAGGTTGGCATGCCCCCAACATGATGAAAAGGAGAGTCTCTAGTAACCATATGGAAATCACTGTGGTTAAGCAGGATGGTTTTTGTCAGTGTTTAGACAAAACGCTTCCTTGGAAAACACAGTAACAAAACACTTCCATGGCTTCTTCCACATAGTGGACACTGGACAAAAGTGAATGGTGTTTCAGACCAATCACATAACCTACCAGGAAACCTATCTTTTCAGCTGGGTTCATCTCAAAATAGACAAGGGTGCATGCCCCCTAAGCTTCATTACATTCACCAGACTACTCACGGTAATTAGGTGGATGGGATGAAGGTTCGAGAGACACTGCTAATGTATAAGGACCATTTAGGGATGATGATCGACTTGGAGCTATGATTGAACTGGGAAATGAAAGTTGGTCAATAGTGACAATCTTGCCTTCATGTGGGAAATACATCACTCAAAAGAGTGTTGAAACAATAGATTCCATGTTATAAACATAGTCACGCCCAAGGAGTAGATTGTAATCTAATGGCCCTTGGACTACCATCACATTCAAGTGAATGGTTTTCCTTCCCAAAGTTATCGATAACTTAGGGAGGATCCCTAATGGTCGACTAGTTCCTTTGTTAAAGCCTGACAAATTTTGTGTAATAGGTATAATCGATGGAAAACTAGGCACTTTCCAAGAAGTTGAGGAAAGGATACTCACTGAAGCTCCTTCATCTATGATAATGCCAAACACGATCATTTTGTAAACTTGTACTATGATTTGGAATGGTACATTAGAAGGAAGGTAGGATTTTGCTAGTCGATTCCAATCAAAGGAAGTGACTAGACTGCTTGGATGGGGTACCGAATAAATAGGAGAAATGACCCCTTGAGTAGCAGGAACTGGGGGATTCCCTTCCTATTATGAAGGAATGGGCAGATTGCTCCCAAGTTCATCAGGCTCTGAAGAAACAAAAAGAATTTGAATGGTATCATTCTCACTCTCTTTAGGAAGGATATGATCTTCTAAAGGTAAAACTAGGTTGACTGCCATCTCTACCTGTTGAATTTGGTCTGGTATGGACTCAGAAGATTCACTTTCAACGATAGGTGTTTCGGCCGACGGTTGAGTTATGTCATTCAGATTTTCAACTAGTAAAGGACTTGAGGAGAGTTTCCTATATCCAGATGGAAGTCGCTGTGGTGAAGCAGGATGGTTATGCAAGACTTCTTTGGCTTCATCCAAAAAAGGACAATGGGGAAGGGTATGGTCCCCTTCACATAACTTACATGGAACTTGAACCTTTCTTTCTACCCATTATTACTAGTAGACGGTGTGCTGTCAACATGATCACCAGGGGTTGATGACACTCTTTGGTGCAAATGGGGGGACCATTCTCTCAAGATCCGAGGAATGCACGGACATTCTCAATGAAGATGGTCTCCTCTACAAATTATGCATGGATCCCTGGGTTTGAAAAGCTTAGTGTGTGGATTTTCACCAGACACTGCATGGTTGCCCCCTTGCTTAACTGACTTCTTCTTCTTCTCAGTCACCTGGTTACTAGCATCACTATTGTCACCAAGCGAAGAGGAAGAAGGGTAGGGAGAAATGAACGAAGTAGAAGTTGAAGGGTCAACTTGAGTATCAACTGGTTGCTGATTCGATTGTTGAGGAATCGTGGTATTTTGAACAACAGAGGTTGAGAATAGCCATACTGGCAGGCCGATTTTAATTCCCGAAAGGGACAATGTAGCTATATACGGAGCACCAATATTTCCCCAAGAAGAAAATGGACTAGGATTCCTTTCGAAAGGGTTTCCTTGATTAGTGGACTCCATTATCTCAATCTAAGATCAATGAAGGAACAGGGATGTTATTCTAAATTAAATAAATTTTAAAGACGCTTTGACACAACTTTTATTTTTCAATTTTTAAGAGTCGAGAAAAAGCTAAAGATGACTCTAGTCCCCTTCAATTTTTAATGAGCCTGAAGTGACAAGTGCTCAGATGGACCTTTTCTTTTAAAGATTCGAAAAGGAATGAAAGTGACTACTCTGGAAATCTAGATAGAGGGATTACCAAAAAAATTGCAAAACTACAATATACACGTTGTTGATAAATTAAAGAGAAATTACCAAGGACATATGTACGACAGTCAATCTTCCCGAATGCTATGTTCAGTGCATTGCGATCGATAGGGCGACAAACATGACTTCCCATGGATAAAGGATATAAGCCTATTGTGGTCTCCCAATATATACTCGATAGTACGGGGAGCACAAGTTCGTGCTAGCACTTGTCGTATCAAAGAGGAGGAATCACCCAACCTTGGATGAAAACGATAGTTACTAGTTTTTATGACACCAGAACATGTCTCTAGCCTAGACCTCTAGATGTGTTGCGTTAGGTTCAAAAGAGTTATTAAGTTCATTGAAATTTATTTTAGATTTGATCTTGTTTAAAAGTTTTCCTTTCAATGGTTCACCGCGTGATGTAGATGTAAAATTCTTAAAAATGCAATCTACAATGATAAACAATCGTTGTTTATTTTTAGCAATGAAAATCCTGGCTACTAAGGAAAGAAAATTACGATTCTTTCAAACAATGAGTAAAGAGCACACACTAAATGCACTTTTCCTAAATCATTTTTCGCACATTGTCTAAATGCAAATGCAAATGCATGTATTTTTTTTTCGTTCCCCTTAATGTGAAAAATGCCAAAAATGAAAACTAAGTATAGCAAAGATCTGAAATATTTTTACTCAAAGCAACATTTCGACAATTTCTTCTCAAAATAGAAAGGAAGACTAAACAAAACTTTTAGATTTCGAATAGAAAATGCTTTCAACACTTCAAATGTCAACAAATCAAATCAAATACTTGACAAAAATTTCAATAGACTATCCAGATAAGGAAGACTCAATGAAACTTCTCTTTTGGACACAAAATGACAGTTATGACACTTTATTGTACCAAAACGACAAATCGATTTAAGTAAATTTTCGACTAAGGATTGTAAATGATGGACAAATACATAAAAACATTTACTAATCCTAATCAATGGAGGCTGGTCTATGTAATGCAAGCAGGCTTCAACAATGAGATATTGTTCATAAACAACAAAAACAACTAAACAAAGTTGAAAACAAGGACAAAAAACCCCAAATTTCAATAAGAGAAATAGGCTTAGTCTGTCATCGCACCTGGGCTTCATAGAAATAGGGATGCACCACAATTTTCAGGCTTGGTAGGTGCGATGCATACTGGTAGACAGTGATAGATAGTGCGATGGGCCATGGAGCACAACTGAGATGGGTTTTGGCTCAAATTTGCAGTTGATTTTAGTGAGTTAAGCTAAGCTATGATGGACAATAAAGAGAAAAGTACAAAGGTATGATCTTGAAAGGTTACTGAGCTACCAAAAAGGCATCTAGAATGCTTGTAAGTTAGATGTTCAATTCATACACTAAAATGGAGATTGACTGAAGCAACATTCATCTACTATGCAATTGCAAAGTAAGAGCAGTTTGAAGGCTATCTGGCTAACTTTAGGCTCTATCTATAGTTTATAAAACAAACAACAACAACCAAAAAACATCTATTCGATCCCCAGTGGAGTCGCCATTTTGTTTCCGGGAAAACTAGTGTCTTTTCGATCTGCTAGCCCTCTAAGATTGGCAACGATCCTAGAAACAAAGAATCAAAGAAATTTAGGATTTCCTCTATGTATGATAGATAAAAGAGAGACAAAGGAACCAACCTGGATCTTCCGCTTAACTCCTTGCTTGATAAACTATCAGCACTTCCTTGCAAATTACCAATTCCAACGTCTAGATCTCTCAGATGAGGGATCCATTTATAGATGTGTGCAAGGGTGTGAGTCATCTCTGGGTTTTTTATTAGTGTCATTGCACTTGTTCTTCTTGGTTCCACTTGGATATTTCTTGGATCTCTTACTCATCCCTAGGTGAATTCAGAGAGGCAAGTGTCATAGGAGAAGTTTCTAGAAGATTCCATGAGCATCCACTTAGCAAACTATCTCAAAAATTTGTCCATTCTCACTCATTGCACCCCACAGAAGGCCTGTTCAGTATGCATCGCACCCGACTAGTGTAGGAGTCAGTATGCATCACACCTTGACAGTGGAGTAGTCAGTATGGTCCCGTTTTGGCTAGTTCTAGATGGTTTTTTAGGTGGAACTTTTGGGGAATGATGTAATCAATTGACCATGATCCTTTACGGTATGAAACAACACTTTTAGGGGTTAAAGAGCCCTAGTTTATTGACATATAAGATTAGGGTTGTAGTGCCCAAATATGTCTATAACACCATTCCCCCTAGCATTTCTGTTTTCAGACATTGGCTCCAAAGGAATGTTTTCTTCTTCTTCTTCCCCTATAGGTTCTTCAAATATGTCTGGCTGTTAACCTAAGGGTTCTTCTTGATCACAGCCACTGAATAAGAGAGAAGGTTGGCTGTGTGAAGCAGTGGGGGTGTTGGGCAAAATTTTTCCTGAGTTATCTCTATTCCTACAAGGCATGAAAGGAAATCTTTTTGGTTGGTTTTTTCTTTCCCCCACACTGATAGTACTTGCAAAAACTAAAATTGTGATTTGAAAAAAACAAATTGCAACTAGCTGAAATGAACTTGCTGAAATGAAATTTGTAGAATTGAAAAGGAAAGCAAGGAAATGCAGAACTTGAAAGAAAGGAAATGACTAGTTCTACTTTCGCGAAAATAAACTATTAGCAGAATGTTGCAGGAAAAAAATAGAAGAAAGTGGTAATCACAGAATACTTTGATGCTTCCCTGAAAACGGCACCAAAATGTGGTGAGAACCAGTATTTCAGCAATAATGCTGCAACTCCTAGGCTTCCTATTTTACTCTTATCAACCCGGTAGTTTGTAACAAACTTGGAAGTGTCGGTGTTGTATGCACAAGTACTAGTTCTCACTGCAGGTTGTCACTTGTTTAGCCAGTGCAAGATCACTGGGAGCTCAAGCCAACTTCTATGGATTCTAGAAGAATCTCTATATATGATTAAAGGAAAGAAATATTGCTCTACAGATGCTATTCTAACTGCAGAAAGGAGAAAGATTGAAATGTAAAGCAAACCTAGTAAACCCTAATTAACCAACTAATTCTACTTTTGCAGGAAGCACTATGAAAACCATGAAAGGAATGCCATTACCTACTCAAGGAAGTAAACAACATCTAACTAAGCTATTTCTAGATGTCAATAAGAAAAAAACATATTTTTGGATTTTTATGTATTTTTATCTGAATTTGACATGCATGTAATTTATTTTGTGTGCATGTGGCAGCGAATAGGTGGCATTGAAGGGTGGTTTTGGGACTTGAGAGGATGTAGGATGGTGTGGATGGGTCCTAGAAGGTCTCAGGTGGCCTTCTGGAGGATTTTCCCACACTCATCCTTCAAAAGAAAACCTACAAGAAAATCTATAGGAGGACACATGAAATCTACATGAGGAAAACAGGGAAACTATAGGAGGCCTACAAGAGGAGGCCGAGAGCAGTTTTCATCCCTTGTCCTTTGAAATTCTTTACCACCGATGATTACTCTATTTTGTAAGCCAGATAAGGTCGTAGTCTTCTTTACAACAAAGAATGTTAGCTTTTAATCTAGAATGACATATTTTGTAGAGTAGTAATTCTACTCCATAATTATAATCTATATATATATATATATATATATATATATATATATATATATATATATATATATATAGATATAGATACTTGAGATATTTTAGTTTGTGTTTAATATTTAGTTAGAATAATTCTTCTTGAGAGAGGGGAGAATCACTTGTTATTCAAGGAAGGAATGATGTGGTTGTGTTATAAATGAAAAGCTCATGTCAACATCAATATTTCACCATTTCTTGATTTGTCCATTATCATATTATCGTGAAGGAGGGCCCAATGGACACCTTAATCTTTATTTATTATTAATTTAATATGGGTTATAAATTTGGTGTTTTCACATCGAAGAATAACTAAACTCGGGTGTGAGAGTGGGTGAAAATGATGGATGAATGTTGGAATGAGGTGTTAGGGTGCCTAAGGTCTACCATGGATCACCAAGAGAGAGAAAGATTATTGGGTTTGCTCAAGGAGAGAGGAAGAAGTTCTATGGAAAAATGCAGGAAACTAGGGCAGAATTGAGGTGAGATTTGGGAGACCTATAGGGCATTGATCAGATGGAGGGTGTGATTTCTGATAGGCTGGCCTACTACTGGAAGAGATCTACTACAAAGGAACTGACAGTCAACCAGAAAGATCAAGCAAACAATGAAATCAGTGTGTCTAGAAAAATAGAGTTTTGCATCAAAATAGTCTAAATTATGATCTATGGAAGGAAATACTGAGAAATGCTACAGGAAAGGAAAGCATGAAAGAAGACTATTGAAAATAAAGAAGTGAGCATGATGAAGAAGACCTAGAGCAAAGAAAAGCTGGACTATTAACCTACTAAAAAGCTGCAAACACTAGAAGTCCTAGGAATGAGGAAAATCTATGTTTTTGGGGCAGCAAGAGTCTTTGCCTCAAATCATGGTCCCAGAGGGAGAAATGTTAGAAAATTATATATTATAGAGCAATGGAACACATAAAATATTGCAGAAATATAAACATAGAAAACGCATAAAACAAGAGAGACACAGATATACGTGGTTCACCCAGTTTGGGCTACGTCCACGGAGAAACAACCAGTCCTTCCTTTTATATTATCCAACAAACTAAAGAGATACAACCTACAGTAGATCTGCTATAACACCCTCTTTGCTCTCAATCTCCTCTCTCTTCCTCATTTAGAATATAGATCTACATAGACGCAATATAATTCCCTCATATATAGTGAGGGGTTGCCTTCTAGGGCAAAATACTGTAAATTAAACATAACTTCTACCGTCAGATAATCCGCCTAATGAACGGCCCAGACTGACTAGAAATTACTAAACTTTTACAAGGCAATCTTACATCTATTTTTAGCTTTAGGGGCATTGCCCCTGAACCCTCGCTGGGGGACCGCTGGCCCCTGGACCCCCCAGCCGGGGGGGATTAGTCCCCCAGGACCTCCACGAGGGGGGGGGGAAGTCCCCCCCGCATGGGAGGGTGTACAGTCTTCTTGGGGTATACATCTAGCTAAAACCTTTGAATACAGAAGATAATTAGGCTCCACACCCAACAGTCTCCCACTTGGAGACTGATTACAGCGACTCCACCACTGCTTCATTTGCTAGACAATGACTCCACTTTGGACCTGGTTGTTTCTCATCTTCTTCATCATACTTGAAGACCAATTGAAACTGAGCAGATTCTCAGTTTCTCCCTGGTTACAACTTTTGTTAGCATATCTGTAGGATTCTGGCTAGTGTGTATCTCTTCTAGTTTCAACTATCCATCTTCCAATGTTGACCATATGAAATGGTACTTGAGCTGTATATGTTTAGTCTTGGAATGAAATTCAGAGATCTTTGCAAGATGTGTGGCACTCTGGCTGTCACTATATAACCTGCCCAACTCCTGCTTCTTACCCAATTCATCCAGAAACCTTTGTAACCAAATCATTTCTTTACTAGCCTCGGTAGTAGCAACATACTCTGCTTCTGTTGTTGAAAGTGCAACAACACTTTGGATTTTTGAAACCCAACTGACAGTTGTTCCACCTATAGTAAACACATACCCTATTTTTCTCCTCATGTTATCTCTATCACCTGCCATATCTGCATGAACATATCGTTGTTGAGCAATGTTTGAACCACTAAAGCATAATTCTTGATTTGTGGTACCTCTCAAATACCTGAGAATCCACTTCACTGCCATCCAATGTTCTTTTCCTAGATTGTTCATGTACCTGCTTGCAACTCGCACTGCATGTGCAATATCAGGCCTTGTGCAGACCATTGCATACATTAAGCTTCCAACTGCTGATGCATATGGAACTTTAGACATATGAGCCATTTCTTCCTGAGTCTTTGGACACGCCTCCTTACTTAATTTGAAATGGCTAGCAAAAGGTATACTAACTGGTTTTGCATTCTGCATATTAAACCTTTTCAACACCTTTTCTATGTACTCTCTTTGAGACAATGTTAATTTTCGATTCTTCCTGTCTCTAGTTATTCTCATACCAAGGATTTTTTTTTCAGCACCCAAATCCTTCATTACAAATGAGTTTGCCAATTTCATTTTGAGCACATTTATTTCCTGCATGTTAGAACCTGCAACAAGCATGTCATCTACATACAATAACAATATAATATAGCTTCCATCCTTTTTCCTTTTGAGATAAACAGAATGATTAGAGTGACATCTAGTATAACCTTGTTCAGACATAAACCTGTCAAATTTTAGATACCACTTCCTTGGAGCCTGTTTTAAGCCATACAAGCTCTTCTTCAACCTGCACACTAGTTTCTCCTTCCCTTTTACCTCATATACTTGTGGCTGCTGCATATATATCTCTTTCTCCAAATCCCCATGGAGAAAGGCTGTCTTTACATCTAACTGCTTAAGATGCAAATCTTCAGTTGCTACTAGACTTAAAATAGTTCTGATTGAAGTCATTTTAACAACAAGAGAAAATATTTCATCAAAATCAATACCTTTCTTCTGTGCAAACCCCTTCACCACAAGTCTAGCTTTGTACCTCTGCTTTCCTCCATCTTCTTCCTTCAGCCTGTAAACCCATTTATTCTGCAATGTTGTTTTACCTGCAGGTAACCTGACTAAGTCCCAAGTCTAGTTATGTGCTAAGGAGTACATCTCTTCTTTCATGGCTTGCTCCCACTTCTTCCTGGTTTCTACCTGCATTTCTTCTTCATAACATTCTGGTTCACCAGAATTAGTCAACAATACATAATATAATCAACGAGAGTATCGTTTAGGGGGTCTACTTATCCTGGTAGATCTTCTAACACCACTTTCAGGTGTTTGAAGTGCTTGTTGCTATTGTGATTGTTGTTCTAGCTATTGATCATTATGATTTTTAGGCACCATCACTTTTCCTGGGATATCGTCAATCACTGTGTATTCTATGTTTTCTTTCTCTTATTTCTTTTCCTACAACCGATTCTTATACAAGACCTTTTCATTGAATATTACATCTCTACTCCTAATGATTTTGTGATTTTCATAATCATATAAGCGATAACCAAAATCATTAACACCATATCCAATAAAGGTACATTTCTTTGATTTTACCTCAAGCTTTGTTCTATTTTCTTTGTTAATGTGGACAAAGGCTTCACAACCAAAAGTCTTTGAAAATGAGTAGTTTACCTTTTTACCTATCCATGCCTCCATTGGAATACCACCACCCAAGGAACTTGAAGGCCCTCTGTTTATTAGATAAACAACAGTATCTACAACATCTACCCAAATTTGTAAAGGCAATCCTGCATGCAATATCATGCACCTTGCTCCATGATTGTCTTGTTCATCCTTTCTGACACACCATTTTCTTGTGGTGTTCCTGGAACTGTCTTCTCTCCGTGAATTCCATTCTCTGAACAATACCTATCAAACTCTTTGTTGCAAAATTCAGCTCCATTATCTGATCTGAGACACTTCAACCTTTTCCCTGTTTCATTTTCAACCAAAGCTTTCCATTTTCTGAAAGTGTCAAATACATCAGATTTATCTTCGAATACAATAAATCTAGGTTTCTCTGGTTTCATCATCAATAAAAGTAACATAATAATGAGAGCCACCAAGAGATGAGATCTAAGCAGCTCCCCATACATCTGTATGCACAAGCTCTAATTTTTCGCTCTTATTTTCTTTCCCAACTCTAAGAAATCTGACTCTCTTTTGTTTTCCATAAACACAATTCTCACAGAATTTTAAATCAACATGCTTCAAACCTGGCAACAAATTTCTTGAGTGAAGAATCTGCATCCCCTTCTCACTCATGTGCCCGAGTCTATGATGCCACAATGTCGTATCTTCTCATGTAGAGATTAAAGCATTAACATAATTAGAAATACCATTGGATAAATACAATGTACCAACCTTTTCTCCTTTCGCTATTACCAGGGATCCTTTAGTGACCTTCCATTTTTTATCTGTGAAAGTAGTTACACAAACTTCACCTCTCAACTGCCTTGTTGAAATCAGATTTTTCTTCAGATCTGGAACATGGCTTACCTTCTTCAATAGCCACTGATTTCCATTTTGCGGTTTTATGAAAACTGTACCCATTCCAATGATTTTACAGGGTTTATCATCATCCAATCGAACTTGTCCAAAATCTCCTTGAACATAATCATGAAAATGTTTCTTATCAGGTGTGGCATGGAATGAGGCCCCTGAATCTATCACCTAGGTATCAATAATATTTTATAATGAAAGAATCAAAACATCTTGCAACACATCACCTGTTACATTCACTTCATGATTAGTTCCTTGATGCGCATCTCCTTCTTTTCCCTTCCGAGACTTGCAATCTTTCTTTAGGTGTCCTTTCTTCCTGAATTTCTAGCACACTATCCCCGAACTTGAATTATTTCCTTTCCTTGACTTACTGCGATATCCTGGGCTCTTTCCTCTTTCCATTTTTCTTCCCCTAGTCTCTGCAGTCAAAGCATTACTTGATGTCTCATCGGAGCTTTTCCGTTGCATTTCCTCGCTAAGGATTACACCGACAACATCATCAAACTTTAAAGTACTAGATCCAGAGATAGAGTTACTAACGGCCATAACTAAACCATTCCAAATTTCTGGCAATGAGCACAAAAATAACAGAGGCCTAACTTCATCATCAAAATTTACCTCTACAGAACTTAACTGACTTGTAATTGTATTAAAATCATTTAAATGATCTGCAACAGATCCACCTTTTGACATATTCATATTAAATAAACTCTTCATAAGAAATACCTTATTTGAGGCCGAGGGTTTTTCATACAATTTGGCTAATGCCGACATTAAACCTTGTGTTGTCGTTTCCTTTGAAATATTAAATGCTACCAACGCCGCTAGGCACATCTATATTGTTCCAAGTGCCTTTCTATCTAGAATATCCCATTCTGTGTCTATCATACTCGTCAGATTCTTTGTCTTTCTGCCCAATGGTAGGTACAAATCTCTCTGATACAGATAATCTTCCATCTGCATCTTCCACAGCTAGTAGTTTTGGCCGTTAAATTTTCGACCCTAAACCTACCATCTTCTGCCATTTCTCCCACTCGAAACAAGAACCCTTCTCTCCTGCGAGTTTATCAGCCAAATAGACCTTCGGCACTGATACCAGTTGTTAGAAAATTATATATTACAGAGCAATGGAACACATAAAATATTGCAAAAATATAAACACATAAAATGCATAAAACAAGAGAGACACAGATATATGTGGTTCACCCAGTTTGGGCTTCATCCATGGAGAAACAACCAGTCCTTCCTTTTATATTATCCAACAAACTGAAGAGATACAACCTACAGCAAATCCACTGTAACACCCTCTTTGCTCTCAATCTCATTTCTCTTCCTCACTTAGAATATAGATCTACATAGACACAATACAATTCCCTCATATATAGTGAGGGGTTGCTTCTAGGGCACAAAACCCTAAATTAAACATAACTTCTACTGTTAGACCATCCGCCTAATGAACGGCCCAGATTGACTAGAAATTACTAGACTTTTACAAGGCAATTTTACATCTATTTTTAGTTTCGGGGGCGCTACCCCCAAACCCCTTGCCAGGGGACCACTGGCCCTTGGACCCCCCAGCTGGGGGGGATTAGCCCCCCTAGACCCCCGCGGGGGGGACAAGTCCTCCCCGCACCCCCCCGCGTGGAGGGATGTACAATATTCCTAGGGTATACATCTGACTGAAACCTTTGAATACAGAAGATAATTAGGCTCCACACCAAACAAGGAAGAGAGGCCAAGGCACTGTTGCTGGCCTTTTGAATTTTTTCTGATCACTGCTTAACCTGCTACAGAAAGCACAAATAAAAGCAAACTACTAAATCATAAAAAAAAACCTATTCTTAACCATGAAAGAAATACATCCAACAACAAATTAATTCACAAACTAAAGTAAACTTACAAATACAAGTAAAGAGAAGCTTCGATGCTTGGATTGGGCCCTAACCTAAGAGCTTTAGCTCTCTGAGGTAACTCAATGCTAGCTCAAAAAGGATTCCATCTTTATTTTCACAACAATAGCATAATGACATGAAGCTGTCACAAAAATAATAAGCTCGAAATTTGAGCAGAGTTTACATAAGCAAAAATCCGACCTTAGTGAGGCCCTAGGCCTCTCTACTTATACAAATGAAGCTACCAACATATTCCTTAAAATCTGGGAGGCTTGGCTCCCGAAACTCAAGATAATCATCAGTCATCCTCCACTTTCTTGGCTGCCTTCTAGTGCATGATTCGACTGCTTGTACTCCGAGCTGAACGAAGGGGAATTCGAAGTGAGGAGTAATAAATGAGGGGGATTCCCTCCTATAAGTCGTCTCCTCTATCCACTTTGAGTTATTTCTGCCATTTGTCCACTGGATCTTTGACTTTAAACTCAGAATCCATCAATAATCTGCATTAAATACATGTTAGACCACATGGCACAATAACTAAATCAACTCACTCTATAAGCATGAATATAATCAAAAAATTATACAATAACCTAAGATAATGGTTGCTTTGACTAGGTTAGGAGGTAAAATGAGTCCATATAATTACCCATTTATGAGGCTCATAAACAATGTTCCCACATGACCATCGTCAGAAGGAATGAGCGCCAATAGTGGAGTGGGGCAGGCTATAAGCCCTAGCCCCTTGTCTCCTTAGACCTGCATGGGACCATTGCATAGTGAAACTAGTGAAGGGAGCAGAAGAAAGCCTCAACCCTATGCATATGGGGCACTCACAAGACCTTAGGTGGAGATCATAAGGGCTCAATGTAGAAGGGTTAGGCAATAACCCTCGGTCCTTGGTCACCTACGACAACATGTGATCCCCACATACTGTGGAGGGGGCTTCAACGGTAAGGGTAGGTCATTAGCTTGGTGCTCGGCCCTATGGGAACTACATGACCAACAACCCAAATAAATGACACCTAGGCTGATGGGGGTAGGCGATTAGCCCCGACCCTCTAGCCTATGTGTTACAGGGAAAAGTGTCTATATAGAACTACTATATCCCACTAAGGTGTGACAGCTGCCTTAGAAACAAACAGAGAAAAACTACTTTCGTTTTTCCTTTATGAATTATAGATAGAGAGGAACAGAAAGACCAACCTCTGTCTTGCGTTAATCTCCTGATTTGATTCCCCTCTTCTTTGATAGTCTTTAGCTACCTACTCCCTTGCACGCCCAACTTCACAAAGTACCTGTAAGATCACAGAAGCATAGCACTATACAAAGACATGGATCTATAATCATAAACAATCTAGGATTAGATGTAAATTGACCATACAAATGTAGCAAGCATCAATGACACAAGAGCATGGAGGAAAACTTGAATAGCTTTTATTGATAAACAAGAAAGAGCCAAGAGGAGTTACAACCAGTTGTTCTGGCCCAGCATCAACCTCCCAGCAAAGAAGCCCCTCTTCACCTCAAACAAAGCTTAGATCACCCAACAATCTGATGTTTGTCTCAAGAAACCAACAGCAATTCCTTACAATATGCAAAATTCCAGCCTCTAACCTCCTCGATCTCTAAAATGAGAGATCTATATATAGATATTTTCAGAGGTGTGAGTCAGCTCTGGGTTTTTGATTAGTGTCTTCCCTCTGATAGTTCTTGCTTCCACTTGGAGATCTCATTGATCTCTTACTCATCCTTGGGCGTTTTTGAGAGGCAAGTGTCCCAGGAGAAGTTTCTAGAAGATTCCAAGATCATCCACCTCGCAAACTGTCTCCGCCACTTGTCTTTTCTCATCCATCGCACCCCATAGAAGGGCTTTTTGAAATGCAACGCACTTCCCGTGTGTACAAGGTGAGATGCATCCCACCCTGGCCATCGAGTTTTGACTAGTTCTGAGTAGTTTTTCATGGAGAACTTCTGGGAGAAGCTGTAATCAGTTGACCTTATTCCTTTAGGGGTTAGAACAACACTTTTAGGGACTTGGGAGCCCTTGGTTTATGGAAATTTCATGCTTGTGGTTGTAGTGCCCAAAAATGGCTATAACAGTTGCCCCCTAAAGCATGAGGTCGTTAATCTTTTTATGTCGGGTGAAATGCTTTATTATGAGGATCCGAAGTTCTTTCAAGCTGGGAGGAGACCTACAATAAGATACAATACAATACATTATCTTCATAATATTTTCATGATCTAGCTGAGGTGGGCATTCCCATGCTCAACTTTATAAATTCGTTTTCATGTACATAGGACAGACAATCGTCTGAGTGTAGACTGATGATTCTGATAGAGCCATCATCCCTTTGATTGGATGATTATCTGTGCAGCAATGATGTACATTTGATGTCTTTATTTCCCTGAATATATATCGCAGCCCGGATGGATGAAACTAGATCCGGGGTCTTCAATCTCGTTTGATCTTCACTCGAAGTACAAGTCTATCCATGTGAGAGATGTTCTGGAGTCGAACATGGAAAGACATCGCTTGATTACCAGCCAATGATGTAAGCTGTTAACAAGCGCGAGAGGAATCACCGATAATGATAATGACCCTCAAGGTACTGCAGTACAATTCACGTGGTGTGAATAAAGGACTTGGCGTCGAACACCACACAAAATCTTTCGGTTGAAGGTCATTTATGTAAACCTGTCGCCGGAAGTGAGAAACTTGCCATTGAGGCATGCAAGCTTCAAAGTACTGAATGGGGTGTTCCTAGATCAATTTCTTGGATAATGAGCTGATGTCGACAAGAAGTGATCCGTCACAGGAGGGCCTTAATGAATCCCACATCAATGACATGGAACGGAGCAAATGATTTTAATGGAGGTGAAAATGATCTGGTGATATAAGGTTCAGGGTGACGATCATGAAAGAATGGAATATAAATGTATGGTAGTGGGTGAGACACAGGTGAATTCTCTGAATGACTTCTCTTGAACATATCGGAGACACTGATGTGATGGATTGGTAGCATTAACCCAAAATGTGGATGGTATGATGGGACCATGGTGATGTGACCGGTGAATGAAACAACCCAACCCGACTCGGACATGGAGTGGAAGTGTCATGTTCAAGAGTGACTTGCTACCAACAAAGTTTCTTCAAGTTTTCTTCCCAATTTCCCTAGTCATTGCAGACCAGTACCTCTTTATTTTTGTTAAGCTTGAGGAGGATAACATATGCTTGTTCTATAATTTGCCCTTCGGGCAAACCCATCGCTATGTTTTAACGAGCCTAGCGACAGTGAAACTCGTTCTCGTCTATAGACAAGTTTGTCGCTATTACACTTTTAACGAGTTTAACGACAAAGATAACTCGGTCCTTTTCAATTTTAGAGAGTCTGAAAAGGAACGTAAAGGTAAATCCAAAATTCCTTTTTCATCATCTAATCCCTTAAGTCCGAAAAAGTATAAAACAATACAGAAGGGATGAATTTTCGATACTTTTAACGAGCCGAACAAAACAAGCGCTCGATATTTTTGTGTAATAATCTCTCAGGTCCAAAAAGATTAAAATCTAGAGGAGAGATAGCACTTCTGGTCCCTTTAACGAGCTGGAGAGGCCAATGACTCGGCAATCTTTTCATATTTTACGAGCCAATTGAAAAGAGCTTAAAGGAGACTCATATTTTGAGGAACGAGTGATAAAATGGGTAGCAGCTGATTCCAGGTAAGGTTTGGAATTTTCCAATCACGACAGTGTTACAGGGATGGCTAGTGAGATCACTCTTCGCAGCTGTTTCTCAAAAAGGGGTAAACAATCAAATGGAGGTGAATGATCGGCCAATACAGAGTGGAGGTGATGATGAGAACACAACCAAGGCTTTAAAGGCTTAAGTATTACATTCACGATGGTTATTTACCGGGAATTGGTTCATTTTTTATTGAGCTTAAACACTAGGGGAAACATTTGCTCATTGCTTATGTTTATTTTTTAACGAGCATGAAGTACGCGTTAAAACTGCTCGATGCGGGTTTATTTTTTAACGAGCTTGAACCCTGCCGTAACACTGCTCGTGGCGGGTTTATTTTTTAACGAGCTTGAACCCTGCAGTAACACTGCTCGTGGCGGGTTTATTTTTTAATGAGCTTGAACCCTGTGGTAACACTACTTGTGATAAGTTTGCATGCCCCCAGCATAATAACGCAAATCGAGGTGCATGCCCCCAAGCTTCATTGCATTCATCTTGGTGGTTGGAATGAAGGTTTACCTTCGAGATCTTCGAAAGACTCGACTTTGATTTTACGAGATCGTAATCAAAGACTCGATTTGGAAAGGGAGTCGTTTCATTTTTTAATGAGGTTGACACAGTAAAAGAACTATCTTCATAATCCACCGTATTTACAGTATTTGACAAAAAATCAAAAAGTAAAGGATGATTAAGGTCATTGGAATAATCTTCGTTGTAATCTGGGAGATGTGAACGATGGTGTTGATCTTCCCATGGTGCCTCTCCTAACATCATTGACTGATTGATTCCTTTGTCTATAGAATGTACATGCGACCAAGGATCTGAAGAGGTACCATATTCCTTAGACCTATCTATCCAAACACTCGATGAGAATTGATTTGGGTTTGCCCCCCAAGCCAAGAAAATTGATTGCTACAATATTTCTAAAATGGCGATGATCCATGCGGACAAAATGTTTAGGAATCTTCTGAATCCATTAGATATAGAAGATTTCATATTGCGAGTTTCCACTGTGGCCACTTCCGCCAGATTCCTTGGAGGCGGTAGGGTAAAAGTACCCATTAAGGCAGGGTCTTTTAGGAGACCTACTCCGATATTTTGAAGTGAATGATTGCTTCCATGGATCATTGGAATTCTTCCCGTAACTTGTGAACTGTTGGGGAGAAATGTTTGTTGGTCGACGATTGTAATTCTTCCTTGAAAGGGAAATGCAATCTTCCTGAAATAGGTCAACACAACTGCGGCCATGGCATATATCCAGGGCCTTCCCAGTAGGATGTTGTAATCGAGGTTTTCATGGATAACCTCAACATCAATTTCTACTTTTTTGCCCCCCAGTTCAACTTGCAAGTTACTTAAAATCCCGTATGGAGTGTATGATCGTCCATCAAATGCTTTTAATGTCATTGATGATCTCGACAAGGGTGGTGAGCCTAAATTTTTCCAGCAACTCATCGACATAATACATGTAGATGCCCCCTCATCAATAATTGTTCGATGAACAGTTTTGTTGAGGGCTTTCACTTGAATAAGGAAAGCTAGTTGAGCCGGTAATTGAGGGTCATATCCTTTATGATCAAAGGCCACAAGATTGGAATCCATTGGGTCAATCCCACCTATTGCTGATAATAAAGCTTTCTTTTGGGAGGGGCAATTTTACGATACCTCAAGTGTCGACATAGCGGACGGCGATTGGGCCAGGTCCTCTACTATATTATAATTCTGTGCTACTTTTGCACGAGGATTAAATGTCGATTTGTGTACTACTCCCTTTGGTGGCTCTATCATTGGTTCAGGAATGATGGGTGGCACAACTTTGGTCAAAGTTGTTGTCGAACTACTAGGTTGTTCATTAGCCTTGTTATTCGGTAGTTGTGGATTCCCGTAATCTTTATTCCTTGTCAAAGCATCATTTTGCTGCTTTGAGATAGACAACATAAGCACTTGGGATCGGGAAGCATTTTGATTAGCAACCAGTTTGGTTCCCGGGTTTGGAAACGAATCAATCAATACTGCTGAGGTTTTTGAACTCTTAAAGAGTTTCTTAACTTCAGCTTTATGTGGACAATCTCTCGTCCGATGATCCTCATCGCATATATGACACCCTGCAGGGGGTTTCCTTTTCCCAGAAGGGTTTGCAGAAGGTTTTTCAGGAGATGACTCATCCTGCTTCTTTTTTCTCCCTTTCTTTTTCTTCTTGCCCCCTGGTTGCTTAAGTTGTTTGCCCTTGTCGGTCGACACGACATTTACTTCTGAGGCAAGAAGTTCCTCATTTGCGTTTTGACTAGAAATATTACGGGCCTTTTTAGATGTAGCCTTTGTCGATTTCATGTCTGTTGGGCCAATCACGCCATCGCCGACATGAGAGTCATTGTTTGATTTAGGAGGAGGAGGAACTGAGAATTCCGGTCTAGGAGCGTCAGGTATTTTATCGTAGAGCGTGCTGGACTGAGTGTAAATTAAGTCCAAATATTGCGCACGAGCGATAACCTGCTCTTCGGTGACGACTCCCCCTTTTGCCACATCTTCCGTGATGGAAGGTAATAATGACTTAATAAACCATTCAGCTAAAAGCTTATTGGGAACATACGTTTTCACCATTCTACGACGACGTCGCCACTCATGTATATGATCAGATATATGAGTGGCCATTGTTTGTTTGAAATTGGTAAGAAGTTCTGTTCTCGTTTCATACCTTATCGGCAACTGAAAATGGGTTAAAATGGTTGTGGCTAGGGTACTGAAGTTGTCAAATGAAGCTCTAGGTAACTCGATATACCATTTTGTTTCTGGACCAGTTAACGTCCTCTGGAAAAGGGGAAGCCTAATCGAATCATCGTTTAGGGTGTTTGATGAACACCACAGATGAAATGTCATCACATGATTCGACGGGTCTTCACCCGGATTTCCATTAAATTTAGGAATATCTGATGGAAGTTTATGCGGAATCGCTGGTCACCAAGGGGCATAAGCAATTGGATCATTCGTCAGCCGGTTTAGATCTAGTAATTCTAGAGTTGCTACAAAGGGCAACTGTTGATTCAGGTTAGGCGAAGCATACCCAGGATAATATGGAATCGCCTGAGCAGTAGGTCTTTGCATACCAGCATAATGTATTTGATGCTGAAAACTTTGACAAGGTTGATGGGCATAACCATTATAATATGGTTGTTGATAACCGCTTTGGAAATGTGGTTGCCCATTACTTACAAAGACTTGTTGCTCAGGTCCTTGATATGATTGCTGGAATGGCGGTTGTTGAGATTGAACTAGCCATGGTTGTTGGACCATTTGCTGATGCCCAATACTGGATGATTGACCAAGATGAGGAGTCATAGAACTTGTTTGAGCCTGAGTCACTACAGATAAGGAGGCACTAACCTGAGGTTGTGATTGAGTCGTTGAGACAAGAGGCTATTGTATTGCAACCTGAGAAACTTGGGGTTGACATACAACAGGTAACGCTTGTACTTGCGATGCAGTCACCATAGTAGGTATAGTGGGAATATTTGACACAGGGTGGATTGGTTGCATTGAATATACAACCCTTGGTTGCTGAGGCAGTATTGGTACCCAACCGCTGGATGTAATTCCAGTTTGACTTGAACTTTGTTGTAAACTCCCATATGGTTGTTCTCCAGGAGGGAACAATGAAAAGGCATACTGCCCTCCATATGGTGGCAATCCAGTACTTAAAGGGTAGATTGGCCTTTGAAGACACATTGGATCAATTTGTTGAGTTTCAACATAAGAAATACCAGATGGTAATTCGGATGAAGAAATAGGAACTAACCATGTCGTCGAAACAGTCCCTGATTGGACTTTGGCTTGTTGTTGATAACTTGTCGGGACATATGGTATACCATTGAACATCGTTGGAGTAGCAGCAGGAGGCTCTGCCGTTGCTGCATCGGATGACACAGTCCTGGATGTCGACGGTTGTTCAGACATATCTAGTCTATCCAAAAGATTTTCTAGCGATTCTACAAGAACTTGCGATGAAGGGAGACTAACTTCTAAGACTAACGAGGGAAAAGTGACATTATTCCGATTAAAATAAATTTTAGACGCTTTGACACAACTTGTTTTTTCAATTTTTAAGAGTCGAGAAAAAACAAAAGATGACTCTAGTCTCCTTCGATTTTTAATGAGCCTGAAGTGACAAGTGCTCAGATGGACCTTTTCTGTTAAAGAGTCTGAAAAGGAACGAAAGGGACTGCTCTGGAAATCTAGGTAGAGGGATTCCCAAACCAATCGAAAAACTGCAGAATACTTTTTACGGTACGGCAGTCAATCTTCCCGAATGCTGTGTTCAGTGCATTGCGATCGATAGGGCAGAAGACATGGCTTCCTATGGATAAAGGATTAAGCCTATTATGGTCTCCCAAAATATACTCGATGGTACGTGGGAGCACAAGTCTGTACTGGCACTTATCGTCTCAAAGTGGAGGAATCACCCAACCATCAGTGAGAACAACAGTTACCAGGCTTTACGACGCTGGAATACGTCTCTAGCCTAGACTTCTAAATGTTGTGCGTTAAGTTCCAAAGCGTTGTTAGATTCATTGAATTTATTTTATAGTTGATCTTGTTTATGAAGTTTGCCTTTCAGGTTCACCACGAGATGTAGATGTAATTCCTAAAATGCAATCTAAGATGATAAACAATCTTTTTATCTTCTTTGTGCAATGAAAATCCTAGCTACTAAGGAAAGAAAGACAGAATTCTTTCACAAAGAGCAAAGAGCACACTCTAAATGCACTTTCCTAAATCAAACCAATCAGACTGTCTAAATGCAAATGCACATGCATGTATTTGTTTTCGACTTTCTTAGTATATGAATGATAAGAAGAAAGTTGATGCACAAATCTGAATTTCTTTTCAACCGACAAATATCAACAAGTTTCTTTTCGAAATAGAAAATGGAGACGATCACAACACCTTACGATTTTGAAATGAATACTTGTTTTGACACTAGAAAAATTACAAATTCAGACCAAAAAAAATAGTAATAGGATAATCGACTATCAACAGCAATCAAACTCTTTCCTACGATTGAAATCGACACTTGCGACAGTTTCAAATCAAAGGACGACAGTACGATTATGCTACTTTTGCAAAGGAGAACTGAAAATGACTCAACAAACACACAAAAACATTTACAGTTCTTTTGTACAAAGGAGGCGGAATAACAGCAAGGAAAAGGGGTTTCAAACAGACATATACTGATCACAGGCAACAAAATTCAGGAATAGAACTAGAAAGAATGAATCACAGAAACCAACTCTGCACAAAGCCTAGTCTGATCAGCGCACCTGTAACACAGGGAATTTGAAATGCAGCGCACCTTCTACACTCGGGAAGTGCGCTGAATTTCAGATTCTCAGAATAGTACCTGCGCTGGGCCAAAAACGAGACTTTGCTTCGGTTCCGAGTCACAGTTTGCAGTTCAGTTCATGGGTTTTGGCCGAGCAAAAGGTAATCAGTACTTCAACAATCAGGGGTAGATCTAAGGAGGATCTAAGAGCTATCACAAGGGCAATCAGAGAGTTTGTGAATCAGTTGTTTAAATCATAAACAGATCCTGTATATGGACTGAAGTAGCATTTATCTACTTTGCATTTGCTATGGCAAATGCAGTTCGAATGCTACCTGTAAGTTTATGAAATAGACAACAAGGAAGATAAACAAACAAACTAATTCGTCCCCAGTGGAGTCACCATTTTGTTACAGGGAAAAGTGTCTATATAGAACTGCTCTATCCCACTAAGGTGTGACAGCTGCCTTAGAAACAAATAGAGAAAAGCTACTTTCGTTTTTCCTTTATGAATTATAGATAGAGAGGAACAGAAAGACCAACCTCTGTCTTACGCTAATCTCCTGATTTGATTCCCCTATTCTTTGATAGTCTTTAGCTACCTACTCCCTTGCACGCCCAGCGTCACAAAGTACCTGTAAGATCACAGAAGTATAGCACTATACAAAGACATGGATCTATAATCATAAACAATCTAGGATCAGATGTAAATTGACCATACAAATGTAGCAAGCATCAATGACACAAGAGCATGGAGGAAAACTTGAATAGCTTTTATTGATAAACAAGAAAGAGCCAAGAGGAGTTACAACCAGTTGTTCTGACCCAGCATCAATCTCCCAGCAAAGAAGCCCCTCTTCACCTCAAACAAAGCTTAGATCACCCAACAATCTGATGTTTGTCTCAAGAAACCAACAACAATTCCTTACAATATGCAAAATTCCAGCCTCTAACCTCCTGGATCTCTAAGATGAGAGATCTATATATAGATATTTTCAGAGGTGTGAGACAGCTCTGGGTTTTTGATTAGTGTCTTCCCTCTGATAGTTCTTGCTTCCACTTGGAGATCTCATTGATCTCTTACTCATCCTTGGGCATTTCTGAGAGGCAAGTGTCCCAGGAGAAGTTTCTAGAAGATTCCAAGATCATCCACCTCGCAAACTGTCTCTGCCACTTGTCTTTTCTCGTCCATCGCACCCCATAGAAGGGATTTTTGAAATGAAACTCACTTCCCGTGTGTACAAGGTGAGATGCATCGCACCCTGGCCATGGAGCAAGTGAAATGATCCAGTTTTGACCAGTTCTAAGTAGTTTTTCATGGCAACTTCTGGGAGAAGCTGTAATCAGTTGACCTTGTTCCTTTAGGGGTTAGAACAACAGTTTTAGGGACTTAGGAGCCCTTGGTTTATGGACATTTCATGCTTGGGGTTATAGTTCCCAAAAATGTCTATAACACTATGGCACCCATGTGGCCACAGTTTCCATGCTAAATATTTATTGGGAAATTTTATTATCTAGCAAAATGCACCTTTGACGGGTGAATTTGTCGCATCCACAATGGAAATCAGGGAAAATTTGTAGGACATTTAGATTTTTAGTCTGATTTTTATGATGGATAAAAAAGAAGCTAAGAGAGAACTTGAGGAAGCCATAACTGGGAGAGTTTTATTAGAGCACATCTGAAGAAAGTTTTGTAGGTCCATCTCCATGGGTGTATGGATCATTCAGTGTTTTGGAGTAGTTCTTGAGGGTGTTTGAGCATATATAAGGCCTTGTAAGGGTTTAATTACCTTTAGATGTTTACTTCATTAGTTGTTACTTGTAGGGTTCAGATCATTTTATTATTTTCTCACTATGTCTTGTTGATGAAAGCTTTGTTTTGTATTTCAATGTGGAATTGAAGTACTTGTATCCTCACGTATGCTCATTTTCAAATGGAGTACTGGCTCTTTGTAGGAGACACCTTTATTTTTTGATGGTTTCATGATTGACTGTAGGTTTTCATGATGTTTATAATGATAGTTCTTTGAAAAATAATGTTTCCTTGAAGGGGAAACTAGCCACTTGTTTTATCAGCAAAGTTTATGTAGTCTTTTCCAATGAATATATGGAACGGTCTAGCTATGTTGGTAGGCCAAAAGGTGTAGTCCGGGAGGGGTGAACTATGTCACCAAATTATTTTTTGGTTCTATTCATGAATGCCTATGCTTATGTTTAAAGTTTACATGAAAAACCAACTCATATCTTGAAGAGACCTTTGAAAACCTATTTGTCATACGACCCATTTTTCCTTGCAAAACTTCAAGAGAATGATTAATTTTTTTACTTTTGGAGTGAAAGAAGAGTCTATCTAGGGGGTTTTGAACATTTTGGATCCAATGGAAACCTCTATTTTCTAATTAGAGCACATCCGAAGAAAGTTTTGTAGGTTCACGTCCATGGGTGTATGGATCAATCAATGTTTTCAAGCAGTTCTTGAGGGCATTTGAGCATAGACTCTTCTTTCACTCCAAATCTATGATAAGAAAACATAAAACCAAAAGTGTGATGGCTACCATCATTGGGCATAGAGTCAGTTAAGAAAAAATTCAATTACAAACAACATTGTTTAATGGAAGCTGAGGAATTTTTTGCTTTAAACTGCTGTGAAGTAAACATTTACAGTAAAACACATCAAATTGAAGGAAGTTGGATCAATCTGAAATGAATTCCAATTAATCAATATTCTATGAACATTGATAAAAACATAAAAGTATGATAATAAAACATAAAGCCAAAAATAAATCTCAGGTAGAAAAACAAAGTTTGTTGCAAATGTATATTAACTCATATAAAGATTTAGGTAAAGTGGCCTTCTCACATCATCGATCAACCTCTTCAAAGTCAAGGAACTACATATATATAGAGTGAGATCTCCTAAAATTAATCATTCTCTTGATGTTTTGCAAGGAAAAATGGATCTTATGAAAAAACAAGTTTTCAAAGGTCTCTTCAAGTTATGAGTTGGTTTTTCACGTAAAATTTAAACATAAGAAACATCTCATCATTTAAATCATACAGGCATTCATGAATAGAACCAAAAACGAATTTGGTGACATAGTTCACCCCTCTTGGACTACATCATTGGGCCTACAAACATAGCTAGAGTGCTCCATATATTCAGTGGAAAAGAGTACATAAGGTTTGTTGATAAAACAAGTGGCTAGTTTCCCCTTCAAGGAAACATTATTTTGCAAAGAACTTTCACTATAAACATCATGACAACCTAAATTCAATCATGAAACCATCAAAAAATAAAGGTGTCTCCTACAAAGACCCAGTACTCCATTTGAAAATGAGCATACATGAGCATACTAGTACGTCAATTCCACATTGAAATAAAAAACAAAGCTTTCCTCAACAAGACATAGTGAGAAAATAATAAATGAGCTGAACCCTACAAGTAACAACTAATGCAGTAAACATCTAAAGGTAAATAAACCCCTACAAGGCCTTCTCTATGCTCAAACACCCTCAAGAACTACTCCAAAACATTGATTGATCCATACACCCATGGACGTGAACCTAAAAAGATTTCTTCAAATGTGCTCTAGTTAGAAAATAGAGGTTGCCATTGGATCCAAAATGTTCAAAACCCCCTAGATAGACTCTTCTTTCACTCCAAGAGCACATCTGAAGAAAGTTTTGTAGGTTCACGTCCATGGGTGTATGGATCAATCAGTGTTTTGGAGTATTTCTTGAGGGTGTTTGAGCATAGAGAAGGCGTTGTAGGGGTTTATTTACCTTTATATGTTCACTTCAGTAGTTGTTACTTGTAGGGTTCAGCTCATTTATTATTTTCTCACTATGTCTTGTTGAGGAGAACTATGTTTTGTATTTCAATGTGGAATTTAAGTACTTGTATGCTCATGTATGCTCATTTTTAAATGGAGTATTCGGTCTTTGTAGGAGACAATTTTATTTGTTAATGGTTTCATGACTAACTGGAGGTTGTCATGATGCTTATAGTGAGAGTTCTTTGCAAATTAATGTTTCCTTGAAGGGGGAACTAACCACTTGTTTTATTAGCAAACTTTATGTACTATTTTCCACTGAATATATGGAGCGGTTTCGCTGTGTTGGCAAGCTCAAAGATGTAGTTCGGTGGGGTGAACTCTGTCACCAAATTATTTATTTGTTCTATTCATGAATGCTTGTATGATTTAAATGATGAGATGTTGCTTATGTTTAAATTTTACATGAAACCACAACTCATAACTTGAAGAGACCTCTGAAAACCTATTTGTCATAAGACCCATTTTTCCTTGCAAAATGTCAAGAGAATAATCAATTTTAGGAAGGAGAACCTCTCCTCTAATTTCAAATCACTTGTAGAAGACAAAAATGGAGTGAGAGGAGAAATCTTACCTTACCCTTGGGATGCAGTGGCCTATCACATACTCAAATACATATCTTGTGAGGGGAGGTTGAGCATTGTATATGCCTAATATTCAAAGAAGAATTACCTATTCCACAGAGACTCGGTGTTCCCCATTTCATCCTACAATCTATCATTGAAATGAGCCATAAAGTGAGTAAAAGGAAGCACCAACATATTTCCTGCCATGCCCTCATTAAGTTGATTATTATGGATGCTTCAAGTCACCTAAGGAACCTTGTGCTATGGACTAATTTTGTAGACATGGACTGGGAAATTTTCATTGAAACCAAAGCCATCACACATGAAGAAACACCAGCCTCCAGTGTTGAAGGTAGGCAAGGAAAAAGGGAAGAAGAGGAGGTAGAAGAAACATAGGAAGAAGAAGTAAAAACTGAGGAAGGAGAGGAGAGAAACAAGTAACAGAGAAAAAAAACCTGAAGAGACCTCCAAGCCTCAAGAGACAGAAAAAAAGGACAAAGAAAAAGTATCTCTATAGGGAACACAAAACAAGAAGTGGTTGTAACATTGGCCACATTGGGCATACCTCTCAAGCCCAAAAGAAGGCATCCAAAGCAAGGTCCCTTATACTTAAAAACAAGGAAGAGAGCTAGTATAAGGCAAGGGAACCTTAACCTCCTTCAACAATCCCTATCACTATTGATGATTCAAGAAGTAAGAAGGAAGAAGTGGGACCTAGTGAGGGAAAATTTGAAGAAGTCACCTCTCTAAGGCCAAAACCAAGAAACCTATGCCACCAATGGGAAGGCCCACCACTAGGGAATTCACCTTTAAGAGGCTCAAGACACAAGATTCCTTGTTACAAGAAGAAAAAGAAGAGCTATAGGAGTAAACATAGAAGCTACAGGACAAATAAGGGTTTCTATAGGAGAAACAGTGGCTTTTACATGAGCAACATGCGGTGATACAAGAAGGGGAAACCATCCTAAAATGATACCTGATCCACAACTCAATTTGGAATCCTACTATAAAATTATTGAGGGAGGTAGGATTATACCTAAGAAATTTTCCATCCCAATCTTCTTTAAATTAGATAAGGAAAGAGGCAGAGCACATAGATGGATGAAAATTGCAAAATCCAAAAATGTAGAAGATGTCAACCTCATGGAGGATAAATTCAATGAGATGGGAAAATAATTGAACGATATGAGACTAAGAGATTCGATCATGAGAGAATCTACAGGAAGAAAACATAAGGCTAAGATAGCAGTTGCAAGAAAAAGAGACACAACTTGATACTATGTAAAACCTTATGTATGGAGGCCATCCAATGCAGGAAACCATCCAAATCCTATGCCATTTTCCTCAAGGACCAATTTTTGTAGTTACAAAGTAAGACATTGGCACAATATGGCTCCCTGCCTTTCCAAGGCTATAGGAAATTCATTTAATTTTGCAAAGGAGGAAGTATTGAGGATAGAGCCAAACTAGATGAGTTTTACATGCATAATTCGATCCTCACATACATGAATTTCTGGGACCCAAACTCAAGATTGGGAGACATGAAATTAATGGAATTAGCCTCCTAGTTGGCCTATGAGGAGACAAGGGTTGGAGAAGTGAAAATAGAGATGAAAAAAGAAGAGAATGAGCCCTTATATGTTAGAGGATAACTAGTGAGCCTTAAGTCTATCATCAGCAACCACATTCTCATCTCCTTTAATCTTGAATTGGCACCTAGGTACATAGAAGCCCAAGAGAAATCCATCCTACATTTTTAGGACACTTTTAGGATGGTGCAGACATAAATTTTTTAATATTTCCAAATAATATGGTAGGCCCTGCCTCATAGTTTACAAATCAGAGAATATCACTTCCCAGAAAGACTAAGGAATGCCTCAAAGTGAACCCCACTATTGGTCACTTTATTTTCTTATTAATTTAAACAACCAAGTGCTACATGAATTGTGAACCCGGGGAAGTCTATTTGTTTCAAAGGCAATCAAACACTATATATGCTCAATCCCGAAAGCAATGAAAAGTTGTAGTAACAATTACTCTAATCACGCCTTGCAAACTGAGGTTCTACTTTGAGTTACAGCAGGAACAATCTCTCTATTGCAAACAATTATCAAAAGAATCTTGGATTAAAAAAAGGACAATCTAGGAAAGGAAGTCAATCTGCAAAGGAAAAGACTAGTTGTGCTCTAACAGAGAACATGACCTTATTCCTCAAGCAGGAATCTTCAACACCTATTTCCAATTACCATGCTCACAAACTCACTCTGGAAAACCAATTAAAATAATCATTGATCACCTATGAATGAATTTATGGAAACAGTGCAATAATCAAATAGAAAAAGAGTTTCAACAATAAAAACAGAATTCCAATAACGCATAAGTAAATTCAGCAAACATAGTTTAACAAGGTGTGAATGAAAAAAAATATTCAACACACTATAGGAATTAATGGGTGAATCTTGTGATGAAGGTGGGCCCTTTCATTCTCACAAGATTCCCCAGAAAATAGAACTTAAGAAGGAATGCTCAGAACAATATTGTATTCATCTGTCAAAGTATCACATTACAAAAAGATTCAAGTTCCTTTACTCCCAGCTAGACCTTCCTGTAATCTGTCTATCCCCTCTAATGACATCTATTATACAATTGATTACATTATAAATCCTATCTTTAACCTCATATACTAAAATAGGATAATCGATTCTTCCATTAACAAAATATTGTTACAATGGTTGTGACAATGTCGACTTTGGAATATAGTTGTTACGGCTAGTGTAACAACTCCTTCGATGATCTCCTCCTGTTGCTGTCGAATCTAAAATGCAAATAATGGGCTGTTTTAGCAACGGGATTTGCGCATTGTTCTAACTGTTTCAGCAACGTAGACCGCAATGATAAATCTGCAGTCTTCAAACCGTTTCAGCAACTATCTGATCAACGATTAATTATGAAGGTGTTGTAAAATTATATGTAAAACAAATCAAACATATAGTAATGAGAAGAAATGTTATATATCTTTAGAAAATGGATTAAAGTAATAACATGGGCTTTAATTATGGATTGAAAAAGGATGGAATGATAGCAAAATATATGAGAAAAAAGGGACAAAGTAGGGTCCTAACATCCCCCCAACTGAAAGGGTTGCATGTCCTCATGCAACTTCACTCTAAATTCGAGTCTGGGTACTGAGCCTTGGGATACAAATTACTTAAGCAGTAACTATAGAAGGTATGGTTAGCTAGATCTCTGAACCCGTGCACATTTTGTAGCCTCTACCATACTGTTGCTTCTTCCTTTTTACTCAACTTGTAATGAGCCTTATATTCTTGTGCTGGCATCCATAGAAGAGGAAAATGAAAATGATATCCTATCCATTTTTCAGCACATTGTTGAACACATCTGATATAGTCAGATACCCTTGAAATTGCTGCTTCAAGATTAGGGGGACTAAAAGGGTTATACTTCTGCCTTTCCTTAGAGGACTGTTGCCAGAATAAGTTGTTTGCTTTTAATGCAGGAGCTTCCTTAGTCTTAACAAAATGTTGGCAATCCTGTAGCATTGTTGCTTGTAGTTGCTTGATGTGTTCAACCATCCCTGGTTCTTTCAAAAATTGACCATATTCCCAAATGAAAATGGCAGGATTTTGTTGCTCTGGTTGAATCCACAGGAGGTGGTTTTCCTCATTATGCTTTGCTACAAGAAAGGCAATCTACCATGTGATCTGATTAGCAAGGAAGGAGGCAAATGCCTTGATCTGAACATCACCAACCAAAGGGTTAAGATTGATCTTCCTATTTTCAGGGATAGCCTTATTGTCGAGATACAACTCATAGAGCAAATGCTGATCAGTGGTGGATGCTTCTGCGAAATTTTCCACAAACTACTCAGGTGTTGTTACTTCATGAGGTATCCCATTTTTAATTGCCTTTATATGAAAGAACGCCAAGCGTTCTGCACGAAAAAGAGAATAATTGGAAGATGGTTTCCTAGCAACTAATAATTTGTGAACAAGATCAAACATAAGGAAAGTTTACTCTTTAGCTCTTTATTCTCTTTCTTCTGTGCGTGAGATTGCTGGAGTACTTGCTCTAAGGCTTCCCAATTTGAATATATGTGATTTTTTCAGAGTGATTTATGCTCCTGCAAGATCTTATCTTACGACATAACATATTCCTTTTTCCATTTATCAATTTGTTCTTCAGTACTGCTAGTCTGAGTAAAAACAGTTTTTGCAGGTCGAGGTACTGGATCTTCAGCTTTAATAGGCATAGTAGGCCTAGGTATTTGTGGTTTAGCCTCTTTTTCAAAAAAATTTGAAGGCCCTGCTGGTTCTTGTGTAACAGTAGGGCATTCCTCTTTGATTGCAGGAGACATGGATGTAGAAATTTTTGAAGGCCCTACTGGTTCTTGTGTAACAGTAGGGTATTCCTCCTTGATTGCAGAAGATGTGGATGTAGGGGAGGCTCCAGGTAGTGGAATTTCAACTATTTTATACCTTGCTTGATGATAAATATTACCGCATTGGATGCACATATATTCCTTGTACTGGTCTCTCTCTGTACTTTTCTTGGTCGTGGATACTGCATGGGCTAAAGTGTACAAATTAAGCTCTCTGTCATAGGCTTCCCTTACTGTGACTAATTCCTGCTTATAAGCTTCTAGTTCTAATTTTAGAAACTCATTTTCCTGTAAAAGGGAAGCTAGGGTGACTGGGCTTCGTGTATCAGTCATAGTCTCAGTAGCTGGTTCTTGTGTGGCAGCGACTGAATTAGTAGCTAGTTCTTGTGTGGTAGCTACCGAATGAGTAGCTAGTTCTTATGTAGCAACTACATTATGTGTAGCATCCTGAGCATCCGAGTTTTGTATATCAGCAACTAGTTCTTGTGTGGTAGCTATTGAATGGGTAGCTGGTTCTTGTGTAGTAGCTACGTCATGTGCAACATCCTGGGCATCTGGATTTTGTGGATCAACAGCTAGTTCTTGTGTGACAGCTGTGTGTTGTGCAACATCCTGGGCATCTAGATTTTGTGGATCAATAGTTGGTTCTTGTGTGACAGTTGTTGCATGAGTAGCTGGTTCTTGTGTGACAGCTACTTGCTTTGAAATAAATCATGTTGTAAAATCCTGAGCATCTGGTTCTTGTGTTTTAGTGCCCGAGGGTGAGACAGGTAAAGATTCAAGGACTTAGGACTGTGGTGGGGTATGAGGTTTTAGACAAATAGGTGGGGAATTTAGAATGGTGGCAACAGTTGTCGCTTCAGTTAACACCCTCATTCATCTTCGAGGTAAAAAGGCAAGGAGAGCAATAATTTTCCTTTATGAGTGGGTTTCTTCTGAGGGAGAGGGCTATCAGAAATGGTAGCTTCTTTGGTTGAGGCCCTCGTTCGTCTCTTTGGTAGGAAAACCATCTTAATTTGCCTTTTTCCTTTTAGCATAACGATGGGAAGGTTATCTTCAGAATCATCACTAGGAATATGAATGGTAAGATTAGATGATTTTGCTAAATTGTGGGATGGAGTTGATGTGGTGGGAGGGTCAATTGGATTGACTGATTCTGCTGGTGGGATTTCCGGGGGATCAAGAATATTCTCTGGTTGCTGTTCACGGGTATTTTCAAGAATTTCTTGAAGATTTTCAGCAACTTGCTGAGGAATTTTAGCAGCCTGTTCAGGGTCTAGGGGTGGATTATTGAGAGGGGGGATTTGTTGAGAAAAACCCCTCTGAATTAGTAGCTGGACAAGATGATGATGGGTGAGGGAAAGTAGTGGGAATTTTACCTATCAATAGTAATGTGACATATTCTTTAGACACCCAAGTAAATAATACGGAATATTTAACAGTCGACCATGTCTCAAATGATTTAATAATAAGACAAAATAATGTTGATAGACTACCTGGTAGCGACCTTCACAAGTGAGATAATGTGTGATGAATTCAGCAACCGTCGACCATGGAGGTGGTAATGAGTGAAGTCGGACACCCCAGCCCTTGGGCTCGACATTTTCTCCTGGCAGGAGAAAATCCATTTGTGCATTCAGGATGATATGCTTGTGACTAAACCATCGAATGCCAGTAACTGACAGGCTTGAAACCTGTGCTATGTCATGCTCTGAGACCGGAATTTGAACTCCCTGAATAGTAGAATGGCCCTCCCATAGATTACGTGCAAATTCAAGGACCTGTTATGGATCAAATCCCTGAAGCCTCTGAAAATATTCTACCCAGCCTGCCTGCTGAAAAATCTGATATACCTCTGGATGTAATTCGAGTAGAGCTATTGAGCCAGGCTCATGTCAAATAGTGGGTCCTACCATAGTTAACCAACTTCGGTAAAAAACCGAGTTACCACACTTCGGATAGAGTAAATTTTGCGAATAAGATCATGGAGTAACAGCATAGAGGCGACGTGATAAGACGTGATAGTGGGTAAGAAAAATGACGGTAATTGGCTTGCTGTGAAATGATAGCGTATAATCTTGGTATTCCCCTCCCCCACACACCCCCCCCCCCCCCCAACTACGACTGAAATAATGGCTTTAAATGTATGGGGATCATGGTAATAATGACATAATCTTCTCATTTAACCATAGTTTAATAGTATTTACACATAATATTTACATACCTCATGTTTACCTTTAATCCATATTTCAAAAAATATAGTGCTTGATGACAATAGATCATCAATAGTCGTGGAAGAAGCTTTCTGAGGCATGAGGGTGATTATATTAAAGGTCTGTATAGTCATAGGAGAAGGCAGTGAAAGGATAGAATTAGCATAGAAATGGAAGAAGTGATTTTCATGATGGAAAGTACTGTGTGGTGATGTCTTTTGAAAAGAAATGGTGTTTCAGCAATGGGAAAATGGGTAAAGAATAGTGTTTTAGTAACAGGAAAATGGGCGAAGGTGGTGTTTCAACAACAGGAAAGATAGGGAAAATGTTGCTGAAAAATAGTGTTCCAGGAATGGGAAAAATAGGGAAGATATTGCTGAAGAGTACTATTTCATTGATGAAACAAATAGGAAAAATGTTGCTGAAAAATGATGGGAAAGATGGGGAAAATAAAGGAGGGGAAATGATGGGAATGTTTCTGGAAGATGGGTAAATGAACTTTGGATGGATTGAAATGAGATGTCAGTGCTTCATAGGATGAAGCTTGGATCCGCTTGTAGTAGGATCTTCCTTTTCAATCAACCTTTCCTAAATCTGGAATCTGCAAAATAATCAATTGTAACATGCCAGCCCTTGACAACGATTATTAGTTAAGAAATCTAATCTAATACTAAAAACACAATGCAGAAATTAAATGCAGTGAGGGGCAGCAGTCTCCCCCAAAAAGAGATAATGTGACTTTGCCATGCAAGTGGCCTTAAAATCCTCTTTGGAAATGGGTCGCTGGTACAGACGGAGCCAATGATCATTTACTAATAATGCTGTTCTAGAATCATCAATTGTTAGGAGCCTTATTGTTCCATTGGGAAAAACAGTATCTATTTCGTAAGGTCCCAGCCATATTGTACGTAGTTTCCCTTGAAAATTTTCAAACCGAGAATCATACAATAAAGCCCAATTACCTTTTTTGGAACTGCTTATGCTTGATGATTTTATCATGCCATTTTGTCCTTTGTTGTTGTATCATAGTTGTTTGATGAATGACATCTAACCTCTTTTCATCCAATTCCTAAAGCTGCTGCAACCTAGCTGTTTGTGCATTAGTTAAATCAAGGTTAACAACTAAAGCAGTTCTTAAGGTTTTAATTTCAAATTCCATAGGAAAAACAACACTTTTACCATAAACCAATTCATAGGGAGAAAATCTTGTAGTATTCCTCCAGGTAGTTCTGTAAGCCCATAGTGCTTCAGTGAGCCTTTGAGACCAATCCTTCCTGTTTTCCTTCACTGTTTTTGTTATAATGGCTCCTATAACTTTGTTATTAATGGGACCTACAAAGTCTAGAGCCCATCTTTCAAAGGGTTCAAGTATTACCTGGGGATTCAATGGAATTTCATCTCTATGATTAGGTTGACCCATTCTCTGATAGCTATCGCAGGCCTCAACATATTTTTTGCATCCTTGAAGATTGAGGGCCAATAATAATCCATCCTGAGAATTTTATGTGTCATTCTCTTATCAGAAAAATGCCCTCCACATGGGCCATCATGACAAGCTTTCAGTATATCATAAACCTCATCTTCTCTAATGCATCTCTGAATTTCATGATCAAGTCCTGTGTGGAAATGACACTCACTTATCCAGCTATATCGAGCACTTTGTTGAATGATCTTTCTTTTCTCTTGATGTGATAGGTGTGATGGTAACTTTCCTGCAACCAGATAATTGGCAATGTCTGCATACCAAGGTGAGTGAACATATACTGCAAATAAATATTCATCAGGAAAGGAATCATCTACTGGAGTATTATCATTAGCTTTTAACTGAGAAAGGAAATCAACAACTACATTTCTTTACCTGGTCGATCTACAATTGTAATATCAAACTCTTGTAATAATAATAACCACTTGGTAACTCGGGCATCTGTGATAGATTTATTCATTAAATACTTAATAGTTGAGTGGCCAGTATGGAAAAAAGTAGAGTAACTAGTAATGTAATGTCGAAACTTATTAATAGCATAACTGACTGCTAAAAATTCCTTTTCAGTCACTTTGTAATTAAGCTCAACAGGAGCCATATTCTTACTAATGAAATAGATAGCATAAGGAAGATCGTTTTCCTCTTTTCCCAAGACAGCTCCAATTGCAGTATTCGACGCATCGTAGGATATATGGAAGGGAAGTGCCCAATCAAGTCCCTTTAAAATAGGAGCTATAGATAGTTGATGCTTGAGTTCATCCAATGCTTTCTGGAAAAGATAAGTCCACTTGAATTCAACATTTTTCATAAGTAACACAAACAAAAGGAGAAGCAATTTTGGAAATTTTTTTGATAAATATTCTGTAGTATCCTGCATGTCCTAAAAAACTTCTCACATCAGTTTGTGTTCTGGGAATAGGAAGGTTGTGAATTACCTATATTTTGGATGGATTTACCTGAATTCCTTGAAATGAAATAAAGTGTCCAAGTACAATTCCTTCATTCATCATCATGTGACATTTTTCATTACTTAAGGAAAGGTGAGCTTGTACACAACGTTTAAGTACTTTTTTAAGGTTTTGTAATGCATCCTCAAAAGACACACCATAAGGGGTAAAAGCATCCATAAGTATCTCCATAGAGTCATTAAGCATATCAGAAAAGATTCCTATCACTACTCTTTGAAAGGTTGCTGGTGCATTACATAGTCCAAATGGGAGAACTCTATAGAAAAAAGTTCCCCAGGGACTAGTAAAAGTGGTCTTATCTTGGTCTTGGGGTGAAATTTTGATTTGATTATACCCACTAAAACCATCTAAAAAGGAGAAGAATTTCTTCCCTGCCAAACTATCTAACAACTGATCAATGAATGGCAAGGGAAAGTGATCCTTTTGAGTGGCTTTATTTAAAGCTCTATAATCTACACACGCCCTCCATTTCCCGTTTTTCTTAGGTACTATTACCAACGAAGAAACCGATTCACTGTCAGATATGGTATATATAAACCATGCATTAAGCAATTTTTGAAGTTCCTCTTTGACAATTTCCCTCAAATTGGGATTCATGCGTCACTGGGGTTGATAGATTGGTCAGCAACCCTCCTTGATATAGATGCAATGGGTACATAATTCAGGAGAGATTCCCTTCATATCTATATAATCCCATGCGAATGCTTCCTTATTTTCACGAAGTAACTTCATTAGTTGTTGTGTTTCAGCATCTGTCAAGTTGGGGTTTATGTTCAATGACTTGCCAGGTTTAATTTCTACTGTTATGCTTTTAGAGGAGATGGTAGTTGATGTTTGAGGTACATCTTCATATTTAAGCTTTTCCTGGGTATCTGTTAAGTTATCGTATGTTCTATGCTTATAACAGTTTACTTCTTTTTCTTATTATATTCCACCGATTAGCAATCGCATGTACATAAAGTAAAGTGCGGATAGAACATTAAACGATCGACAAAAAACAAACCAAGACAAGAGACACAAGATGTGGTGGCTAGCCAGGGACAAACCCCACAATGTGTGGGGAAACCCTTTGATCAAATCTTCTTTTATCTTCAATAATTCAGCAGAGAGAAATAGTACAATAAATCAGATTCATATCAGTAGTAGAAAACCCTAGATCAGTAGCATCAACATTAGCGGCTTCATTATCAAACTAGGGCAGACCATATCTCACAAACCGACAGTCGGATTGACTTCATTCCACCACCAAAAGTTTCAGCTTCCAGAGGAGGTTCAGATGAACCTACAGTGTAGTTCAGATGAGGAGATATTCTAGGCCACGCAAGTCAATATTTACTTCTGCAGTTGCAGCTTCAGTTTCAGTAGTTTTCGGCTTCAAACTAGGGTAGTCGATATCTTGCAAACCATTCGTCGGATTGACTTCATTCCACCACCAAAAGTTGCAGCTTTCAAAGGAGGTTCAGATGAACCAAAAACGCAGTTCAGATGAGGAGATCTTCTAGGCCACGCAAGTCAATCTTTACTTCTGTAGTTCCAGCTTCAGTTTCAACAACTTCCGGCTTCACATGTGTGAGAGAGAGAGACCCACTTCAGCGCAGTAGAGAAGAGACTCATATCTGCGCAGTAGAGAGAGAGAGAGATGTGATGAGATGAGTGAGACCAAATGAGGAAAAGTTCTCTTATATTTATACACAACATTGGTGGGTGAATAGATGCGACTGTTGGGATTCTGAGCCTACATGAGTTGTAGGTCGGCTTGATAATAATTCCATAATCAAAATAAATTCATATCTCCATGAATACTTATCGGAATTGGATGATCTTTATATCAATCCTACACCTCTCGATGAGAGGAATCTAATAAAAATATTATCAGCCATGAATAAGATGACCCACATGAAGTTTTTCCCTCGTTGCCAATTTTAACACTCCCTCTCAACCATGGAGAACTTCATCTGCAATCTGTCTATCGGTTGTTACTATTCATCCATCAAATGCACTACCTTGTACAGCCTGACCCTTGCCCTGCTCTGCTCTATTTTTCCTGTTCTGCTTTGTCTTGTTCTGCCCTACACTGATCTGTATTGTTTTGTTTTGTTCTACTCTGCTCTTGCATTGTTCTATTCTGCTCTGCTTTATTCTGCCTATTTTGCTTTGTCTTGTTCTGCCTTGCACCGATCTGTACTGTTTTTCTCTGTTCTGCTCTGCTCTTGCATTGTTCTATTCTGCTCTACTTTATTCTACCTGTTCTTCTTTGTCTTGTTCTGCCCTGCACTGATCTGTACTGTTTTTCTCTGTTCTGCTCTGCTCTTGCATTGTTCTATTCTGCTTTGCTTTTGTCCGAATTATGAAGAAGAAGAAATGATCGAGGATGTATCATACTGACTCAAAGTCAGTCTCAGAGTATGTACCACTGGTCCCAGACCAGTCTCAACCAACCCGAAGTCAGCGTCATAGTGAGTACAAATCCACTGGTCCTAGACCAGTATCATCCTCCACTGACTCAAAGTCAGTCTCAGAGTGCATACCACTGGTCCCAGACCAGTCTCAGCCGACCCGAAGTCAGCTTCATAATAAGTACCACTCCTACCACTGATCCCAGACCAGTATCATTGATGCCAGATCAATGGAGGTCATCCTAGTGTAGGGAGTACGGTAGTTACAACGATGCATCCATCGGTACTACTATGGTCCCTAACTTCATTTCCCTGCTCATTGATCAGATGAGAGGTACTTTCCATGAGTCCCAGACTGCATGGGTAGGATGCCTCGACAGGAGAACTAATCAATCCTGTCCTCACAGGAGAACACATCAATCCTGCTGCAATTGCCATGGAGAACACATCAATCCAGGCCTCATAGGAGAACACATCAATCCTGCTACAATTGCCATGGAGGACACATCAATCCAGGCTGCCATGGAGAACACATCAATCCAGGCCTCACAGGAGAACTAATCATCTTGTTACACAGGAGAGCGAATCATCTTGTTCCAAAAGAGAGCGAATCATCTTGTCCCACAAGAGAGAGAATCATCTTGTTCCAGTGCGCACCACCAGAGGAGGGTGAGTCACCCTGTGGTCGTATGCTCATCAATCCAGGCCTCACAAGAGAACTAATCATCCTGCTACACAGGAGAGCGAATCATCCTGTTCCACAAGAGAGCGAATCATCTTTTCCCACAAGAGAGCGAATCATCTTGTTCCAGTGCGCACCACTAGGGGAGGGTGAGTCACCCTGTGGTCGTATGTTGCTCCAGTAATAACCGCAAGCCCTCAGAGCTCCCAGAGCTCAATGTATGCAACATGTAGGACCCTTGTACAAGGGTTTCTTACTGACTCCAAGTCGTTTGGGAAAATCATAGATTAGATCTTTCCTCGGGGCTTTGACAAGGTGTATCAACCTGTACATCATCTTAATGCGATGGAGCCTCCTTTCTCATCAACTTACCATATCCAAGATGATGTCTATCTGCTAGAGCAATCGACGAATACGGGATTCCTCAATAATCGAATCCCACCTCTGGTTGTTATAGAGAATCACAGTGGTATCCAATGTAAATCCAAACAGCTCACTGAAGAGCTTTCGCAACCAGACTACCTCACATGAGGTTATGCTAGCAACAATATATCCTGCTTCGGTGGTGCTCAAAGCCACCGACTTCTGCTTCCTGCTCATCCAGGATATCGAAGCAGATCCCAAGGTGAAATAGCACCCGGAAGTGCTCTTACGGTCCACAACACTGCCTGCCCAATCAACATCGGTATATCCAAGTAGTCTCACATCTCTGGCAGTGTATCTTAATCCATGAGAGATTGTGTCCTGAAGACATCTCAGAAGATTCCTGGCATCAATCCAGTGAGGCTCAACCAAATATGAGCTCACAATGCTAATTGCAAAAAATATGTTCGGACGGAGGTTCACCAAGAACATCAATGCGAATGAGTTTATGAAACTCAGAGGCATTTCCCAAATCTGGTCCGACATCACTACCATATAACTTCTAAAAGTTAAGATCCTCGAGGTAGTCACAGGCTTGCAGTCCATCATACCAAATCTTTCCAATATCTTTACCACATATTTCCCTTGAGATAGGAAAATTTCCCTTGGCTTCTGCCATACTTCAAGTCCTAGGATGTAGTGCATCAGTCCTAGGTATTTCATTTCAAATTCAGAGGCCAGCTCCCTCTTACATTTGTGAATGAGAGGGTCTACACCTGTTAGAAAGAGGTTATCCACATACAATACCAGTATGAGAGGCTTGTCATCTTCAACCTTAAAGTAAAGGTTAGGATCGGCTTCACTCCTAGTGAATCCCAGCTTTATCAAGTAGCTATCGATCCTCTCATACCATGCTCAGGGTGCTTGCTTCAGCCCATAGAGAGCTTTCTTCAACCTGCATACATGAGATTTTCGATCATAAATCTCAAATCCTTCGGGTTGCTCCACGTAGACCTCTTCTTTGATCGATCCATGCAAGAACGCAGTCTTGACATCCATCTGATGTAGGTTCCATCCTTGTGAAGCGGCAAGGGCTATGATCGAGCGGATGGTCGTATATCTGGCAACAGGTGAAAAAATCTCATCATAGTCTGTACCTTCCTTTTGGGAGAAACCTCGAGCAACAAAACGAACCTTATACTTTTCCGTGCTTCCATCTGCTGCATGCTTTATCTTGTAAAGCCATTTTGAAGTAACAATTGTCTTGTCCAGGGTCTGGGAACTACTTCCCAAACATCATTCTCCATAATAGACTCATATTCTATGGTCATAACATCCTTCCATACTTGATGCTTGACGACATCTGAGAATGACGAAGGCTCATTTTGTATGATCGTGCTCATAATGGTCAGGTATCCTTGATACCTATTAAGTTTCTTACTTTGACGGAAGCTTCCTCAGGGTGAAGCATGTCCTTTAGCATCATCAAGTATCCCCCTAAGCCATGAAGGCCTCTTCCTAGA